>JAJGOT010000124.1:270000-865000 GCA_022457155.1 Cladopsammia gracilis
ATGTTAACGTTTTTGTACTCAAAACGTCAAGGATATTTTCTATCAGTTTGAAAGCAGGAGGAAAGCAGCAAAAAAGAACCCATTTAAGTGCACCTGTCTGATGCGCGCGCAACGCAGGTGTCCAATAACAGCTAACCAATAGCGTTCCGCCCAGATTCTAAAAATAGAATTGGCGCGCAGCATCATGGGATTGAAATGCGTACAAACATTCAAGAACTATGCAGGTAGCTACGAAAAAACAGGTGCTACAAAGCACTGTTCTTGGGTACAACTCGACAATTATCCACAACATGTACAGGAATCGCAAAAACTGGTGTTTCCGAGGCAACCATTCTGAAATATTTGTCCGCATTTCGATCCCACAATGCAATGCTGCCAAATATAACGTCATCTGGGCGGAACGCTATTACAATTTATGGTCAATAGACCAATTCCGATATATTAAAATTCATACTTGGCTCCGAGGCTTAGAGGAATAAAACAAAACAAATTAATTATTCATCCCTGAACCTCGATGTGATTTCTTTTGTTTTATTCCCCTAAGCCTCGGAGCCAAGTATGAATTTTAATATATCGGAATTGGTCTATTGGTAATAGTAATTGGACTGAGTGGAGTACAGTTCACTAGCACGATTACCCTTGAATTGTACGACACGAAGTTCAATTACTAACTAATCGCATCAATGACAAATTTCGAGATTGAAAAGTCTATGTGGACTCTTAACTCAAAACGTCTAGAATATTTTCTACCAGTACCTGGAAAATAGAAGGAAAACAGCAAAAAAGAACCCATTTTAGTGCAACTGATTGACGCACGCGCAACGTAGGTGTCAATTACAGCTCATCCAATTACAAAAAGTTGTAATTGTTCACCCACGTGACCGCGCGCCAATTACGTAAAAAATAGGCGCGCGGGTGACCAATCACAATAGAGAATTATGTAATTGATACGATAAGGTAGCTGTAATTGGACACCTTCGTTGCGCACGCGTCAATCAGGTGCAGTTAAAGGGGTTCTTTTTTTTTGCTGTTTCCCTCCAGGTTTCAAATTTAATGGAAAATATCCTTGCCGAAAAAAACTCCACATAGACTACTTAATCTCGAATTTTGTTGCGATTAATTAATAAGGGTAATCGTGCTCGTAAATTTAAATCGTCATCGTGCTAAGCGCTCGGCCGATTTAAAATTACTCGCCCGGATTGGTCCCTGAATTGTACTCCACTCAGTCCAATTGCTATTACTAAGTCTTCATGGTTAGTGCTTTTGAAGTATATTTTAGATTCCGTTCTATAATCTTAAGATTGGTTGTGTTGCCGTTTCAAATACTTTTACAGGGTTCACACAGAAACTGCGAAACAAAATGTCATTTCTTCTAATCCAATTACATGACCTCAAAATTGACAGCTGTTACAGAACTTAGCGGTATTTCACCTCCAAACATATGCCAATTATAATGCAACACCTTACTTCAAAACGAAATGAAAATTTTCAAAAAACTTTTAGCAAAAATCCGAAATTTCGTTACTCTTTCATGATCTCAACAAATTTTCCTAATACATGACTTTTTCAGGCCAGGAATGCAAATTTCAAATGCCATGAAGATTCGTGACCATTTGCACTCTATCTTAATGTTAACATGACAGGCTTTCATTTACTTAACAATTAGATTATGAGCTCGAGATTTCTATCGCGTGACAGTTCGCCCGAATCAACTATCACGCATAGAAATAAAGAGCGAATAATCTAGTTGTTTTAGTATAAATCTACTAGACGTTCAAAACTTAACGACAAGACAAGAAAGGCTCGCGTTTTTATTGAATAATGATATATATAACCGCACATACTCACTTCCTACAACAGGATAGATAGCGAGAAGCGTAGCCAATAACAGAACAGCATTCGTGATAGAACGCTCGTAGATTATACTAAAAAAAGAATAGAAAATGTCTGGACGACGTTGGAAGAATTCGAAAGTACCTATGTAAATGTAAAACTTTCCAATTCTCCCAAGCACAAAGCGGGATTGTCATGGGATTGTCATTTCTAGGATTGCCACTAATCCCTTCCTAGGGGCTTCGCAGCATCCAAAATGGCGGGCGGAGAAACGTAGAGTCTAGAAAGAAGGTCGGACACCTTATTGAGAATTATATAACATAAGAAACGGTTTCGCTGGTTTATCAGTGAGGTTAGGGTTAGCAGGTCATATAGTTATTTTATAAACCGAATTGGCCCGAGCGGCTCGATAGTGCTCTGGTAGTGTAAACCGTTTTACAGCCGACGTACAAGTTGAAGAAGGCCCTGGGAAGGAGGTTGGATTTCCAGCCCATTTTGCCTGGAACTCCCGCCAAGTTTTTTCTGCCTGGTGATCAACCGCTGACCAAGAAGCCTAGAGACTGGGCAGACATTTGATACTAAGATGGATATTTCCTGCCTTCAACAATTGTAGATAAACACTGTACCAAGTTTTCTTCATATTCATATGGAATCTTTTGAGTGAAAAGCTTATTTTGATTTTTCGTCGCAAGAACCCAGCGAAGATCACGAGTTGAAAGCCAACAATTTTCTCTGACCCATTCGCCATAACACTGTCGATTGTCGCCATTAGCAACCCAGCCAAAAGCACGCATGATCCACTCGGGGTTTTCGTTGTCACGGTAACCACCTGGAGTTCCTGGATGACGCTGCAGAGAAGAGAAAAATACTTCATCTGGGATGTAAATGTCTGATACCCATTTATAAAAGTCGGTAGCGATTTTATCGTACAAGACAAACTCTACGAATGTTCTTGTTGCTGCGATATGGTTCCATCCTTTCATGATGGTGATGTTATGAGGAGGCGGAGGCTTCTTTATCCATGTATTATCGATTCTGTATCCATCGTGTTCCTTGCCTTTTCCCGTTTCCTTGAGAACCCAAATATTGTCTGCGCGATACGCAAAATTCTGGGGCATTAGATAGCTCTCTATGTTGTTAAGTCCCTTTAACTTTTTCAAACCCTCGACGATGCCTTTGTTGTCATAAAGGGGGTAATCTTGCCCCACAAGCGTAATTAAATACTTCCACGGTACGTCGCTATGTAGAAGATCTTTCATGCAGTTTAATTCTGCTTGTAAAACGGACACATTGCCCCAGACGACATCTACCAATTTCTTTGTCACAAAAACGTTCGGCAGACAATCAGTAAAGGAATGAACCACGCGCTTGAACTCGTCCGAGGATTTCTTATCCAAATGTAAGCAGTAGATATTGTGAGGCATGTAAATTGCTCTTAACAGACCTTCTATTAGAGCAGCGCCTTTGTAAGCCACAATTACATAAGCTATTCTCATGTCCAACTCAGTTGGTGTAGGTTGCGGGTGAAGGAAATAATTTTCCTCAATATCCTCGCAGTTTCGACCGCTATATTTCTTGTAGATCTCGGTATCATTTGTATGTATTTTTCTTCCTTGCACAAGGTCGTTATTTGCCTCGATGTTTATAAGATGCTGACAATAACTTCTGTTGAACTGAAACAGAGAAACAAAATCTGATAAATGGTTAAAATAACTCTTGGTACTGATAGAAAGGCAAACTAGCCACGCGAAAATATTTTCGGGTGTTTTCCGCCCCGTATTCTATGAATTCAAACTCGCGGTTTGGAGTCAAGTTTAAAAGACAGATTATTGCGTGAGTTAGGTCAGTTGCCGACCTAAAATCAGAACGACTAGGGCGATTCTAACTAAGTAGAGTTCAACAGGAGCTCGTGGAAATTATAGTCCTCCTTTCTCTGAGAGAATAGCACGCAAAGTTACAATAATGACTGATTTTTCACGGGATTGACAATTTGCGAAAATAACGTAAAATTGGCCGGCAAAATATTCGCCATATTTGATGAGTCTCGCACAAAAAGAACTCATCGTAAATGGATTAAAAGAAGCGGGAATTTTGCACGCCGTCAATCACGGGCACTTGGGGATGTGGCATTACTAAATGTTTGTTTTGCTAAATCTTCGTGTTTACTTTTAGTGAGAAACAAAGAATAAATGACCGAAATTAGGGTGGCGTAACTGGTGACTACCCTACATTTATTTTATGGAAAGAAAGTGGTTTAAATTTGCGAACCTTTGACCAAAATTAAAACCCGCGCGAAAATTAAAGGTATTAGGATACCCTCGAAGCGCCGATTTCCTTTTCTGTACTGCACGTCAAGTTTCCACATGGCAGGCAATTATAGACTAAGAGGAGATTTTCAGGAAAGGCCTAGAAAATGAAAAACGTAGCACACCCCCTACATATTTGGCTTGATATCAGAAATTGATAGCAGGATACTTGTGGAACATTTTTAGGTATGATGTACTTATGTATCGTTGGGACATCTTCATGCTAGGGGCCCATTTGTGAGTACTGGTATGGTCCCTCTAAATTACGCATATTTTTAGGACCACTATTTTATGCTAATTCAACTTGACATTACTCCCCTCACATTGGCCTCAAACACTTCAAAATTGACTAAAGCATTAATGGCATAACTATTTCTCAATATAACATGCAAATAATTTAAAGGGGGTTTCCATAGTAACCGTTGCTATGGTAATTTTTACATGAGGGCTAATTAAGTAATATTTGCCAGATTCTCTCGAATGCGAGTCAAATTTTTTATCACTATGTTATCATTCATTTCAATAAGTTTCAATTATTTGGACATTATAGCATTGTTCTACTCAAAACATGCATTTTCTGTTTAACAACTGCAATCTACTTTATTGCATTGTTTACGAATTCCCTTAGCAACAGAATGGTTGAAAATTCTCTCTTTCAATAAGATGTTTAACATAGAGCACATCTAGTAACTTCATGTCTTTTTTGTGTTTACATTTTTCTTTGAGTGATCCTTGCCATCTCCGCCGATTCAAATATATCCCACAGTGCTTAGGGAGAAAAGCTCCCATAATGCAATTGGTACTTACAGGCTCAATAGTGCGGTCATCTTGGATTTACGCAGTCACAACGTTTTCATTCTAAGGTAACGTTTTTTGCTTTGAAAACAAGTCCTTTCGTATTTTTAGAGCAAGGTATTGGAAGTTATGCATAAATTGTGGAACAAATGGCCCAATTTATCTTGAACAGTAAGATATCAAACATGCAAGAAGATATGTAAATGACTGAAAGTGTAAAGCTGTGTAAAGGTTATTTGTCGCGTTTTTTTTTTTGACAAGTGTTACATGTTGTTGTCTTTTTCCTTTTCCTTTTTATCGTAAGCAACTCTCCGCGTACCACGCTCAGTTGATTAATTGATCGAGCGATTGATCGATCGATCGATCGATCAAGCATTGCACATATAAACTGTAAAATGTATCCCCGAATTATCGCAATATCTGTGTTTTAACGGTGCTCGCTACTTTAGATCTACTTCCTGAGTCTTTTTGTAGCGAAAAATTACTCAAAACACGCAAAACAATCAAATAAAAGAAAGAGAACAGCTGAGAGTAAAGAGACGCCATCTTGCTGCTGATAAATATTGGACCAGGGACTGGACTGTGAACTAGGGACTAAGAACTACAAACCCTGCTACGAACTATTGATCACGGCCTACTGACTACTTATTACAAAATATGTAAAGCCCAAAGGGCTTCTTGGTGTTTCACATTTCTGGAATTTAGGTTTATTGAATAGATCAGATAGAATGCTACATGATTAATTTTTACTTTTTCTTAAGATGCTTGATAATGGATAGTTGTACTGAAAGCAGCGACGAAGAAAAAGAAGTGAGACTTTTGCCACCAAAAAAGAAACTCAAACTATGTACAGACTTCACCAAATGTATCATTTGTCAAGAAACAAGCAGTGAAAAACTAAGATGCTCTACAGAGCCTGGATTAAGATCATTCAAAGAAGCTGTGGAGCTTAGACAAGATGAAACTTACCATAGGATTTCTTCTGCTTTTGAAAATTTAAATTCATTAAATGTTGTCTGGCATGGCAAGTGTTTTCAAAGTTATACAAGCAAGAGAAATCTTAGCTTCATTAAACCATTACGTTCTGTCAAAAGTAAAGACAGTCGTGATGTTGATAGACCAAGTTCGAGATCTCAAGTTGAAGCGGTGGATTGGTCACTTTGTCTATTCTGCCAGCAGAAAAAGTCAAAAGGAACAACAAAGCTGATGAACGTTTCAACATTTGATTCTTGCAAAGTTATTGAAGAGGCTGCAAGAGCAAGGAGTGATGAGAGCATGCTGTTGAAGATTTTGGGGGTTGATTTGATTGCTGCAGAGGCCAAATATCATAAACATTGCAGATCTCAGTACGTCAGTAAATCAAATTTGACTTTTGCTGACTTTCGAGTTGACGGCGAGGAAGATGTCTACACACAGGCATTTCAACAAATGAGGGAAGACATCAAACCACAGTTAGAATCAGGAGTGGCTCTTGACATGAAAACGCTCCTGGAGTCCTATCAGTTAATTCTAGAAAACCTTGGCTGCCACACGGCAAAAAGCTACAAGACAGAAAGGCTAAAACGCAGACTGCAGCAGTGTTTTCAAGAGGAAATTGTCTTCCAGAAGCTACCGGACCCCTCGAAGCCGGAGTTGGTTTACTCTAGTTCTATTTCTTTGCAGGATGTCATCAATGCAGCTGCTAAGAAAACTTGCCATTCGACTAAGATTTCAACGCCTTCTGAAGATGAGTCCTCAAACACACAGGGCCTGAATGATGTCAACTCTACATTATACCACGCCGCTCAAATATTGAGGTCAAGCATAAGGAAAGAAAGCAAAAACATAGGGATTCAACCCGTTGATGTAGAGGATTTGAGTGCCTGTAATGTAAAGAGTCTTATGCCTACAGATCTTTACAAATTTCTCTGCTTGATGATCTCAAATCCAGACAAAGTTGATGTGTCCTCTCCAGCTGCTTCCAGTGATGCAGACGAGCGACATATTCTGGCTATTGCACAAGACCTGGTTTATGCCACAACGCATGGTCGCATCAAGACTCCAAAGCACATTGGCTTGGCGATGTCCGTCAGGCATATTTCAGGTTCAAAGCTCCTGGTGACAATGCTAAATAGGTTCGGTCACTGCTGCTCCTATGATGACATAGAAGTAATTGACACTAGCTTGGCATTAGAAATTATAGCCAACTCAGAGAGTTTGGGTGCTGTAATTCCATCTAACATTACACCTGGAGTGTTCGTTCAAGTCGCCGGAGACAATAATGACATCAACGAGGAGACGCTTGATGGGAAGCAAACCACCCATGCCACTACACTTGTCCTGTACCAAAGACAGCAATACGGGCCGAAACCAAAACCCGTGGTTCATTGTGACCATTCAGAGAAACGGCGGTCACTAAACATACCAGCTGCAAACCCACCCCTCTTGGAGTTTGGTGCCTGTGGAAAGCGACCTGCAGTAACTCTTTACAAAGACAAAGTAAAAGAAGAGTGGTTTCAGTCTTCAAGTTCTCTTCGTAGTGCTGCCATTCAGAAGGATCTCGGTTGGTTTTTAACACGTAGGTGTACGCACAAGTTGTTTATTGAAGATCTACATGTAGATTGCTGCGATGGCCCAGTTCATCAGCCCCTGCCAAGTTGGAGCGGATTTAATGCAAAGATTGCGAGTGAGCCTCCACCCTTAACCTCTGTTGGTTATTGCCCAATGATCAACGGTTCACCGACTGAATACAGTACAGTTTACACCGCAATGAAGAACGTTCAGGCAATGATGGAAGGACTAGGCCAGAAGCACAGTGTAATTACATTTGACCTCGCGATTTATATGAAAGCCAAAGAAATTCAGTGGCGACGACCCGAAGAATTCAGTAACACTGTGATCCGGATGGGGGGTTTCCATATAGCATTAAACTTCCTTGCAGTTATTGGAAAGATCTTCCAGGACAGTGGCATTGAAGACCTTCTTATAGAATCTGGTGTATATGGAAGCAGCACTGCATCGATGCTACTGAAAGGCAAGTCATATAACAGAGGCGTACGTGCACATAAGCTTGTTCTCGAAGCCCTGCTGAGACTGCAGTGGCAAGCGTTTGGAGCCTGGATGGAAGCCGGGGACCAACAGTCCGATATTGTGCTACCAACGTCTTCAAAAGATCAGTATTTGGCATTGATAAACAATTGTCAAAGATCAATTAATGATGAAGCCTCACTGAAAACCTCCTTTGATAAGTTGTGTTACAAACTCCCGCATCTTCAACAACTATTTGCAACATTCTGCCAACAAGCCAGTCAGCAGTCTAAGCTATTCCAATTCTGGAACATGTACATTGATGTTGTTCTGTTGCTGTTGCGCTTCATTCGGGCCGAACGGGAGGGATCGTGGGAACTTCATCTGAATGCAGTGGCAGAAATGGTTCCTTACTTCTTTTCCATGGATCGCATTAACTATTCCAGGTTAGTTGGACAATTACGTCTGACTATCTTGACTATCTTTTTTTGCTACGGAAGAGACATTCTTCTTTTTCTTTCAGTTATGAACCATCTCAAGAGGTTACATTTATGGGAGATAATCTTTAACACAAGTATAAAAATTATGTTTTAACTAAATGGACAGATATGTACAACAAAAATGATCAGTAGCAGTTATCTAACTTATACTCTACTTTATTATCACTTATTTTCGCGACTTCTCATTTTCGCGATTTAAAAAAAGTCGCAAAATTTAATACCTACGAGAAAAAGTGCCGCCATTGTTCTTGCAGAGTGACTGAAACCAATAACTACCGGTAAGTGTTTTGCTCCAACTAACTGATGCCTTTTCCATTAACTGCTTTATCGCTTCTGGTTGTAAATCAGTGAAGGATGTTTTAATGGTAAGAGAAAATTAGCGATATTTGCGTGAAATTTACTACCCTTTGAGTCCATTTTGCGAATTTTGGTTCCATCATTTTTGCGAAATGAAGTACGCATGAATTTAGTGACAACAAAGTAACAGAATTATTGTAGTTGTTTTCTTGCTAACAGTTTCGGAGATGTATTATTTTATAGTTGAAAAGGTTTCCTTTTTTAAACATTGTCCGCCAAAAAATGTCACACTTCTAATTTTCGGAATTTACCCCCTTTTTACTTGTCCCTAACTACGACCTTATGCTCCTATCATTTCCAGGTGGCTCCCAATCTACTTGGCAGATATGCATTTGCTGCCCACTCTTGCTCCAGAAGTTCACAACGAATTCCTAAACGGTAACCACCCAGTGAGTAGATCAAGTCAACGCTTCAGCCAGGTTTGGACCGACATGGCCTTGGAACAAACCATCAACCTGGACAGCAAGACTAGAGGGGGTATTGTTGGCTTTACACAAAATGCCTCTGCTCTGGAGAGGTGGTTTATAACGAGTCACAAGAGAGCTTCGATAACTGCTGCAACCAAGCAACTTTGTAACCTTGAAGATTGTGACAAGATTGGGACTCACAAGGAGGCAGGTTCACAAAGAATAAAGAGGGATGAAACCGATGTTCAGAAACTCATAAACACAGTTACCAGCACCATGTCAAACCCTTTTGATCTGAGTGAGGCATCGAGAGAATATCCTGTTCCATTACGAAACATCGCCACTGGAGTAGTTATGCCTCAGGACACAGCCCAGCAACTCATTGACTCTTTTAAGAAAGGAAAAGAAGAAGCAAAGAAGTTTACGAGTCAAAGAATGAACAGCGGTGGGGTCTCTTTTTGGAGCAAGATCTCGAAAGTAAATGTGAAAACATTCGCCTCTATGGCGAAAACTAATCACATCAAGTGCGCAGACGAGAAGATTATCACCATTTCAGCGGATCGCAACTTGTTCGGAAGACTTCTGATTGCTGCCAAGTGTCGTGATGTCGACGTGAAAGAAGTCCTGAGCTACGAACTGTCCACTGTGCCCTTTGCATTGGCACATGCTGATGGTGCGTTGCGGAAAACGACAAAAAGTGCTCTTATGGCCGAGATTGAACGAGAGTGTCAGGCACAGGGAAGACTTCCTCAAAGCGCACATTCGGCAGCGTTCATCTTTGATGGAATGGCCCTAGTTCAGATGTTGAAGTCTTCAGGCTGCCGCACATTCGGGGAGCTCGCTGAAAGGTACTTTAATGTGCTCTTCACACCTCTGCGACAAGGTCAGTGCACAAGAGTAGATGTTGTTTTTGACCGCTACGATGTTCAAGAGTCCATAAAGGAGAGTGAAAGACGGAGGAGGGGATCAAGCAGAGCACTGGAGATCCAAATCACAAACAAGCATACTCCGGTTCCAAAACAATGGGGGAAGTTCATCAGCAACCCGAACAACAAAGTTAACCTTTCCAGATTTCTTTGCCAAGAATGGTGCGGTTTGGGTGAACATCACTTACTTCCTGGTCAACAGCTGGTAATCGGAGGTGGCTTCGAAGATCCAACAGAAGCAGTTATTGTAACCTATGGATGCACAGATCCCCTTGCAGAGTTGAGATCAGACCATGAAGAAGCTGACACGAGGATGATCCTCCACGCCTCACACGCTTCCTCCACTAAAGACATTATTGTCATCCAGTCTCCTGATACAGATGTTGCTGTCTTAGCTATCTATGCTTTCCAGATGATACGGTGTGAAGAACTGTGGTTTAAGACTGGCGTAAAGGATAAGGTCCGCTTCATCCCTGTCCATCTTGTTGCTGAGAAGCTTGGTAGGAATATTTGCACTGCGATTCCTGCATTCCATGCTCTCACTGGTTGCGATACTACTAGTGGTTTGTTTAAGATCGGAAAAAAGAAAGCATGGAAGGCATTCATCAAAGATTCCAGTCTTCATGAGCATGTTGGCAACCTTGGCATTCAGATTCCTCCATCAGAAAGCACTGTTGAAGCCTGTGAGAAGTTTATTTGTTCCCTTTATACAACCAACAAGAAGGCAGGAGTGACAGCTGACTACGTAAGATACTGGATGTTCTGCCAAAGGCATCAAAGAAGCGAAGGTTTACCGCCAACAAGCAACAGCTTACGACACCACATTGAAAGGGCTAACTACCAGGCATGTGTGTGGAAACGCTCCTTGAATGCAACACAACAACTGCCATCACCAGTCAACAATGGCTGGAGAAAAGTGGATAGTGTGTTGGAACCCCTGTTGATGTCCAAGGATCCAGCGCCACAAGGGCTGCTTGAATTGACGACATGCAGATGCAGCAAATCTGTCTGCAGAAGGGATGACTTGTGTTCCTGCAAAGCCAATAAGATGCCCTGTACTGAAGCATGCCTTTGTATGAATGATGAAAGTTGCGAAAATCCTCACAAGCCGATTGATGAAACACTTGAAAGCAGTGACGATGACCTAATGGATGCTGACGTTTAGGCTCTAAAGTTGTACAGAAGTAACTGTCATAGTACGGTTATGAGTTTTGCTGTTAGACAGTGATTCGTGAAAGGCACTATTAATTCGAGAATGCAATATATCTGGCATCAATCACAAATTACTCATTTGCCATACTAAATTCAGACATTAAAACAAGCAAACTGTTTGCTTTTGAAAGAAGAGAAATCAATTTTCCATGGCAATAGTTCCCATGAAAACATTTTGTGATCATGTGAAAAATTGAGATGAAATACAGTTTAACTAGTGCATCAGTGAGCTCATCATCTTCAATTCGAAAGGCAATTTTGTTTTGGGAAAGTCCAACGACGCAATCTGATCCTTTCATATGAGAATTAATTGAAGATTGTTAAAAACATTATCTGTTAACAGATTTTACTTGAAATACAAAATCCCTTAGAAATGGTTACCATGGTTTTGTAAACTCATTGAAGTGAAATATATCTGCATCAGTGTGATTTCGAAGAGTTTTGACCATTATCTGGGTTGTTAGGGTAAATATTACTTAATTAGCCCTCATGTAAAAATTACCATAGCAACGGTTACTATGGAAACCCCCTTTAAATTATTTGCATGTTATATTGAGAAATAGTTATGCCATTAATGCTTTAGTCAATTTTGAAGTGTCTGAGGCCAATTTGAGGGGAGTAATGTCAAGTTGAATCAGCATAAAATAGTGGTCCTAAAAATATGCGTAATTTAGAGGGACCATACCAGCACTCACAAATGGGCCCCTAGCATGAAGATGTCCCAACGATACATCAGTACATCATACCTAAAAATGTTCCACAAGTATCCTGCTGTCAATTTATGATATCAAACCAAATATGTAGGGGGTGTGCTACGACTCAAAATTTTCAGGGTTCTACCTCCTAGACTAGTGCACTTGCGTGTTTTCACTTCTCCCTCTAATACATTCCAGGCGCCGTCTGGGTACGAGAATAGACAAATTCGGCTAACGTATTGTTGTACAATACCAGTTAAGATATGTCTTAAAAATTTAGGAGGTCCTGAGCTTAGGAGAAAAAAATAAGACATGTCTTAAAATAGGAGGTCTTATCTCCTAAGTTATATCTTAGGAGGCTCTTTGGACTTAGGATGCTTTCGTGAATACGGCCCCTGATCAAGATTAATCAGTAATCGAGTGATCTATTCACAGGCCTACCAAGCTCTCGGTTCGTGTACAGTCCGTTGACAAATTACAAGGATTTGTATGGGAATGTATTGGTCTAAAAAAAAGTAGACTGCTTGCAGTCCTTCTCTGGATAGTCGAGCGGGCGAGCAAATACGCGATCGGCGATCGACCGAGCGAGTGATAGATAATGCAAGCCGAGGGGGCGCTGGGGAAGAGGTGGGCTCGTTCGCTCACTCCAGTCTCACCGAGCTTGTTTTCGTGAATAGCTCGCCCGCTCGACTGACTGAAAAGGGACAGCTAACGTCTAAAAATTTAAATATTTATTTACTAATTAATTAGAATATGAATAAAAATACTTACTCTTGTCATTTTCTGTGTCTCGTTGTCTGCCTGAAGTCTTGTAGTGAAAGTAATGAACGTCACCTAAAAATACGGCTACAAGACTCCTGGCAAACAACAGGGCACGGAAAAACGAAAATGGCAAAAATAAGTTATTTTATTGATATTTTAATTAATTAGCAAATATATAAAAACGATTTTTTTCGACCTATGGCAAGTCTCATACAAATCCTTGTATATACGAACCGTGAGCTTGGGAGGCCTAGGATAAAATCTAATCGTCAACAGCTGCAAGCTGCAGATCAGAGATTGACTGAAATCGACCTAAAAGGTACGACAAAGAGCATCCCCTCCCGGCATCCCCGTCAGTTTTATACGAGTCATCTCATTAAGTTTTAGGAGACTTTATTACGAGGTGGGTGGCAAGGTGTGGTTCCACTGTTCTCCTTTCTAGAAAAATCACGGGTTTGACTTTTTAAACTGAGTGATGGCGGCCGGATTTTTGGTGGTTTTGGGCTGTTTTCGGCCAGCAATTTCTAGCTTCAGTAAGCTTATATCGTTCTAAATTATAACGATTTATGTTATTATGAACTCATTGGATAAATTGAAGTAAAAAAAAAAGTCGAAAAGAAAGACAACATTTTTCGTCGTAGTACCGCTTTTTAAAGCGGTACTACGACAAAAAATTTTGAAAAGATTAATCAGTGATCTAATCTTATCGCCAGCAGCTGCAAATCAGAAATTGATCGAAGTTAATTTGCATTTTATTACTTTATTCAAAATGGGTAAGATCAGGTAAACAACATGTGTTCAAGACTGAATCGACAGACAGCGAGCCGCAGTGTAGTACCCACTTCTCAAAATTACTACTTCTTATATTGCTTCTCGCGTGTCGTGAGGCAAGATGTGAAAAAGCGCGTACGCGGGTGGACAAGCGAAAAGGTTTTCGCGATGCATAAATCGCTTTCCGGCTCAGTTGCCCAAACACCAAAATTACGACATTACGTGGAAAAAATGCGCTGCGCTGCATGTGTGCTATTGCCTTAGCAATATTTTCGTTTTTTCAGTCTGCGTGGCAGGAGTGACAGAGAGTCGATTTTGGGGCCAAAGGCGTTTTCCTTGAATGGACTGGAACATCGGCTCGTCACTTACATGCAATAATATGGAAAGTTATTTAGTAAATTTTGCGGAATGTTGGGATCACCAAATGACATAACACAAAAGATTCAAAAGAAACTGAACAATATCAACAACACAATAGCAGCTTATACCTCACCAACATCAGTTTCCGCAGCCAGTTATATGGGCGCAAGACAGATCCGCTACAGTTTCCGCTATACCAAGAAACACCCTAAATTTGATCTGTTCCTCGAGCAAAAATAAAATTGATATCACTTGATCATCCATCCACTGAATACTAGAGGCTAGTTCATGAAATGCACAAAACAGACAAAAACATCAAAAGAGTTGCGTGACGCTGTGTAAAGTAGGTTTAAAAAGGTCGGCGATTTTTTTGTTAGCCTGCGAGCAGGCTCACTTGTTTGGGGTATCGCGCGAGTATCTTAGCGGCGAAGCCGGCGAGATAATACTTTTCTCGCTCGTAATTCGCAGCTTCGCGGCTCGCATAGCACTCGCGTGCGAAACCCAAATAGTAGAGCCTGCTCGCAGGCTATTTTTTTGTGCAATTTTTATCGCGCGCAAGTTGCATCTCGAAATCGACTGTGTAAACAAGGGCGATTTCGATTCAGTGCGATTTTTTGTGATCTTGCATTCCCAGTTGAATCTTTTGTTTTATACCTTTCTTTTACGTCACTCGTGAGTTTGGCAGGTTTTTACACGCGCGATGTGGTGTCGAACATGTTCGAAACCTGATGTAACTTGGCGGCAAATGTCTCACCCGAATCGCACAAGAAATCGCCGCTAGTTTACATTGCATTGGAGAGCGAGACAAAAATCGGATCAAAAATCGCATGTGAAAACGGCCTTTAAAGGGGAAGTATCACGGAAAATTTTGATGTTTTTGGTCATTTCACACGCCGAGTATTCGAAAAGCGGAGAAAAGCGGAGGCGGCTGTCACAGGGTATATTCGATGTTGACAGTCGAGGTTAATAATCCCGCCGAACAATGGACCGTTTCCTTCTGATTCTTTCACTATCGACTACCGCGATCGCTTCCATTCGCATAATTGTGATTTACGTTTCAATTTTGGGTTTATGCAGGGTTTATGGTGCTACGTAAATTTACAACAAAATACAAAATGTAGCCCGAATTTTTGCTCTTTCTACAATCCGAGACCGATGATAATAAAAATCATATTAGATCTCCGTTCTTGGCATGAGGCCGGAGTAAAAAACAATCTTTTATAGCCCGTCAATAGTCAGTTGAAAGGTTCGAAAAACTATAAATTCAATACTTTTGTTTTCACTCTATTCACGCGCAGCCTGTCAGTAGTCTTCATAAATTTACATCAGCGGTTGGCAAACCGGTCATACAAATTATCAACCATTGTTTATCACCCATTGTTTCAAGCTATTTCCACATGGCATATCCAAGTCACTACGTTATATCTGTTCTGTTACCTTGTGAATCGGGTTATAAGAGACTCGCTTGAGTAGAGGCCTCCTAAATGATCCTTTTTCCACGGACATGAACAGATAAATTCCCCACACAGCCATGAGAAGAACGGAGGCAGCGCCGATCTTTAGATAAGATGCCTGCATTGATATTTACACAGTGCTGAACTATTCTGAGTTCACGCAGTTCACCTCGGTTCATTTAGTTCCCGGGGACGCGGGGATAGTTTGCCGTAGTTCGCTTGTCTTTCGTGCGCCGAATAAGCTTGCCATCTTCCTGTTGTAATTTGACACAATATAAAAACAATACGCAAATGGTCCGCGTGACATTTATTCTTGGTTTTCACTGTCACGCCATAAAATTTTAAAATGGTCTAAAATCGAAACGAATTAGCGAAGGAAGCCAATAATTTGTAATGTTATAAAAGAGTAACAAATAAACAACTTCGCGAAGTCTCAGATCTGTGCAATATTCCGTTGTTGAATTATTCGCCGAAGCATTCGACTCAAATTTACAGAGCTTTGTATGGAAACGCCATCCCGGAGGGACACCAATATATAATGTTTTAGAATCGAAACTATTTAGTGAAAGAAGCCAATAATTTGTAATGTTATAAAAGAGTAACAAATAAAAAACTTCGCTAAGTCTCAGATCTGTGCAGTATCCCGTTGTTGAATTATTCGCCGAAGCACTCGACTCAAATTTACAGAGCTTTGTATGGAAACGCCATCTTGGCCGCCGGAAATCAATAAAAACATCTGGACTTCACTTTCGCTCTGAAAGCGATTACTTTTCTCTCGTGAACTACTATTCATTCGCATAAACTGCATTCCTAATACTTTAACTGCCCAAAGTGCCAAAAATCACGAGGAGAGGCCCTTGTTTCATAGGAAAAAGCTTTGTCACGGACGCCATGTTGGTGTCACGTAGGGTGAAAAGTCAGAAATTCAAAATGCTGTATTTTCAAAACGAAAGACGCTACCGGGTTGGATACTTGTGAAAAGATTTATTTTTAAGTCATCTTCAACCTGGTGGACATATAAATTCAGAAGGCATTACAATTTATGATTTTCGAATTTGATGACGTCACGTGAAAACCAAGAATTAGACTTAGGCCCTGTCCACACGTATCCGGATATTTTTTTATCCGCAACTTTTTTGTTACGGATTGGCCTTCCGTCCACACGTATCCGGCGAATTCGGCTGACGAATCCGCAACTTTTTAAATCCGCTCTCCAGAGTGGAAATTTTTGAATACGCTACGAGAACGGCATCGTGTGGACGGTCGAATCCGGATATTTTTTAATACACTGACGTAACAGTATCGGATCCAGTCTTTAACCGCGCGAACATTTAACATGGCGACTGAAATGTTATCGCTTCATTTCTATTTGGACTTATTTCAAGTCCAATAACGTGTTTAAAGTTGACCTTGACTTTGAACTTGGCTTTTGCGCATGCTTTGTTGACAACATTGAACGAGGAGCCCTTGGTAATAGAGCGAATCCGGAGACGTGTGGACGGACAAATACGATTCGAATACGCTACGTGTGGACGCGAATATTTTCTAATCCGCAACAAAAAAGTTGCGGATTAAAAAATATCCGGATACGTGTGGAGGGGGCCTTAGTGCTAGTGGCGCAGCTGGACGAGTTGTAAATCCGGCTCTGAGCACAGGGAACAGATCGCACGCCATTTGTTATCACCTTCAATCCCGCTCTTCGTAAAATATCTTCAGTCCTAAAAAAACACCTTAACATCCCTCAATCCTCCCCTAAGGGACGGACCATTTAATTTTTGTGGGGGGGGGGGGGGGGGTGGGGTGGGGGTGGGTGGGCAATTTCTTCTGAGCATGAATTTTTTTTTTTCAGCATCACTATTTGCAAGAATTTTTTTGACCTTAATGCTTGAATTTTTTTCACGTGCTTTCTTGTGCACGATTTTTTTCTCTTAAATTTCTTCTGCAGTAATTTTTTTTGGTAATTGCCCAACCCCCCCCCCCCCCCCCCACAAAAATTAAATGGTCCGTCCCTAACTGCAAACTGCTTACAGACGTCACGCAAGCCTTCGTGACCTTTTGGTACATTCCACGCTCCACAGTCCACAATAATACACATCATACACTTCACACGCAACAACCTGTCGGAGTTAATAGATGCAACCATCCACGCTGCCTCACCTGTCCTTTTCTCCAAGAAGGCCAAACAAATTACATCTTTACCGCAACTAATGAACAAAGAAAAATCACTGACAACTTATCCTGCAAATCCAAAAATGTTATCTACTTGATTGAATGTAAGCAATGTAAATGACAATACATATCGGAAAGACCAAACGGCAACTTAATGAACGATTTGGAGAACACCGCCGTTCCATTATGGGCATTATGAACCATCATCAACTCAGCGATCCCATTCCTGTCTCCCTGCATTTCAATCAAGCTGGACATTCAATCAATGATGTTCTTCTAATCCCACTTGAACTCATACGTAGCAACCGTGACGCAGTGAGAAAGGCGAGGGAGATTCGGTTTAATACGAAGAAAAGCAAGTGACACACTCAAACACCTACCCCGCGACCTGGCCAGTACCTTACGCATGTGCACAGCCATATAACCACGGCAGTGGCAGCCATGAACAGCTGTTTCGTCCCGGTTAGGACTCATCAGCATGGCATTTCCAGGCAGGGTCTCACATAAGATCATCGACCCCGCCACTTTACTGCCAAGGCAGATGCAAGCAGCATTCCTTTAAGCGCCAGCTCCACACAACACATGTGGTAGCTGTTGGCTGGGGACAGCACAGCCGTCCTCCCACGGCATGCGTATGGAGAGGTGGATCAGCATTTTTGCCGATCGGTGTGTCAGGGTGGGTAGGTGTTCGGTGTGTCAGGGTGGGTAGGTGTTCGAGTGTGTCACTTGCTTTTTTCGTATTTTACTTAAAATTTACTGACACACCGTTCGGAAAAAATGCTGATCCACTTCTCCATACGCATGCCATGGGAGGACGGCTGTGCTCCCCCAGCCAACAGCTACCACATGTGTTGTGTGGAGCTGGCGCTTAAAGGGATGGCAGTAAGAGTGGCAGGGTCGATGATCTTATGTGAGACCCTGCGTGGCTATGCAATGCTGATGAGTCCTAACCAGGACGAAACAGCTGTCCATGGCTGCCACTGCCCGGGGTGATATGGCTGTGCGCATGCGTAAGGTATTGGCCAGGCCGTGGGGTAGGTGTTCGAGTGTGTCACTTGCTTTTTCGTATTTTCGGTTCAATACACAAAGGGAAAACGTTATCTCCTCTAGGAATAAATAGACGTGACAAAGCTCATTGACATACGACACCTAAGCCCCATTTACACTGCAGAAAATTTTAGGCACGGCTCGGATAAAAGTGGTACGCGTACCCAAAAAAATAGTACTGATTAGTCATTTACACGTCCTTTCTTCTACCGTACTAAACGATGTAAAATTATGTTTTGGTACGGGTAAAAGGCTCAACATCTCGGCCAGCGTACTCGATTCTTACTTAGTGCAAATTAGGCTCTCAGATAGTGGAGGCGAGCGAAAAATGTTGGTAACGAAGAAAAAACGAGTGGGGACTCTTTTTTTCTTCGCTCGCTCCGACATTTTTCGCTCGCCCCCACTATCTAAGAGCCTGGAACAGGCTAAGTGCACATGCTCTCTCAAATCGGTGCTGACCAAAGGCGCGAAGGCTCATTAGAGAAATGTTGGTTCGGCACGGCTAATCGTTTACACTGCACACCTTATCCGAGCTGGGCTAAATTTTCAGGATCACGTACCAATTTTATCCGTGCTCGGACTACCTCTCGACATGGTCCGAGCACGGGTGAAAGTTTGGTCCGGCACGGATGGGGCAAAGTAGTTTACACGACAAAATCTATCCGTGCCGAACCAATTTTTTTAGTACGCGTAATTTTTTCATCCGAGCCGTGCCAAAATTTTTCGGCAGTGTAAATGGGGCTTTAGTCTCCTACACCAATAACAATCTATTGTTTTTATTTTCATAACGAACTTTTACTTTTATCTTCATTTTTCTGTTAGCCCCTGAAGGTTTGTTTTCAAACCGAAACATTGGGCAAATTTGTTTGAATATATATATTTTGTTTTATTCTTTTGTTTACTCTTTCATTGCCTTACCGTAAGGATCAGTTTGCCGTTTTCTGATTTTCTTGAAGAAGTCAGGTCGTGCTTGATAAACTATTGGACAGAATATACCACAGGAAGACCAATCGTGATGTGTCTGGTCTGCCTGTGAATATACAGGCACCGCGCAGAGGAAGGGAGTGGGTTGGCTTCAGCCCTGCCAGTTTTAAGAAAAAAAGATCTACTGCCGGACATTTCGAAACGCTTTGTTAATGAAATCTGCTTTTTGTTCTGGTTCTCAATGAAAAATAACCAATGTCATCACGGTCATTGGATTAAAATAGTTATTTTAATTGTTAATAAACATCTTGTTCTAATTTATGTCATCACGGTCTGCAAGCTTTTTCTGGTAAACCCGCAACCAGCCCTGCGGCCGAACGATCGTTTCTCGCTACTCAAAGATTAAAACCCTATCTCCGTTCCACAATGAAACAAGAGAGACTCAGCAACCTGATGTATTAAAGCTGAGAACAGACAAACTAAATATTTTAGAAATTAGTGATTATTTTTTTTTAGTTCTTCTTAATTTAAATTAATTTCTTCTTAATTTCTAAATTTTTAGTTTTAAGTTTAGGTGTCATCAATTAGCTTAATTGAAAAATTGAGCTAGAAAGTTTAGGACACATGAATAAAGCTGATTACAGTCTGTAACTGATTGATTGATTGATTGAAACTTTTCCTTCTTGACGTGACTAATGAGTTTGTTGATTGCCATTTCAGTGTGTTTTTATTTGTGTTTTAGTTTTCAGCATTGAATAAAATACATTGAAAATAGCCTTTGAACTGGGCCAACGAGCTGCACATTGCATGTGCATGGTAGACGATTCCACGCTATGGTTGTTCTGGGATAGAAATAGTACTTATCATGACCACATTTCTACAAAGGGGAGAGGATGAGGAGATTTTGGGCCCGCGCGAAGCGCGTAGAAAGAGCGCGGAGCGCGAAGGAAGGGGCAACCTTACCCCTCCTTTCGTGTTTCGCGCGCGCCTTAAATACCCCCATACCCTCCCCTTTCTGGCGTCTGCCATGCAGGCAAGGTTACATTATAAGGTACTGGTTGTTGTTTGTCACAGTCTACGTACGTAAGCTAAATTATTCGACTGTTTATAGAGCATAGTGGCCCGTGTAATTTCTCTTCTTCGTTTTACAATGATCTCCAATTTAAAAGAGCAAGCATGTCGGTGACACTATCTAGCCGTTTATGCAGATTAAGAACCCACCGTGCAGCTATTCTCCCTGCCATTTCTACTTTTCTGGTATTCTCAGATGTATAAGGATCCCAAACGATTGAGCTATATTCGAGACATGAACTAAAGTTTTCTACGCTCGCTTTTTAGCTGGAGGAGGTCAGCGCCGTAAGTTAAGTTTTAAGAAGCCAAGCGTCTAGTTTTCTCGGTCCATATTACCTTGCAGCCGAACACCTTACGAGTTATTGCTCGAACGTTCTCGATGCAAATGGTCCTAGAGCGTTTTATCAGTTTTTCTTGTTATCGCCACTTTGCGGTTCGATTTCGTTTGTGAAGAAAGCCGAAGAAAAACATCAGTGGCTAGGACCCGGTTGCATATAAACATCTGTAAAATGAATGGAGATTTTCTTGTGCTCTGTTGGTGTTTATTATACTGGTTAGTCCGGCGGCCCTCGACCAAGAGCAAAATTTAAAGCGTTGCACGAGAGCTCGGAAAAGAAACTTTTGTTAACCCGGGCTTGTTATCACAAAAACCCTCCACTTATTTCACGGTTGTTTCATGCAACCGGACCCTGGAACTAGTGGAACAGAACAACCGCAAGATCAGTGTGGGAGCGATCCTTCGACTGATCAATCATGGCAGGGGAATCATAACTGGAGAATCCTGTTAAAAAGAAACAGTTCCGTGCACTGCACTGAGATCGTTACAGATCTCCTAACAACGGCCGGACTTTTCCCATTTTGGGGAGGTAACACCGAGCGCTAAGCGCCCGCGCCTCGGATTCCAAAAAACGCTTGGTTACCAAGACTTCACAAAATGCTGGTACTATTTCTAAATCGAAATGAATGTTTTAAAAACTTTGTCCAGAAAATATATGGTTAAAACGACCAGAAAAGACACAGGACTACTTAATGTGGGCAAAGAAGGTTTTTTGGAAGGTAAATAAAACTTTCTTTAGGGAGCGTTCATAATTTATAGGGTGGGGGGACCATGGGGATTCGGATGAGCGGCAGCCATTTTCTCTTGCAACACCTAGGGAGAGGGGGGGACTATTAAAAATATATTTTTCAGACAGGGGGGACGTCAAGAAAAAATGCGCTAGTAACATTTATCTGAAGAAGAAGCGTGTCGATCTGCATCCACTTCTGGTGCTTGTTGGGATCTTCCCAAGTGAGTCTACTCCAGGATCACTTTCTGTAGTTTCGCCAGTGCTTCCGCTGCTCGTATCCTTAGTTTCAGGATCGCTGTATGTTTCCAACAGGATTTCTTCGTCACTTTCAGAATCTTCCGAATCCGCAGGATTTTCGACTGGATGAAGGAGGGCTTTCCCAGTAACAACAACATCCTGAAGACTTGAACACTTGTTTTGAATATGGGCTGTAGTTTACGACTCCACGGCTATGAGTGATGTTTAAGGTATTTGTCAATCGGGAGAGCGATTTGAGCCCGCCAGTCAAAAGAAGTTCTTCCTAGTTACAGTCCTTATAGAGTTTGTCTTTTCTTCTTTGACGTTCCTGCTCAGCTGAAACACTCCTTATGAGTGTAGCGTAAGTGTTGCAAGTGCTCCATTTATGAATTCACCAATGAGCTTTTTTGAGAATTCTACAATCTCTTCCTCCGAGTCTCACTTTCCCTGACCAAACAAGCTCTTTATTTGCGCCCTAGGCATAAAGTCATCAGGACGTCTAGGTACCCCGTCAGATGAATCTGCTGGATATTCAAATACAGATTTGTACTTAAACATTGTTTCGTCGGTAAATTGACGAGGAATTCTTCCAATTACTGGCCCAATCCATCCAGAAGTACATGTGGTATGAGGAAAATAATTACCCCCATACAACTGAATGAGTGCTTATTAGTCTACACAGTCCACTGGTTTTGCACAGTTCATCTCAGGGCTGCTCGTTCCCAGGGTCTTCTCCTTCCCGTCCCCAGAAGACCCTGGGAACGAGGTTGGGCTGAAGATTATTTTCTTTCTCATTTGCCATCTGACTGCCAGATGCATAAAGTGCACCAGTTATCTATATTTAAACAACGTTTGAGCCAAGACTTTTAAGTTGAACACTGCTTTGTTAGTTACACAATACTTTTCAGCCCTATGTTGAATAAATAAAGCATTCTCAAGTTAGATTGTCTCGTGACATTGAAAAGTTACAGATATGTTTCATTTGTCAATCACTACTATATTATATTTTAAGTTGATTTATGCTTATGCTGTGAAATGAATTTATAAACAACAAAAATATAATACAAAAAGAGAAAAACAATATTACATGTACAATCTGTATTTGTATTACTTAACTTAGACAAGCTTTTATAAAGAGAAAATAGACTAGAAATAATAAGCCAAATACAATATTTATCTTTGTTTAAAAATGAAAAAATCATAAATGGATATTTTATCCCTTCCTTCTATACATTTTCTTCAGCATGTTTTCTTATTAATATATAAATGTTGAATAAAAACATGAACAAAGGGATCAAATTTATTTTCCGGTGGGATAGTTTCAAGGAGGGGGGGGGGGGAGGGGAGGCACGATGTTTAGTATCAACTGAAATCGAAAGTCTGTAGTTTTTTTTTTTTTTTTTTTTTTTGGGGGGGGGGGTCACTGAAAACATGTTAGGTTTGGGTGGGAGGGAGGGCGCCCAAAAATATAGATTTTTTTAATTTAAAATCCCCCTTGCCCCCTTGCCCTATAAATTATGAACGCTCCCTAGTCGAAATGAACTTTTCCTAGAGCCCATGCTTCCTCCCAGGTTTTTCCTGACTGAACTAAGATGGGTATTTCCTGTCTTCAACCATTGTGGATAAACACTCCACCAAGTTTTCTTCGTATTCGTATGAAATCTTTTGAGTGAAAAGCTTGTTTTGATTTTTTGTCGCAAAAACCCAGCGAAGATCACGAGTTGAAAGCCAACAATTTTCTCTGACCCATTCGCCATAACACTGTCGATTGTCGCCATTAGCAACCCAGCCAAAAGCACGCATGATCCACTCGGGGTTTTCGTTGTCACGGTAACCACCTGGAGTTCCTGGATGACGCTGCAGAGAAGAGAAAAATACTTCATCTGGGATGTAAATGTCTGATACCCATTTATAAAAGTCGGTAGCGATTTTATCGTACAAGACAAACTCTACGAATGTTCTTGTTGCTGCGATATGGTTCCATCCTTTCATGATGGTGATGTTATGAGGAGGCGGAGGCTTCTTTATCCATGTATTATCGATTCTGTATCCATCGTGTTCCTTGCCTTTTCCCGTTTCCTTGAGAACCCAAATATTGTCTGCGCGATACGCAAAATTCTGGGGCATTAGATAGCTCTCTATGTTGTTAAGTCCCTTTAACTTTTTCAAACCCTCGACGATGCCTTTGTTGTCATAAAGGGGGTAATCTTGCCCCACAAGCGTAATTAAATACTTCCACGGTACATCGCTATGTAGAAGATCTTTCATGCAGTTTAATTCTGCTTGTAAAACGGACACATGGCCCCAGACGACATCTACCAATTTCTTTGTCACAAAAACGTTCGGCAGACAATCAGTAAAGGAATGAACCACGCGCTTGAACTCGTCCGAGGATTTCTTATCCAAATGTAAGCAGTAGATATTGTGAGGCATGTAAATTGCTCTTAACAGACCTTCTATTAGAGCAGCGCCTTTGTAAGCCACAATTACATAAGCTATTCTCATGTCCAACTCGGTTGGTGTAGGTTGCGGGTGAAGGAAATAATTTTCCTTAATATCCTCGCAGTTTCGGCCGCTATATTTCTTGTAGATCTCGGTATCATTTATATGTATTTTTCTTCCTTGCACTAGATCGTTATTTGCCTCGATGTTTATAAGATGCTGACAAAAACTTCTGTTGAACTGAACAGAGAAAGAAAATCTGATAAATGGTTAAAATAACTCTTGGTACTGATAGAAAGGCAAACTAGCCACGCGAAAATATTTTCGGGTGTTTTCCGCCCCGTATTCTATGAATTCAAACTTGCGGTTTGGAGTCAAGTTTAAAAAACAGATTATTGCGTTCGTTAGGTCAGTTGCCGACCTAGAATCAGAACGACTAGGGCGATTCTAAATAAGTAGAGTTCAACAGGAGCTCGTGAAAATTATAGTCCTCCTTTCTCTGAGAGAATAGCACGCAAAGTTACAATAATGACTGATTTTTCACGGGATTGACAATTTGCGAAAATAACGTAAAATTGGCCGGCAAAATATTCGCCATTTTTGATGAGTCTCGCACAAAAAGAACTCATCGTAAATGGATTAAGGTGGCTCGATGGTGTTTTTTTCTGTGCCGACCACTTTTTTTCAATCTTGTATTTGGATATCTTAGTCATTATTTACCTAAATACTCATGGCACACACTTACTAGGGAAAGATTGAAGTTTCCATTTCAGTTGTATTTTTTGCGATCGAAGCGTCCTTGGCAACGATACGTTGCTAGGCGTAGTTTTACTTGTGGGCCGCCGTCGGCCTGTATGAGAAATTTTAGTAACTCGCTCTTGGGGACTGAAAGAGTACCACAATGCACACATTTTAGCCAAGTTTGGTTAACTTCTGTGAGAGGATTTTTGAATGGCGCGAGTTTACTTATTTTAGGGTTAAATTTGGTAAAATATCAAAGTTTGTTGTATTATGGTAATTCATCAGTCCTGGCAATGTGTTCATGAGATAACAGGTGAGCTGTTGAACATCAACGTTAAACACGTAATTGACCTAAAAATAGCAAGAGCATGCCGCTAACAGAAAACATAAATTTTTACTCACTGTCAAGGCAGCAATTATTTCCCTTATTAAAAGACGTGAAAAACGCTACAATAAGCGTGTCTAACAGAAGATTTTATTACCATAATCGGCAGGTCTTCGGAAGTTAATCAAGCGTTTTGGTTCCGCCCGTGCTAGACTGGAATTCGCGTGCAGGTGTCATTTCAGAACAATGAAATATGCAGAATAGATCATGAATTGTAAACATCTCGGAGAACAAGAAATCTCTGAAAATACTAGCGCGCATGTTACCAACTCGACGTTCAGCGTACAAGTCTCACAGCATTTCAACCGACACGAAATTTGGAGACTAAGTAAAAGAAGGTCCAAATTTATAGTTCGCTTATTCTTGGGAAATTCTATCTCAGATTTTTAAAATAAGCGAGGTCAGAAGATTCTCTGCTCGTTTGTTGCAAAAACATCGTAAATTTCGATTATTATAACTCGGCACAGGGAAAAATCGAAAACCGTCAATCCGCCAAAAGAGCCAAACAAATAAGGTACAATAGTTGTTCTTATGAATGAGTAAAGTTGAAATCGGCATTAGGTCCTCGATCTCTCAGTTTGGGGTGAAATACAACAAACTTTGATATTTTACCAAATTTAACCCTAAAATAAGTAAACTCGCGCCATTCAAAAATCCTCTCACAGAAGTTAACCAAACTTGGCTAAAATGTGTGCATTGTGGTACTCTTTCAGTCCCCAAGAGCGAGTTACTAAAATTTCTCATACAGGCCGACGGCGGCCTCACAAGTAAAACTACGCCTAGCAACGTATCGTTGCCAAGGACGCTTCGATCGCAAAAAATACAACTGAAATGGAAACTTCAATCTTTCCTTAGTAAGTGTGTGCCATGAGTATTTAGGTAAATAATGACTAAGATATCCAAATACAAGATTGAAAAAAAGTGGTCGGCACAGAAAAAAACACCATCGAGCCACCTTAAAAGAAGCGGGAATTTTGCACGACGTCAATCACGGGCACTTGGGGATGTGGCATTACTAAATGCCAGGTAAATGTTTGTTTTGCTAGCTATTAAATCTGATTCTTTACCTTCAAATCTTCGTGTTTACTTTTAGTGAGAAACAAAGAATAACTGACCGAAATTAGGGTGGCGTAACTGGTGACTACCCTACATTTATTTTATGGAAAGAAGTGGTTTAAATTTGCGAATCTTTGTCCAAAATTAAAACCCGCGCGAAAATTAAAGGTATTAGGGTACCCGCTCCACAGAAACTCGAAGCACCGATGTACTGCACGTCAAATTTCCACATGGCAGGCAATTTTGACCGTGCACTTGCGTGTTTTCACTTCTCCCTCTAATACATTCCAGGCGCCGTCTGGGTACGAGAATGCCTCTAATGCCTCGGAGAAATACGTCAACAGTCTCGAGTAGTCCCTCATAGTCAAGCGAGGCATAACGCGAGAGCACACGAAAATCACTTCACGCGAGGAGACGCGACGCGCGCGAAGTGAGAGAAAAACCCGCGAGGAGACGATTTTCTTGCGCGTGCGTGTGATCGCCTGTTCGACAATCCCTGAAAGAAATGACGGACTAATCGCATTCTAGTACAGAAGCACCCGGAGAAAACTTTGTTTTAAAGCACCCACTCTGGCACCATCACTACTATACTGGTTCACACTAGACAAAAAGTTGGCTTTGATCTCCGTAGCCTGCCACGGCGTGGCTGGCGGCTTTTTTTGGTTGTCGCAGGCGATGCTGAATTCGCGAGCGGCAAAGCCGCGAGGGAGGAGAGCGCGAGCTGTGAAGCCGCAGAAACTCCTTCTCCTCAGCGCAGACTATCGTCTCCATTAAAGGTGTAACAAAATTGCGCGACATAGGCATCAAATGTGTTCAAAGGCTTTATAGCACTTTTGACGTTGCTTTTGATACACCTTACCGTGGGTATATACCAGAGGACCCCCAGAGGTATTCTCGCGGCGAGTTTCGTGACTTGCCGGCCGAAGGCCGGTCGGTGTCGGCCGCGGCCGGTGTCGGTGTGGTGTCGCGCGGGTCACAATAGCGACATAACTGACACCGGAAACCGCCTAAGAAAAACCTCTGGCACCCAGAGTAGATACACCTTTGGCGCGCGTCAAAAGTACTGCACATTTGATGCAACCACAGGCGAATCAACGGTACCTTTGTACAAGTCAAAGCAATATTTGACAGCATCTTTACTATACCTTTGATAAGCGTCAAAAGTGTACTACCTTTGACTTAAATCAAAAACGGCCTTTGCCACCTTTGACACCGTGTCAAAGATTTGTCAAAATGGACCTTTGTGCTGATGAAACAACATTTTTACATGGAAAGAAAACCGTGCTGCTAGAGAATGTCGTCTGTTCTGTCATTTGCTCAATGTTCAAAACATCGGGTTAAGACTTTGAAAACCGTGACATACATCTCTACTTTTTCTGTGCCATAGGGTACTTTGATTCCTACAACGGAGGACATTTTGAGAACCGCATTTTAACCCCAAAAGGTACGAAAAGCATCTCCGTCACTTTTATACACAAGATCAGATTAAGGTTTTGTTTGGGCCGAAAAAAAAGTGGTCTTGATAATGACTCGAGGTGGTCGCAAGGATACTGTACTCCTTTCTGAAATTAATCAAGACAAGCTTATCACGTATGAGCTTCTGGGGTCGGATTCACGAAATCCTACCTAAGATATCTTAAGATATAACTTAAGAGAAAATTTAGGAGCTTCCTAAGATATGCCCTAAGTGCTATTCACGAACGATATCTTCTGACCATCCCAAGGTAAGCGTAACTTAGCAGTCTCTAAGTTTAATGATCGCGGGCAGTTATCGATTAGTAAAAGTAAACCAATCAGTTTATATGCGCGCTCTTATGAATAATAAGTTATGAAAATTACATGGTTTTGTGTGTAAATTGTTGTTACGATGACAATACTAACAATAACTTCTATTTCATCTCGAATTTGTGATAGCAAAACTGATCTTCGTTCATGGTCAGTAGCGAAAGCAACAAACAAATCCATCATCATTTTAATAGGGTCTACTTCGATATTTCTTGTACAAGGGCTTATTTTCACGGCGAAAAACGGAAATATAACTCTGCAATGAGAAAGAAATGTGGAACCTGTTAATGACACGAAGGCCTATATGTAACTAACCGTGTTGTTTGACATTACTAGAAAATATTTAATTTTTCTTAGGAAAGCAATATAATGCTTTAAAATGTTTATCTAATCGGTAGCTATTGTGATACACAATAATCACGCTGAAAGTCGACGTTAAATTCGTCAACAATCGAATTTAGCCCCCGTCAAGACATGTTTTAATAAGTTGGGAGGTCAATTTTGAACTCCTAAGTTTAGGAAAAAATTAAGACATATCTTAAGTTGGGAGGTCTTCGTGAATACCAGTTAAGATATGTCTTAAAAATTTAGGAGGTCCTAAGCTTAGGAGAAAAAAATAAGACATGTCTTAAAATAGAGGTCTTCGTGAATACCAGTTATCTCCTAAGTTATATCTTAGGAGGCTCTTTGGACTTAGGATGCTTTCGTGAATACGGCCCCTGATCAAGATTAATCAGTAATCGAGTGATCTATTCACAGGCCTACCAAGCTCTCGGTTCGTGTACAGTCCGTTGACAAATTACAAGGATTTGTATGGGAATGTATTGGTCAAAAAAAAATAGACTGCTTGCAGTCCCTCTCTGGATAGTCGAGCGGGCGAGCAAATACGGCGATCGGCGATCGACCGAGCGAGTGATAGATAATGCAAGCCGAGGGGGCGCTGGGGAGAGGTGGGCTCGTTCGCTCGCTCCAGTCTCACCGAGCTTGTTTTCGTGAATAGCTCGCCCGCTCGACTGACTGAAAAGGGACAGCTAACGTCTAAAAATTTAAATATTTATTTACTAATTATTAGAATATGAATAAAAATACTTACTCTTGTCATTTTCTGTGTCTCGTTGTCTGCCTGGAGTCTTGTAGTGAAAGTAATGAAAGTCACCTAAAATACGGCTACAAGACTCCTGGCAAACAACAGGGCACGGAAAAACGAAAATGGAAAAATAAGTTATTTTATTGATATTTTAATTAATTAGCAAATATACAAAAACGATTTTTTTCGACCTATGGCAATTCTCATACAAATCCTTGTATATACGAACCGTGAGCTTGGGAGGCCTATGATAAAATCTAATCGTCAACAGCTGCAAGCTGCAGATCAGAGATTGACTGAAATCGACCTAAAAGGTACGACTAAGAGCATCCCCGCCCGGCATCCCCGTCAGTTTTATACGAGTCATCTCATTAAGCTTTAGGAGACTTTATTACGAGGTGGGTGGCAAGGTGCGGTTCCACTTTCTCCTTTCTAGAATAATCACGGGCTTGACTTTTTAAACTGAGTGATGGCGGCCGGATTTTTGGTGGTTTTGGGCTGTTTTCGGCCAGCAATTTCTAGCTTCAGTGAGCGCTTATATCGTTCTAAATTATAGCGATTTATGTTATTATGAACTCATTGGATAAATTGAAGTAAAAAAAAGTCGAAAAGACAGACAAAATTTTTCGTCGTAGTACCGCTTTAAGATTAATCAGTGATCTAATCTTATCGCAGCAGCTGCAAATCAGAAATTGATCGAAGTTAATTTGCATTTTATTACTTTATTCAAAATGGGTAAGATTGGGTAAACAACATGTGTTCAAGACTGAATCGACAGACAGCGAGCCGCAGTGTAGTACCCACTTCTCAAAATTACTACGTTTTATATTGTTTCTCGTGTATCGTGAGGCAACATGTGAAAAAGCGCGTGCGCGAGTGGACAAGCGAAAAGGTTTTCGCGATGCATAAATCCCGGGATGAAAATATAGCAATGACCCAGGGCCCTGCAATAAACCAAAGCTCGCTTTCCGGCTCAGTTGCCCAAACACCAAAATTACGACATTACGTGGAAAAAATGCGCTGCGCTGCATGTGTGCTATTGCCTTAGCAATATTTTTTTTTTCAGTCTGCGTGACAGGAGTGACAGAGAGTCGATTTTTGGGCAAACAACAACAACGCCAAAGGCGTTTTCCTTGAATGGACTGGAACATCGGCTCGTCACTTACATGCAATAATATGGAAAGTTATTTAGTAAATTTTGCGGAATGTTGGGATCACCAAATGACACTAGTAACGCAAAAGATTCAAAAGAAACTGAACAATATCAAAAACACAATAGCAGCTAATAGCTAACCAACATCAGTTTCCGCAGCCTGCGAAGCAGGCGCATGAAAATGAATAATAATATAATAATAATAACAATAATAATAATAAAATAATAATATAATAATATATGGACGCAGACAGATCCGCTACAGTTTCCGCTATACCAAGAAACACCCTAAAATTTGATCTGTTCTTCGAGCAAAAATAAAATTGATATCACTTGATCATCCATCCACTGAATACTAGAGGCTAGTTCATGAAATGCACAAAACAGACAAAAACATCAAAAGAGTTGCGTGACGCTGTGTAAGTAGGTTTGAAAAGGTAGGCGATTTTTTTGTGCAATTTTTGTCGCGCGCAAGTTGCATCTCCAAATCGCCTGTGTTAAACAAGCGGCGATTTCGATTCAGTGCGATTTTTTGTGATCTTGCATTCCCAGTTGACTCTATTGTTTTATACCTTTCTTTTACGTCACTCGTGAGTTTGGCAGGTTTTACACCGAGGATGAGCCGATCGTCGCGCGATGTGTGTCGAAAATGTTCGAAACCTGATGTAACTTGGCGGCAAATGTCTCACCCGAATCGCACAAGAAATCGCCGCTAGTTTACATTGCATTGGAGAGCGAGACAAAAATTGCATCAAAAATCGCATGTGAAAACGGAAGTGTCACGGAAAATTTTGATGTTTTTGGTCATTTCACACGCCGAGTATTCGAAAAGCGGAGAAAAGCGGAGGCGGCTGTCACAGGCTATATTCGATGTTGACAGTCGAGGTTAATAATCCCGCCGAACAATGGACCGTTTCCTTCTGATTCTTTCACTATCGACTATTGCGATCGCTTCCATTCGCATAATTGTGATTTACGTTTCAATTTTGGGTTTATGGTGCTACGTAAATTTACAACAAAATACAAAATGTAGCCCGAATTTTTGCTCTTTCTACAATCCGAGACCGATGATCATAAAAATCATATTAGATCTCCGTTCTTGGCATGAGGCCGGAGTAAAAAACAATCTTTTATAGCCCGTCAATAGTCAGTTGAAAGGTTCGAAAAACTATAAATTCAATACTTTTGTTTTCACTCTATTCACGCGCAGCCTGTCAGTAGTCTTCATAAATTTACATCAGCGGTTGGCAAACCGGTCATACAAATTATCAACCATTGTTTATCACCATTGTTTCAAGCTATTTCCACATGGCATATCCAAGTCACTACGTTATATCTGTTCTGTTACCTTGTGAATCGGGTTATAAGAGACTCGCTTGAGTAGAGGCCTCCTAAATGATCCTTTTTCCACGGACATGAACAGATAAATTCCCCACACAGCCATGAGAAGAACGGAGGCAGCGCCGATCTTTAGACAAGATGCCTGCATTGATATTTACACAGTGCTGAACTATTCTGAGTTCACGCAGTTCACCTCGGTTCATTTAGTTCCCGGGGACGCGGGGATAGTTTGCCGTAGTTCGCTTGTCTTTCGTGCGCCGAATAAGCTTGCCATCTTCCTGTTGTAATTTGACACAATATAAAAACAATACGCAAATGGTCCGCGTGACATTTATTCTTGGTTTTCACTGTCACGCCATAAAATTTTAAAATGGTCTAAATCGAAACGAATTAGCGAAGGAAGCCAATAATTTGTAATGTTATAAAAGAGTAACAAATAAACAACTTCGCGAAGTCTCAGATCTGTGCAATATTCCGTTGTTGAATTATTCGCCGAAGCATTCGACTCAAATTTACAGAGCTTTGTATGGAAACGCCATCCCGGAGGGACACCAATATATAATGTTTTAGAATCGAAACTATTTAGTGAAAGAAGCCAATAATTTGTAATGTTATAAAAGAGTAACAAATAAAAAACTTCGCTAAGTCTCAGATCTGTGCAGTATCCCGTTGTTGAATTATTCGCCGAAGCACTCGACTCAAATTTACAGAGCTTTGTATGGAAACGCCATCTGGTGGCCGCCGGAAATCAATAAAAACATCTGGACTTCACTTTCGCTCTGAAAGCGATTACTTTTCTCTCGTGAACTACTATTCATTCGCATAAACTGCATTCCTAATACTTTAACTGCCCAAAGTGCCAAAAATCACGAGGAGAGGCCCTTGTTTCATAGGAAAAAGCTTTGTCACGGACGCCATGTTGGTGTCACGTAGGGTGAAAAGTCAGAAATTCAAAATGCTGTATTTTCAAACGAAAGACGCTACCGGGTTGGATACTTGTGAAAAGATTTATTTTTAAGTCATCTTCAACCTGGTGGACATATAAATTCAGAAGGCATTACAATTTATGATTTTCGAATTTGATGACGTCACGTGAAAACCATGTCCACACGTATCCGGATATTTTTTTTATCCGCAACTTTTTTGTTGCGGATTGGCCTTCCGTCCACACGTATCCGGCGAATTCGGCTGACGAATCCGCAACTTTTTAAATCCGCTCTCCAGAGTGGAAATTTTTGAATACGCTACGAGAACGGCATCGTGTGGACGGTCGAATCCGGATATTTTTTAATACACTGACGTAACAGTATCGGATCCAGTCTTTAACCGCGCGAACATTTAGCATGGCGACTGAAATGTTATCGCTTCATTTCTATTTGGACTTATTTCAAGTCCAATAACGTGTTTAAAGTTGACCTTGACTTTGAACTTGGCTTTTGCGCATGCTTTGTTGACAACATTGAACGAGGAGCCCTTGGTAATAGAGCGAATCCGGAGACGTGTGGACGGACAAATACGATTCGAATACGCTACGTGTGGACGCGAATATTTTCTAATCCGCAACAAAAAAGTTGCGGATTAAAAAATATCCGGATACGTGTGGAGGGGGCCTTAGCGCTAGTGGCGCAGCTGGACGAGTTGTAAATCCGGCTCTGAGCACAGGGACGGACCATTTAATTTTTGTGGGGGGGGGGGGGGTGGGGTGGGGGTGGGTGGGCAATTTCTTCTGAGTGTTTTTTTTTTTCGCATCACTATTTGCAAGAATTTTTTTAACCTTAATGCTTGAATTTTTTTCACGTGCTTTCTTGTGCACGATTTTTTTCTCTTAAATTTCTTCTGCAGTAATTTTTTTTGGTAATTGCCCAACCCCCCCCCCCCCCCCCACCCCAAAAATTAAATGGTCCGTCCCTAACTGCAAACTGCTTACAGACGTCACGCAAGCCTTCGTGACCTTTTGGTACATTCCACGCTCGACAGTCCACAATAATACACATCATACACCTCACACGCAACAACCTGTTGGAGTTAATAGATGCAACCATCCACGCTGCCTCACCTGTCCTTTTCTCCAAGAAGGCCAAACAAATTACATCTTTACCGCAACTAATGAACAAAGAAAAATCACTGACAACTTATCCTGCAAATCCAAAAATGTTATCTACTTGATTGAATGTAAGCAATGTAAATGACAATACATATCGGAAAGACCAAACGGCAACTTAATGAACGATTTGGAGAACACAGCCGTTCCATCATGAACCATCATCAACTCAGCGATCCCATTCCTGTCTCCCTGCATTTCAATCAAGCTGGACATTCAATCAATGATGTTCTTCTAATCCCACTTGAACTCATACGTAGCAACCGTGACGCAGTGAGAAAGGCGAGGGAGATTCGGTTTAATACGAAAAAAGCAAGTGACACACTCGAACACCTACCCCGCGACCTGGCCAGTACCTTACGCATGCGCACAGCCATATAACCCGGCAGTGGCAGCCATGAACAGCTGTTTCGTCCCGGTTAGGACTCATCAGCATGGCATATCCAGGCAGGGTCTCACATAAGATCATCGACCCCGCCACTTTACTGCCAAGGCAGATGCAAGCAGCATTCTTTAAGCGCCAGCTCCACACAACACATGTGGTAGCTGTTGGCTGGGGACAGCACAGCCGTCCTCCCACGGCATGCGTATGGAGAGGTGGATCAGCATTTTTGCCGATCGATGTGTCAGGGTGGGTAGGTGTTCGGTGTGTCAGGGTGGGTAGGTGTTCGAGTGTGTCACTTGCTTTTTTCGTATTTTACTTAAAATTTACTGACACACCGTTCGGAAAAAATGCTGATCCACCTCTCCATACGCATGCCATGGGAGGACGGCTGTGCTCCCCAGCCAACAGCTACCACATGTGTTGTGTGGAGCTGGCGCTTAAAGGGATGGCAGTAAGAGTGGCGGGGTCGATGATCTTATGTGAGACCCTGCCTGGCTATGCAATGCTGATGAGTCCTAACCAGGACGAAACAGCTGTCCATGGCTGCCACTGCCCGGGGTGATATGGCTGTGCGCATGCGAAAGGTATTGGCCAGGCCGTGGGGTAGGTGTTCGAGTGTGTCACTTGCTTTTTCGTATTTTCGGTTCAATACACAAAGGGAAAACGTTATCTCCTCTAGGAATAAATAGATGTGACAAAGCTCATTGACATACGACACCTAAGCCCCATTTACACTGCAGAAAATTTTAGGCACGGCTCGGATAAAAGTGGTACGCGTACCCAAAAAAATAGTACTGATTAGTCATTTACACGTCCTTTCTTCTACCGTACTAAACGATGTAAAATTATGTTTTGGTACGGGTAAAAGGCTCAACATCTCGGCCAGCGTACTCGATTCTTACTTAGTGCAAATTAGGCTCTCAGATAGTGGAGGCGAGCGAAAAATGTTGGTAACGAAGAAAAAACGAGTGGGGACTCTTTTTTTCTTCGCTCGCTCCGACATTTTTCGCTCGCTCCCACTATCTGAGAGCCTGGAACAGGCTAAGTGCACATGCTCTCTCAAATCGGTGCTGACCAAAGGCGCGAAGGCTCATTAGAGAAATGTTGGTTCGGCACGGCTAATCGTTTACACTGCACACCTTATCCGAGCTGGGCTAAATTTTCAGGATCGCGTACCAATTTTATCCGTGCTCGGACTACCTCTCGACATGGTCCGAGCACGGGTGAAAGTTTGGTCCGGCACGGATGGGGCAAAGTAGTTTACACGACAAAATCTATCCGTGCCGAACCAATTTTTTTAGTACGCGTAATTTTTTCATCCGAGCCGTGCCAAAATTTTTCGGCAGTGTAAATGGGGCTTTAGTCTCCTACACCAATAACAATCTATTGTTTTTATTTTCATAATTTCAAACTCTTAATTGTAACGAACTTTTACTTTCATCTTCATTTTTCTGTTAGCCCCTGAAGAAGGTTTGTTTTCAAACCGAAACATTGGGCAAATTTGTTTGAATATATATATTTTGTTTTATTCTTTTGTTTACTCTTTCATTGCCTTACCGTAAGGATCAGTTTGCCGTTTTCTGATTTTCTTGAAGAAGTCAGGTCGTGCTTGATAAACTATTGGACAGAATATACCACAGGAAGACCAATCGTGATGTGTCTGGTCTGCCTGTGAATATACAGGCACCGCGCAGAGGAAGGGAGTGGGTTGGCTTCAGCCCTGCCAGTTTTAAGAAAAAAAGATCTACTGCCGGACATTTCGAAACGCTTTGTTAATGAAATCTGCTTTTTGTTCTGGTTCTCAATGAAAAATAACCAATGTCATCACGGTCATTGGATTAAAATAGTTATTTTAATTGTTAATAAACATCTTGTTCTAATTTATGTCATCACGGTCTGCAAGCTTTTTCTGGTAAACCCGCAACCAGCCCTGCGGCCGAACGATCGTTTCTCGCTACTCAAAGATTAAAACCCTATCTCCGTTCCACAATGAAACAAGAGAGACTCAGCAACCTGATGTATTAAAGCTGAGAACAGACAAACTAAATATTTTAGAAATTAGTTATTATTTTTTTTTAGTTCTTCTTAATTTAAATTAATTTCTTCTTAATTTCTAAATTTTTAGTTTTAAGTTTAGGTGTCATCAATTAGCTTAATTGAAAAATTGAGCTAGAAAGTTTAGGACACATGAATAAAGCTGATTACAGTCTGTAACTGATTGATTGATTGATTGAAACTTTTCCTTCTTGACGTGACTAATGAGTTTGTTGATTGCCATTTCAGTGTGTTTTTATTTGTGTTTTAGTTTTCAGCATTGAATAAAATACGTTGAAAATAGCCTTTGAACTGGGCCAACGAGCTGCACATTGCATGTGCATGGTAGACGATTCCACGCTATGGTTGTTCTGGGATAGAAATAGTACTTATCATGACCACATTTCTACAAAGGGGAGAGGATGAGGAGATTTTGGGCCCGCGCGAAGCGCGTAGAAAGAGCGCGGAGCGCGAAGGAAGGGGGAACCTTACCCCTCCTTTCGTGTTTCGCGCGCGCCTTAAATACCCCCACACCCTCCCCTTTCTGGCGTCTGCCATGCAGGCAAGGTTACATTATAAGGTACTGGTTGTTGTTTGTCACAGTCTACGTACGTAAGCTAAATTATTCGACTGTTATAGAGCATAGTAGCTACCGTGTAATTTTCTTCTTCGTTTTACAATGATCTCCAATTTAAAAGAGCAAGCATGTCGGTGACACTATCTAGCCGTTTATGCAGATTAAGAACCCACCGTGCAGCTATTCTCCCTGCCATTTCTACTTTTCTGGTATTCTCAGATGTATAAGGATCCCAAACGATTGAGCTATATTCGAGACATGAACTAAAGTTTTCTACGCTCGCTTTTTAGCTGGAGGAGGTCAGCGCCGTAAGTTAAGTTTTAAGAAGCCAAGCGTCTAGTTTTCTCGGTCCATATTACCTTGCAGCCGAACACCTTACGAGTTATTGCTCGAACGTTCTCGATGCAAATGGTCCTAGAGCGTTTTATCAGTTTTTCTTGTTATCGCCACTTTGCGGTTCGATTTCGTTTGTGAAGAAAGCCGAAGAAAAACATCAGTGGCTAGGACCCGGTTGCATATAAACATCTGTAAAATGAATGGAGATTTTCTTGTGCTCTGTTGGTGTTTATTATACTGGTTAGTCCGGCGGCCCTCGACCAAGAGCAAAATTTAAAGCGTTGCACGAGAGCTCGGAAAAGAAACTTTTGTTAACCCGGGCTTGTTATCACAAAAACCCTCCACTTATTTCACGGTTGTTTCATGCAACCGGACCCTGGAACTAGTGGAACAGAACAACCGCAAGATCAGTGTGGGAGCGATCCTTCGACTGATCAATCATGGCAGGGGAATCATAACTGGAGAATCCTGTTAAAAAGAAACAGTTCCGTGCACTGCACTGAGATCGTTACAGATCTCCTAACAACGGCCGGGCTTTTCCCATTTTGGGGAGGTAACACCGAGCGCTAAGCGCCCGCGCCTCGGATTCCAAAAAACGCTTGGTTACCAAGACTTCACAAAATGCTGGTACTATTTCTAAATCGAAATGAATGTTTTAAAAACTTTGTCCAGAAAATATATGGTTAAAACGACCAGAAAAGACACAGGACTACTTAATGTGGGCAAAGAAGGTTTTTTGGGAGGTAAATAAAACTTTCTTTAGGGAGCGTTCATAATTTATAGGGTGGGGGGACCATGGGGATTCGGATGGGCGGCAGCCATTTTCTCCTGCAACACCTAGGGAGGGGGGGACTATTAAAAATATATTTTTCAGACAGGGGGGACGTCAAGAAAAAATGCGCTAGTAACATTTATCTGAAGAAGAAGCGTGTCGATCTGCATCCACTTCTGGTGCTTGTTGGGATCTTCCCAAGTGAGTCTACTCCAGGATCACTCTCTGTAGTTTCGCCAGTGCTTCCGCTGCTCGTATCCTTAGTTTCAGGATCGCTGTATGTTTCCAACAGGATTTCTTCGTCACTTTCAGAATCTTCCGAATCCGCAGGATTTTCGACTGGATGAAGGAGGGCTTTCCCAGTAACAACAACATCCTGAAGACTTGACCACTTGCTTTGAATATGGGCTGTAGTTTACGACTCCACGGCTATGAGTGATGTTTAAGGTATTTGTCAAGTTCAAACACACAGGTCGGGAGAGCGATTTGAGCCCGCCAGTCAAAAGAAGTTCTTCCTAGTTACAATCCCCATAGAGTTTGTTTTTCTTCTTTGACGTTCCTGCTCAGCTGAAACACTCCTTATGAGTGTAGCGTAAGTGTTGCAAGTGCTCCATTTATGCTTTCACCAATGAGCTTTTTTGAGAATTCTACAATCTCTTCCTCCGAGTCTCACTTTCCCTGACCAAACAAGCTCTTTATTTGCGCCCTAGGCATAAAGTCATCAGGACGTCTAGGTACCCCGTCAGATGAATCTGCTGGATATTCAAATACAGATTTGTACTTAAACATTGTTTCGTCGGTAAATTGACGAGGAATTCTTCCAATTACTGGCCCAATCCATCCAGAAGTACATGTGGTATGAGGAAAATAATTACCCCCATACAACTGAATGAGTGCTTATTAGTCTACACAGTCCACTGGTTTTGCACAGTTCATCTCAGGGCTGCTCGTTCCCAGGGTCTTCTCCTTCCCGTCCCCAGAAGACCCTGGGAACGAGGTTGGGCTGAAGATTATTTTCTTTCTCATTTGCCATCTGACTGCCAGATGCATAAAGTGCACCAGTTATCTATATTTAAACAACGTTTGAGCCAAGACTTTTAAGTTGAACACTGCTTTGTTAGTTACACAATACTTTTCAGCCCTATGTTGAATAAATAAAGCATTCTCAAGTTAGATTGTCTCATGACATTGAAAAGTTACAGATATGTTTCATTTGTCAATCACTACTATATTATATTTAAGTTGATTTATGCTTATGCTGTGAAATGAATTTATAAATAACAAAAATATAATACAAAAAGAGAAAAACAATATTACATGTACAATCTGTATTTGTATTACTTAACTTAGACAAGCTTTTATAAAGAGAAAATAGACTAGAAATAATAAGCCAAATACAATATTTATCTTTGTTTAAAAATGAAAAAATCATAAATGGATATTTTATCCCTTCCTTCTATACATTTTTTCAGCATGTTTTCTTATTAATATATAAATGTTGAATAAAAACATGAACAAAGGGATCAAATTTATTTTCCGGTGGGATAGTTTCAAGGAGGGGGGGGGGGAGGGGAGGCACGATGTTTAGTATCAACTGAAATCGAAAGTCTGTAGTTTTTTTTTTTTTTTTTTTTTGGGGGGGGGGGTCACTGAAAACATGTTAGGTTTGGGTGGGAGGGAGGGCGCCAAAAATATATTTTTTTAATTTAAAATCCCCCTTGCCCCCTTGCCCTATAAATTATGAACGCTCCCTAGTCGAAATGAACTTTTCCTAGAGCCCATGCTTCCTCCCAGGTTTTTCCTGACTGAACTAAGATGGGTATTTCCTGTCTTCAACCATTGTGGATAAACACTCCACCAAGTTTTCTTCGTATTCGTATGAAATCTTTTGAGTGAAAAGCTTGTTTTGATTTTTTGTCGCAAAAACCCAGCGAAGATCACGAGTTGAAAGCCAACAATTTTCTCTGACCCATTTGCCATAACATGTCGATTGTCGCCATGCAACCCAGCCAAAAGCACGCATGATCCACTCGGGGTTTTCGTTGTCACGGTAACCACCTGGAGTTCCCGGATGACGCTGCAGAGAAGAGAAAAATACTTCATCTGGGATGTAAATGTCTGAAGCCATTTATAAAAGTCGGTAGCGATTTTATCGTACAAGACAAACTCTACGAATGTTCTTGTTGCTGCGATATGGTTATCCTTTCATGATGGTGATGTTATGAGGAGGCGGAGCTTCTTTATCCATGTATTTGTTCTGTATCCATGTTCTTGCCTTTTCCCGTTTCCTTGAGAACCCAAAAAATATTTTGCGCGATACGCAAAATTTCTGGGCATTAGATAGCTCTCTATGTTGTTAAGTCCTTTAGCTTTTTCAAACCCTCGACGATGCCTTTGTTGTCATAAAGGGGGTAATCTTGCCCCACAAGCGTAATTAAATACTTCCACGGTACGTCGCTATGTAGAAGATCTTTCATGCAGTTTAATTCTGCTTGTAAAACGGACACATGGCCCCAGACGACATCTACCAATTTCTTTGTCACAAAAACGTTCGGCAGACAATCAGTAAAGGAATGAACCACGCGCTTGAACTCGTCCGAGGATTTCTTATCCAAATGTAAGCAGTAGATATTGTGAGGCATGTAAATTGCTCTTAACAGACCTTCTATTAGAGCAGCGCCTTTGTAAGCCACAATTACATAAGCTATTCTCATGTCCAACTCAGTTGGTGTAGGTTGCGGGTGAAGGAAATAATTTTCCTTAATATCCTCGCAGTTTCGGCCGCTATATTTCTTGTAGATCTCGGTATCATTTGTATGTATTTTTCTTCCTTGCACAAGATCGTTATTTGCCTCGATGTTGATAAGATGCTGACAAAAACTTCTGTTGAACTGAAACAGAGAAAGAAAATCTGATAAATGGTTAAAATAACTCTTGGTACTGATAGAAAGGCAAACTAGCCACGCGAAAATATTTTCGGGTGTTTTCCGCCCCGTATTCTATGAATTCAAACTTGCGGTTTGGAGTCAAGTTTAAAAAACAGATTATTGCGTTCGTTAGGTCAGTTGCCGACCTAGAATCAGAACGACTAGGGCGATTCTAAATAAGTAGAGTTCAACAGGAGCTCGTGAAAATTATAGTCCTCCTTTCTCTGAGAGAATAGCACGCAAAGTTACAATAATGACTGATTTTTCACGGGATTGACAATTTGCGAAAATAACGTAAAATTGGCCGGCAAAATATTCGCCATTTTTGATGAGTCTCGCACAAAAAGAACTCATCGTAAATGGATTAAGGTGGCTCGATGGTGTTTTTTTCTGTGCCGACCACTTTTTTTCAATCTTGTATTTGGATATCTTAGTCATTATTTACCTAAATACTCATGGCACACACTTACTAGGGAAAGATTGAAGTTTCCATTTCAGTTGTATTTTTTGCGATCGAAGCGTCCTTGGCAACGATACGTTGCTAGGCGTAGTTTTACTTGTGAGGCCGCCGTCGGCCTGTATGAGAAATTTTAGTAACTCGCTCTTGGGGACTGAAAGAGTACCACAATGCACACATTTTAGCCAAGTTTGGTTAACTTCTGTGAGAGGATTTTTGAATGGCGCGAGTTTACTTATTTTAGGGTTAAATTTGGTAAAATATCAAAGTTTGTTGTATTATGGTAATTCATCAGTCCTGGCAATGTGTTCATGAGATAACAGGTGAGCTGTTGAACATCAACGTTAAACACGTAATTGACCTAAAAATAGCAAGAGCATGCCGCTAACAGAAAACATAAATTTTTACTCACTGTCAAGGCAGCAATTATTTCCCTTATTAAAAGACGTGAAAAACGCTACAATAAGCGTGTCTAACAGAAGATTTTATTACCATAATCGGCAGGTCTTCGGAAGTTAATCAAGCGTTTTGGTTCCGCCCGTGCTAGACTGGAATTCGCGTGCAGGTGTCATTTCAGAACAATGAAATATGCAGAATAGATCATGAATTGTAAACATCTCGGAGAACAAGAAATCTCTGAAAATACTAGCGCGCATGTTACCAACTCGACGTTCAGCGTACAAGTCTCACAGCATTTCAACCGACACGAAATTTGGAGACTAAGTAAAAGAAGGTCCAAATTTATAGTTCGCTTATTCTTGGGAAATTCTATCTCAGATTTTTAAAATAAGCGAGGTCAGAAGATTCTCTGCTCGTTTGTTGCAAAAACATCGTAAATTTCGATTATTATAACTCGGCACAGGGAAAAATCGAAAACCGTCAATCCGCCAAAAGAGCCAAACAAATAAGGTACAATAGTTGTTCTTATGAATGAGTAAAGTTGAAATCGGCATTAGGTCCTCGATCTCTCAGTTTGGGGTGAAATACAACAAACTTTGATATTTTACCAAATTTAACCCTAAAATAAGTAAACTCGCGCCATTCAAAAATCCTCTCACAGAAGTTAACCAAACTTGGCTAAAATGTGTGCATTGTGGTACTCTTTCAGTCCCCAAGAGCGAGTTACTAAAATTTCTCATACAGGCCGACGGCGGCCTCACAAGTAAAACTACGCCTAGCAACGTATCGTTGCCAAGGACGCTTCGATCGCAAAAAATACAACTGAAATGGAAACTTCAATCTTTCCTTAGTAAGTGTGTGCCATGAGTATTTAGGTAAATAATGACTAAGATATCCAAATACAAGATTGAAAAAAAGTGGTCGGCACAGAAAAAAACACCATCGAGCCACCTTAAAAGAAGCGGGAATTTTGCACGACGTCAATCACGGGCACTTGGGGATGTGGCATTACTAAATGCCAGGTAAATGTTTGTTTTGCTAGCTATTAAATCTGATATTCTTTACCTTCAAATCTTCGTGTTTACTTTTAGTGAGAAACAAAGAATAACTGACCGAAATTAGGGTGGCGTAACTGGTGACTACCCTACATTTATTTTATGGAAAGAAAGTGGTTTAAATTTGCGAATCTTTGTCCAAAATTAAAACCCGCGCGAAAATTAAAGGTATTAGGGTACCCCGCTCCACAGAAACTCGAAGCACCGATGTACTGCACGTCAAATTTCCACATGGCAGGCAATTTTGACCGTGCACTTGCGTGTTTTCACTTCTCCCTCTAATACATTCCAGGCGCCGTCTGGGTACGAGAATGCCTCTAATGCCTCGGAGAAATACGTCAACAGTCTCGAGTAGTCCCTCATAGTCAAGCGAGGCATAACGCGAGCGCACACGAAAATCACTTCACGCGAGGAGACGCGACGCGCGCGAAGTGAGAAAAACCCGCGAGGAGACGATTTTCTTGCGCGTGCGTGTGATCGCCTGTTCGACAATCCCTGAAAGAAATGACGGACTAATCGCATTCTAGTACAGAAGCACCCGGAGAAAACTTTGTTTTAAAGCACCCACTCTGGCACCATCACTACTATACTGGTTCACACTAGACAAAAAGTTGGCTTTGATCTCCGTAGCCTGCCACGGCGTGGCTGGCGGCTTTTTTTGGTTGTCGCAGGCGATGCTGAATTCGCGAGCGGCAAAGCCGCGAGGGAGGAGAGCGCGAGCTGTGAAGCCGCAGAAACTCCTTCTCCTCAGCGCAGACTATCGTCTCCATTAAAGGTGTAACAAAATTGCGCGACATAGGCATCAAATGTGTTCAAAGGCTTTATAGCACTTTTGACGTTGCTTTTGATACACCTTACCGTGGGTATATACCAGAGGACCCCCAGAGGTATTCTCGCGGCGAGTTTCGTGACTTGCCGGCCGAAGGCCGGTCGGTGTCGGCCGCGGCCGGTGTCGGTGTGGTGTCGCGCGGGTCACAATAGCGACATAACTGACACCGGAAACCGCCTAAGAAAAACCTCTGGCACCCAGAGTAGATACACCTTTGGCGCGCGTCAAAAGTACTGCACATTTGATGCAACCACAGGCGAATCAACGGTACCTTTGTACAAGTCAAAGCAATATTTGACAGCATCTTTACTATACCTTTGATAAGCGTCAAAAGTGTACTACCTTTGACTTAAATCAAAAACGGCCTTTGCCACCTTTGACACCCGTGTCAAAGATTTGTCAAAATGGACCTTTGTGCTGATGAAACAACATTTTTACATGGAAAGAAAACCGTGCTGCTAGAGAATTGTCGTCTGTTCAGTCATTTGCTCAATGTTCAAAACATCGGGGTTAAGACTTTGAAAACCGTGACATATATCTCTACTTTTTCTGTGCCATAGGGTACTTTGATTCCTACAACGGAGGACATTTTGAGAACCGCATTTTAACCCCCAAGAGGTACGAAAAGCATCTCCGTCACTTTTATACACAAGATCAGATTAAGGTTTTGTTTGGGCCGAAAAAAAAGTGGTCTTGATAATGACACGAGGTGGTCGCAAGGATACTGTACTCCTTTCTGAAATTAATCAAGACAAGCTTATCACGTATGAGCTTCTGGGGTCGGATTCACGAAATCCTACCTAAGATACATCTTAAGATATAACTTAAGAGAAAATTTAGGAGCTTCCTAAGATATGTCCTAAGTGCTATTCACGAACGATATCTTCTGACCATCCCAAGGTAAGCGTAATTTAGCAGTCTTCTAAGTTTAATGATCGCGGGCAGTTATCGATTAGTAAAAGTAAACCAATCAGTTTATATGATGCGCTCTTATGAATAATAAGTTATGAAAATTACATGGTTGTGTAAATTGTTGTTACGATGACAATACTAACAATAATTTCTATTTCATCTCGAATTTGTGATAGCAAAACTGATCTTCGTTCATGGTCAGTAGCGAAAGCAACAAACAAATCCATCATCATTTTAATAGGGTCTACTTCGATATTTCTTGTACAAGGGCTTATTTTCACGGCGAAAAACGGAAATATAACTCTGCAATGAGAAAGAAATGTGGAACCTGTTAATGACACGAAGGCCTATATGTAACTAACCGTGTTGTTTGACATTACTAGAAAATATTTAATTTTTCTTAGGAAGCAATATAATGCTTTAAAATGTTTATCTAATCGGTAGCTATTGTGATACACAATAATCACGCTGAAAGTCGACGTTAAATTCGTCAACAATCGAATTTAGCCCCCGTCAAGACATGTTTTAATAAGTTGGGAGGTCAATTTTGAACTCCTAAGTTTAGGAAAAAAATTAAGACATATTTTAAGTTGGGAGGTCTTCGTGAATACCAGTTAAGATATGTCTTAAAAATTTAGGAGGTCCTAAGCTTAGGAGAAAAAAATAAGACATGTCTTAAAATAGGAGGTCTTCGTGAATACCAGTTATCTCCTAAGTTATATCTTAGGAGGCTCTTTGGACTTAGGATGCTTTCGTGAATACGGCCCCTGATCAAGATTAATCAGTAATCGAGTGATCTATTCACAGGCCTACCAAGCTCTCGGTTCGTGTACAGTCCGTTGACAAATTACAAGGATTTGTATGGGAATGTATTGGTCTAAAAAAAAATAGACTGCTTGCAGTCCCTCTCTGGATAGTCGAGCGGGCGAGCAAATACGCGATCGGCGATCGACCGAGCGAGTGATAGATAATGCAAGCCGAGGGGGCGCTGGGGAAGAGGTGGGCTCGTTCGCTCGCTCCAGTCTCACCGAGCTTGTTTTCGTGAATAGCTCGCCCGCTCGACTGACTGAAAAGGGACAGCTAACGTCTAAAAATTTAAATATTTATTTACTAATTAATTAGAATATGAATAAAAATACTTACTCTTGTCATTTTCTGTGTCTCGTTGTCTGCCTGGAGTCTTGTAGTGAAAGTAATGAACGTCACCTTAAAATACGGCTACAAGACTCCTGGCAAACAACAGGGCACGGAAAAACGAAAATGGCAAAAATAAGTTATTTTATTGATATTTTAATTAATTAGCAAATATACAAAAACGATTTTTTTCGACCTATCGCAATTCTCATACAAATCCTTGTATATACGAACCGCGAGCTTGGGAGGCCTATGATAAAATCTAATCGTCAACAGCTGCAAGCTGCAGATCAGAGATTGACTGAAATCGACCTAAAAGGTACGACTAAGAGCATCCCCGCCCGGCATCCCCGTCAGTTTTATACGAGTCATCTCATTAAGCTTTAGGAGACTTTATTACGAGGTGCGTGGCAAGGTGCGGTTCCACTTTTCTCCTTTCTAGAAAAATCACGGGCTTGACTTTTTAAACTGAGTGATGGCGGCCGGATTTTTGGTGGTTTTGGGCTGTTTTCGGCCAGCAATTTCTAGCTTCAGTGAGGTTATATCGTTCTAAATTATAGCGATTTATGTTATTATGAACTCATTGGATAAATTGAAGTAAAAAAAAGTCGAAAAGAAAGACAAAATTTTTCGTCGTAGTACCGCTTTAAGATTAATCAGTGATCTAATCTTATCGCTAGCAGCTGCAAATCAGAAATTGATCGAAGTTAATTTGCATTTTATTACTTTATTCAAAATGGGTAAGATTGGGTAAACAACATGTGTTCAAGACTGAATCGACAGACAGCGAGCCGCAGTGTAGTACCCACTTCTCAAAATTACTACGTTTTATATTGTTTCTCGTGTATCGTGAGGCAACATGTGAAAAAGCGCGTGCGCGAGTGGACAAGCGAAAAGGTTTTCGCGATGCATAAATCCCGGGATGAAAATATAGCAATGACCCAGGGCCCTGCAATAAACCAAAGCTCGCTTTCCGGCTCAGTTGCCCAAACACCAAAATTACGACATTACGTGGAAAAAATGCGCTGCGCTGCATGTGTGCTATTGCCTTAGCAATATTTTCGTTTTTTCAGTCTGCGTGACAGGAGTGACAGAGAGTCGATTTTTGGGCAAACAACAACAACGCCAAAGGCGTTTTCCTTGAATGGACTGGAACATCGGCTCGTCACTTACATGCAATAATATGGAAAGTTATTTAGTAAATTTTGCGGAATGTTGGGATCACCAAATGACATACTAGTAACGCAAAAGATTCAAAAGAAACTGAACAATATCAAAAACACAATAGCAGCTAATAGCTAACCAACATCAGTTTCCGCAGCCTGCGAAGCAGGCGCATGAAAATAATAATAATAATAATAATAATAATAATAATAATAATAACAATAATAATAATAATAATAATAATAATATAATAATAATATGGACGCAAGACAGATCCGCTACAGTTTCCGCTATACCAAGAAACACCCTAAATTTGATCTGTTCTTCGAGCAAAAATAAAATTGATATCACTTGATCATCCATCCACTGAATACTAGAGGCTAGTTCATGAAATGCACAAAACAGACAAAAACATCAAAAGAGTTGCGTGACGCTGTGTAAAGTAGGTTTGAAAAGGTAGGCGATTTTTTTGTGCAATTTTTGTCGCGCGCAAGTTGCATCTCCAAATCGCCTGTGTTAACAAGCGGCGATTTCGATTCAGTGCGATTTTTTGTGATCTTGCATTCCCAGTTGACTCTATTGTTTTATACCTTTCTTTTACGTCACTCGTGAGTTTGGCAGGTTTTAACACCGAGGATGAGCCGATTCGTCGCGCGATGTGGTGTCGAAAATGTTCGAAACCTGATGTAACTTGGCGGCAAATGTCTCACCCGAATCGCACAAGAAATCGCCGCTAGTTTACATTGCATTGGAGAGCGAGACAAAAATTGCATCAAAAATCGCATGTGAAAACGGAAGTGTCACGGAAAATTTTGATGTTTTTGGTCATTTCACACGCCGAGTATTCGAAAAGCGGAGAAAAGCGGAGGCGGCTGTCACAGGCTATATTCGATGTTGACAGTCGAGGTTAATAATCCCGCCGAACAATGGACCGTTTCCTTCTGATTCTTTCACTATCGACTACCGCGATCGCTTCCATTCGCATAATTGTGATTTACGTTTCAATTTTGGGTTTATGGTGCTACGTAAATTTACAACAAAATACAAAATGTAGCCCGAATTTTTGCTCTTTCTACAATCCGAGACCGATGATCATAAAAATCATATTAGATCTCCGTTCTTGGCATGAGGCCGGAGTAAAAAACAATCTTTTATAGCCCGTCAATAGTCAGTTGAAAGGTTCGAAAAACTATAAATTCAATACTTTTGTTTTCACTCTATTCACGCGCAGCCTGTCAGTAGTCTTCATAAATTTACATCAGCGGTTGGCAAACCGGTCATACAAATTATCAACCATTGTTTATCACCCATTGTTTCAAGCTATTTCCACATGGCATATCCAAGTCACTACGTTATATCTGTTCTGTTACCTTGTGAATCGGGTTATAAGAGACTCGCTTGAGTAGAGGCCTCCTAAATGATCCTTTTTCCACGGACATGAACAGATAAATTCCCCACACAGCCATGAGAAGAACGGAGGCAGCGCCGATCTTTAGACAAGATGCCTGCATTGATATTTACACAGTGCTGAACTATTCTGAGTTCACGCAGTTCACCTCGGTTCATTTAGTTCCCGGGGACGCGGGGATAGTTTGCCGTAGTTCGCTTGTCTTTCGTGCGCCGAATAAGCTTGCCATCTTCCTGTTGTAATTTGACACAATATAAAAACAATACGCAAATGGTCCGCGTGACATTTATTCTTGGTTTTCACTGTCACGCCATAAAATTTTAAAATGGTCTAAATCGAAACGAATTAGCGAAGGAAGCCAATAATTTGTAATGTTATAAAAGAGTAACAAATAAACAACTTCGCGAAGTCTCAGATCTGTGCAATATTCCGTTGTTGAATTATTCGCCGAAGCATTCGACTCAAATTTACAGAGCTTTGTATGGAAACGCCATCCCGGAGGGACACCAATATATAATGTTTTAGAATCGAAACTATTTAGTGAAAGAAGCCAATAATTTGTAATGTTATAAAAGAGTAACAAATAAAAAACTTCGCTAAGTCTCAGATCTGTGCAGTATCCCGTTGTTGAATTATTCGCCGAAGCACTCGACTCAAATTTACAGAGCTTTGTATGGAAACGCCATCTTGGTGGCCGCCGGAAATCAATAAAAACATCTGGACTTCACTTTCGCTCTGAAAGCGATTACTTTTCTCTCGTGAACTACTATTCATTCGCATAAACTGCATTCCTAATACTTTAACTGCCCAAAGTGCCAAAAATCACGAGGAGAGGCCCTTGTTTCATAGGAAAAAGCTTTGTCACGGACGCCATGTTGGTGTCACGTAGGGTGAAAAGTCAGAAATTCAAAATGCTGTATTTTCAAAACGAAAGACGCTACCGGGTTGGATACTTGTGAAAAGATTTATTTTTAAGTCATCTTCAACCTGGTGGACATATAAATTCAGAAGGCATTACAATTTATGATTTTCGAATTTGATGACGTCACGTGAAAAAACATGTCCACACGTATCCGGATATTTTTTTATCCGCAACTTTTTTGTTGCGGATTGGCCTTCCGTCCACACGTATCCGGCGAATTCGGCTGACGAATCCGCAACTTTTTAAATCCGCTCTCCAGAGTGGAAATTTTTGAATACGCTACGAGAACGGCATCGTGTGGACGGTCGAATCCGGATATTTTTTAATACACTGACGTAACAGTATCGGATCCAGTCTTTAACCGCGCGAACATTTAGCATGGCGACTGAAATGTTATCGCTTCATTTCTATTTGGACTTATTTCAAGTCCAATAACGTGTTTAAAGTTGACCTTGACTTTGAACTTGGCTTTTGCGCATGCTTTGTTGACAACATTGAACGAGGAGCCCTTGGTAATAGAGCGAATCCGGAGACGTGTGGACGGACAAATACGATTCGAATACGCTACGTGTGGACGCGAATATTTTCTAATCCGCAACAAAAAAGTTGCGGATTAAAAAAATATCGGATACGTGTGGAGGGGGCCTTAGCGCTAGTGGCGCAGCTGGACGAGTTGTAAATCCGGCTCTGAGCACAGGGACGGACCATTTAATTTTTGTGGGGGGGGGGGGGGTGGGGTGGGGTGGTGGGCAATTTCTTCTGAGGGGGTGAATTTTTTTTTTCCGCATCACTATTTGCAAGAATTTTTTTAACCTTAATGCTTGAATTTTTTTCACGTGCTTTCTTGTGCACGATTTTTTTTCTCTTAAATTTCTTCTGCAGTAATTTTTTTTTGGTAATTGCCCAAACCCCCCCCCCCCCCCACAAAAATTAAATGGTCCGTCCCTAACTGCAAACTGTTACAGACGTCACGCAAGCCTTCGTGACCTTTTGGTACATTCCACGCTCGACAGTCCACAATTAATACACATCATACACCTCACACGCAACAACCTGTTGGAGTTAATAGATGCAACCATCCACGCTGCCTCACCTGTCCTTTTCTCCAAGAAGGCCAAACAAATTACATCTTTACCGCAACTAATGAACAAGAAAAATCACTGACAACTTATCCTGCAAATCCAAAATGTTATCTACTTGATTGAATGTAAGCAATGTAAATGACAATACATATCGGAAGAACAAACGGCAACTTAATGAACGATTTGGAGAACACAGCCGTTCCATCATGAACATCATCAACTCAGCGATCCCATTCCTGTCTCCCTGCATTTCAATCAAGCTGGACATTCAATCAATGATGTTCTTCTAATCCCACTTGAACTCATACGTAGCAACCGTGACGCAGTGAGAAAGGCGAGGGAGATTCGGTTTAATACGAAAAAAGCAAGTGACACACTCGAACACCTACCCCGCGACCTGGCCAGTACCTTACGCATGCGCACAGCCATATAACCCGGGCAGTGGCAGCCATGAACAGCTGTTTCGTCCCGGTTAGGACTCATCAGCATGGCATATCCAGGCAGGGTCTCACATAAGATCATCGACCCCGCCACTTTACTGCCAAGGCAGATGCAAGCAGCATTCTTTTAAGCGCCAGCTCCACACAACACATGTGGTAGCTGTTGGCTGGGGACAGCACAGCCGTCCTCCCACGGCATGCGTATGGAGAGGTGGATCAGCATTTTTGCCGATCGATGTGTCAGGGTGGGTAGGTGTTCGGTGTGTCAGGGTGGGTAGGTGTTCGAGTGTGTCACTTGCTTTTTTCGTATTTTACTTAAAATTTACTGACACACCGTTCGGAAAAAATGCTGATCCACCTCTCCATACGCATGCCATGGGAGGACGGCTGTGCTCCCCTAGCCAACAGCTACCACATGTGTTGTGTGGAGCTGGCGCTTAAAGGGATGGCAGTAAGAGTGGCGGGGTCGATGATCTTATGTGAGACCCTGCCTGGCTATGCAATGCTGATGAGTCCTAACCAGGACGAAACAGCTGTCCATGGCTGCCACTGCCCGGGGTGATATGGCTGTGCGCATGCGAAAGGTATTGGCCAGGCCGTGGGGTAGGTGTTCGAGTGTGTCACTTGCTTTTTCGTATTTTCGGTTCAATACACAAAGGGAAAACGTTATCTCCTCTAGGAATAAATAGATGTGACAAAGCTCATTGACATACGACACCTAAGCCCCATTTACACTGCAGAAAATTTTAGGCACGGCTCGGATAAAAGTGGTACGCGTACCCAAAAAAATAGTACTGATTAGTCATTTACACGTCCTTTCTTCTACCGTACTAAACGATGTAAAATTATGTTTTGGTACGGGTAAAAGGCTCAACATCTCGGCCAGCGTACTCGATTCTTACTTAGTGCAAATTAGGCTCTCAGATAGTGGAGGCGAGCGAAAAATGTTGGTAACGAAGAAAAAACGAGTGGGGACTCGTTTTTTCTTCGCTCGCTCCGACATTTTTCGCTCGCTCCCACTATCTGAGAGCCTGGAACAGGCTAAGTGCACATGCTCTCTCAAATCGGTGCTGACCAAAGGCGCGAAGGCTCATTAGAGAAATGTTGGTTCGGCACGGCTAATCGTTTACACTGCACACCTTATCCGAGCTGGGCTAAATTTTCAGGATCGCGTACCAATTTTATCCGTGCTCGGACTACCTCTCGACATGGTCCGAGCACGGGTGAAAGTTTGGTCCGGCACGGATGGGGCAAAGTAGTTTACACGACAAAATCTATCCGTGCCGAACCAATTTTTTTAGTACGCGTAATTTTTTCATCCGAGCCGTGCCAAAATTTTTCGGCAGTGTAAATGGGGCTTTAGTCTCCTACACCAATAACAATCTATTGTTTTTATTTTCATAATTTCAAACTCTTAATTGTAACGAACTTTTACTTTCATCTTCATTTTTCTGTTAGCCCCTGAAGAAGGTTTGTTTTCAAACCGAAACATTGGGCAAATTTGTTTGAATATATATATTTTGTTTTATTCTTTTGTTTACTCTTTCATTGCCTTACCGTAAGGATCAGTTTGCCGTTTTCTGATTTTCTTGAAGAAGTCAGGTCGTGCTTGATAAACTATTGGACAGAATATACCACAGGAAGACCAATCGTGATGTGTCTGGTCTGCCTGTGAATATACAGGCACCGCGCAGAGGAAGGGAGTGGGTTGGCTTCAGCCCTGCCAGTTTTAAGAAAAAAAGATCTACTGCCGGACATTTCGAAACGCTTTGTTAATGAAATCTGCTTTTTGTTCTGGTTCTCAATGAAAAATAACCAATGTCATCACGGTCATTGGATTAAAATAGTTATTTTAATTGTTAATAAACATCTTGTTCTAATTTATGTCATCACGGTCTGCAAGCTTTTTCTGGTAAACCCGCAACCAGCCCTGCGGCCGAACGATCGTTTCTCGCTACTCAAAGATTAAAACCCTATCTCCGTTCCACGATGAAACAAGAGAGACTCAGCAACCTGATGTATTAAAGCTGAGAACAGACAAACTAAATATTTTAGAAATTAGTTATTATTTTTTTTTAGTTCTTCTTAATTTAAATTAATTTCTTCTTAATTTCTAAATTTTTAGTTTTAAGTTTAGGTGTCATCAATTAGCTTAATTGAAAAATTGAGCTAGAAAGTTTAGGACACATGAATAAAGCTGATTACAGTCTGTAACTGATTGATTGATTGATTGAAACTTTTCCTTCTTGACGTGACTAATGAGTTTGTTGATTGCCATTTCAGTGTGTTTTTATTTGTGTTTTAGTTTTCAGCATTGAATAAAATACGTTGAAAATAGCCTTTGAACTGGGCCAACGAGCTGCACATTGCATGTGCATGGTAGACGATTCCACGCTATGGTTGTTCTGGGATAGAAATAGTACTTATCATGACCACATTTCTACAAAGGGGAGAGGATGAGGAGATTTTGGGCCCGCGCGAAGCGCGTAGAAAGAGCGCGGAGCGCGAAGGAAGGGGGAACCTTACCCCTCCTTTCGTGTTTCGCGCGCGCCTTAAATACCCCCACACCCTCCCCTTTCTGGCGTCTGCCATGCAGGCAAGGTTACATTATAAGGTACTGGTTGTTGTTTGTCACAGTCTACGTACGTAAGCTAAATTATTCGACTGTTTATAGAGCATAGTGGCCCGTGTAATTTCTCTTCTTCGTTTTACAATGATCTCCAATTTAAAAGAGCAAGCATGTCGGTGACACTATCTAGCCGTTTATGCAGATTAAGAACCCACCGTGCAGCTATTCTCCCTGCCATTTCTACTTTTCTGGTATTCTCAGATGTATAAGGATCCCAAACGATTGAGCTATATTCGAGACATGAACTAAAGTTTTCTACGCTCGCTTTTTAGCTGGAGGAGGTCAGCGCCGTAAGTTAAGTTTTAAGAAGCCAAGCGTCTAGTTTTCTCGGTCCATATTACCTTGCAGCCGAACACCTTACGAGTTATTGCTCGAACGTTCTCGATGCAAATGGTCCTAGAGCGTTTTATCAGTTTTTCTTGTTATCGCCACTTTGCGGTTCGATTTCGTTTGTGAAGAAAGCCGAAGAAAAACATCAGTGGCTAGGACCCCGTTGCATATAAACATCTGTAAAATGAATGGAAATTTTCTTGTGCTCTGTTGGTGTTTATTATACTGGTTAGTCCGGCGGCCCTCGACCAAGAGCAAAATTTAAAGCGTTGCACGAGAGCTCGGAAAAGAAACTTTTGTTAACCCGGGCTTGTTATCACAAAAACCCTCCACTTATTTCACGGTTGTTTCATGCAACCGGACCCTGGAACTAGTGGAACAGAACAACCGCAAGATCAGTGTGGGAGCGATCCTTCGACTGATCAATCATGGCAGGGGAATCATAACTGGAGAATCCTGTTAAAAAGAAACAGTTCCGTGCACTGCACTGAGATCGTTACAGATCTCCTAACAACGGCCGGACTTTTCCCATTTTGGGGAGGTAACACCGAGCGCTAAGCGCCCGCGCCTCGGATTCCAAAAAACGCTTGGTTACTAAGACTTCACAAAATGCTGGTACTATTTCTAAATCGAAATGAATGTTTTAAAAACTTTGTCCAGAAAATATACGGTTAAAACGACCAGAAAAGACACAGGACTACTTAATGTGGGCAAAGAAGGTTTTTTGGGAGGTAAATAAAACTTTCTTTAGGGAGCGTTCATAATTTATAGGGTGGGGGGACCATGGGGATTCGGATGGGCGGCAGCCATTTTCTCCTGCAACACCTAGGGAGAGGGGGGACTATTAAAAATATATTTTTCAGACAGGGGGGACGTCAAGAAAAAATGCGCTAGTAACATTTATCTGAAGAAGAAGCGTGTCGATCTGCATCCACTTCTGGTGCTTGTTGGGATCTTCCCAAGTGAGTCTACTCCAGGATCACTCTCTGTAGTTTCGCCAGTGCTTCCGCTGCTCGTATCCTTAGTTTCAGGATCGCTGTATGTTTCCAACAGGATTTCTTCGTCACTTTCAGAATCTTCCGAATCCGCAGGATTTTCGACTGGATGAAGGAGGGCTTTCCCAGTAACAACAACATCCTGAAGGCTTGACCACTTGCTTTGAATATGGGCTGTAGTTTACGACTCCACGGCTATGAGTGATGTTTAAGGTATTTGTCAAGTTCAAACACACAGGTCGGGAGAGCGATTTGAGCCCGCCAGTCAAAAGAAGTTCTTCCTAGTTACAGTCCTTATAGAGTTTGTCTTTTCTTCTTTGACGTTCCTGCTCAGCTGAAACACTCCTTATGAGTGTAGCGTAAGTGTTGCAAGTGCTCCATTTATGCTTTCACCAATGAGCTTTTTTGAGAATTCTACAATCTCTTCCTCCGAGTCTCACTTTCCCTGACCAAACAAGCTCTTTATTTGCGCCCTAGGCATAAAGTCATCAGGACGTCTAGGTACCCCGTCAGATGAATCTGCTGGATATTCAAATACAGATTTGTACTTAAACATTGTTTCGTCGGTAAATTGACGAGGAATTCTTCCAATTACTGGCCCAATCCATCCAGAAGTACATGTGGTATGAGGAAAATAATTACCCCCATACAACTGAATGAGTGCTTATTAGTCTACACAGTCCACTGGTTTTGCACAGTTCATCTCAGGGCTGCTCGTTCCCAGGGTCTTCTCCTTCCCGTCCCCAGAAGACCCTGGGAACGAGGTTGGGCTGAAGATTATTTTCTTTCTCATTTGCCATCTGACTGCTAGATGCATAAAGTGCACCAGTTATCTATATTTAAACAAAGTTTGAGCCAGGACTTTTAAGTTGAACACTGCTTTGTTAGTTACACAATACTTTTCAGCCCTATGTTGAATAAATAAAGCATTCTCAAGTTAGACTGTCTCATGACATTGAAAAGTTACAGATATGTTTCATTTGTCAATCACTACTATATTATATTTTAAGTTGATTTATGCTTATGCTGTGAAATGAATTTATAAACAACAAAAATATAATACAAAAAGAGAAAAACAATATTACATGTACAATCTGTATTTGTATTACTTAACTTAGACAAGCTTTTATAAAGAGAAAATAGACTAGAAATAATAAGCCAAATACAATATTTATCTTTGTTTAAAAATGAAAAAATCATAAATGGATATTTTATCCCTTCCTTCTATACATTTTTTTCAGCATGTTTTCTTATTAATATATAAATGTTGAATAAAAACATGAAACAAAGGGATCAAATTTATTTTCCGGTGGGATAGTTTCAAGGTGGGGGGGGGAGGGGAGGCACGATGTTTAGTATCAACTGAAATCGAAAGTCTGTAGTTTTTTTTTTTTTTTTTTTGGGGGGGGGGGGTCACTGAAAACATGTTAGGTTTGGGTGGGAGGGAGGGAGGGCGCCCAAAAATATATATATATTTTTAATTTAAAATCCCCCTTGCCCCCTTGCCCTATAAATTATGAACGCTCCCTTAGTCGAAATGAACTTTTCCTAGAGCCCATGCTTCCTCCCAGGTTTTTCCTGACTGAACTAAGATGGGTATTTCCTGTCTTCAACCATTGTGGATAAACACTCCACCAAGTTTTCTTCGTATTCGTATGAAATCTTTTGAGTGAAAAGCTTATTTTGATTTTTTGTCGCAAAAACCCAGCGAAGATCACGAGTTGAAAGCCAACAATTTTCTCTGACCCATTTGCCATAACAATGTCGATTGTCGCCATGACCAACCCAGCCAAAAGCACGCATGATCCACTCGGGGTTTTCGTTGTCACGGTAACCACCTGGAGTTCCCGGATGACGCTGCAGAGAAGAGAAAAATACTTCATCTGGGATGTAAATGTCTGAAAGCCATTTATAAAAGTCGGTAGCGATTTTATCGTACAAGACAAACTCTACGAATGTTCTTGTTGCTGCGATATGGTTATATCCTTTCATGATGGTGATGTTATGAGGAGGCGGAGACTTCTTTATCCATGTACAATTGTATGCGTATCCATCATGTTTCTTGCCTTTTCCCGTTTCCTTGAGAACCCAAAAAATATTTTTTGCGCGATACGCAAATTTCTTGGGCATTAGATAGCTCTCTATGTTGTTAAGTCCATTTAGCTTTTTCAAACCCTCGACGATGCCTTTGTTGTCATAAAGGGGGTAATCTTGCCCCACAAGCGTAATTAAATACTTCCACGGTACGTCGCTATGTAGAAGATCTTTCATGCAGTTTAATTCTGCTTGTAAAACGGACACATGGCCCCAGACGACATCTACCAATTTCTTTGTCACAAAAACGTTCGGCAGACAATCAGTAAAGGAATGAACCACGCGCTTGAACTCGTCCGAGGATTTCTTATCCAAATGTAAGCAGTAGATATTGTGAGGCATGTAAATTGCTCTTAACAGACCTTCTATTAGAGCAGCGCCTTTGTAAGCCACAATTACATAAGCTATTCTCATGTCCAACTCGGTTGGTGTAGGTTGCGGGTGAAGGAAATAATTTTCCTTAATATCCTCGCAGTTTCGGCCGCTATATTTCTTGTAGATCTCGGTATCATTTATACGTATTTTTCTTCCTTGCACTAGATCGTTATTTGCCTCGATGTTTATAAGATGCTGACAAAAACTTCTGTTGAACTGAAAGAGAAGAAAAATTCTGATAAATGCATCACCCAGAATACCGCGACACAAGGGCCCATTTCTCGAAGTCCCGATAACTTTCCGGGCCCGGAGCTATATTTTAAAATCAGAATCAAAAGGTTGTATTAACCCCCAAAACTAGCCGGAATTGCTTCGTCACCTTAGAATTTTATTGCATAGTCTTTAAAACCAACAAACGGGACCCAGGGCCGTTTTTACGAAGGCATATAAGAGCCTCCTAAGATATAACTTAGGAGATAACTAGTTGGTATACGTTCACGAAGACCTCATATCGTAAGACATATCTTAACTTTTCTCCTAAACTTAGGACCTCCTAATTTTTTTAGACATGTCATAACTGATATTCACAAAGACCTCTTAAGATATGTCTTAATTTTTCAAGGTCAACGTTAACCTCCTAACTTGTTTAGACTAGACATGCATTAAAGGTCAAATGAACCAAACATTTCTTTATCCATTTAAACGTTAAAAGAAACCATAATAAAGCAAACTCACGGAAAAATTTTCTTTCATAAGCCTTTTAGGAAGTCAAATAGCTAAAAGTACGAAGATTTCCGAAGGCTTCATGAAAACGTTTCTGAAATGGTCGTGCGCTTCAAGTGGTAGGATTGGTAAGGATTGTGGCGTCACTATTGGTGAGCCAACCTCATTCCCAGTCTCTTCTCTCCTGGAAAATACTGAGAATTCTCAGGGGCTCCTGGTATTCTAGCTTGTGTATACAGCTATTTCAATTAATGTTGTCGGATGAAAAAGGTAAAAGCCAATACCGCAAGGTAGTATGGGATTTTTATACAATATAAAATATCAGCAAGACCACAGCGACAAACCGTTGAGAGGTGCCGGATATCCCAGTTGTAGACCTGGATCAGTACAATAATTACATGTAGAAAAACAGAAAACGGCAAACTGATCCTAATGGCAAGGCGATGAAAGAGTAAACAAAAGAATAAAACAAAATATATATATATATTCAAACAAATTTGCCCAATATTTTGGTTTGAAAACAAACCTTCTTCAGGGGCTAATAGAAAAATGAAGATTTGAGTAGACGAAAGCTCTTGGTGGAAACTCTCAACTGATTGTGTACGCTAAAATTTGTTTAAGAAATGGTGCAAGGTAAAATATTGTTGTAAGCCTTTTTACTTAATGAAAGGTTGTATATCTCAATGAATTTTTTCTAGAAACTGTGATTTGTTATCAATGTGATGAATTGTTCAAGCTTGCGCAATATTGACAAAGGCGCCACTTTCATTCATGAACTGTGTGATGTTGCAAGTTTCGCACGCTAAAACATATGTAAGCTTTTTTTAAAATAAAAGGCTTGTCGACGATATTTTTTCTTCAAACTGTGCTTTGTTATCAATACGTTGAATTATAAAACTATTATAGCGCTCAAGCTTGCGTGATATCGCCTAATTTTAGCCGACTCGGCCTACGGCCTCGTCGGATAAGTATTAGGCGATATCACGCGCGCTTTCACGCTATAATAGTTAAATGTTTTCACAGGAGCTCCTGGTTTTTGTTAAACGGTGATGTTACACAGGACGATTCGCAACGACGATTTTTAGCGCAACAAAATTAACGACAGGTATGTTACACGAAACAACTTGAGCAAAACTCGTGTTTTTGCGTTGCAAGTGTTTGAAGCTGATTCAAAAACTTCGCAGCGCAAAAATTGCGAAGAAAATCGTCCGCGCACCCATGTTGCGCTAAAAATCGTCGTTGTGAATCGTACCGTGTAACATCTCCTTTAATATTCGAGGTTGATTTTCAAGATTATAATATATGAAAATTCGATGAGCTTTTTTAAAAAAAAAACTGAATACCGCAGAACAATGGACTGTTTTCCTCTGATTCTTTCACTATCGACTACCGTGATCGCTTCCATTCGCATAATTCAAGGCAGGAATGAATTGTGATTTTGTAAATTTACAACGAAATGCAAAATGTAGCCGGAATCTTTACTCTTGGCCGATACACACAAAGGAGTCAGTTCAATGGTTGCAAAAACTATAAATTCAGTAATTTCGTTTTATCTATCCATGCGCTTTCGGCTGTAGTCTTCATAAATTACATCAGCGGTTGAGTTTTTCTCTGATAATTAAATTTCATGCCGGTCATACAAAAACTATTGTTTATCAAACTTTTCAAGCTATTTCCACATTGCACGCAATACAGGCTAGTTACTACGGGCCACTACGTTATATTTGTACTATTACCTTATGAATCGGGTTATAAGAGGCTCGCTTGAGTACAGGCCTCCTAAATGATCCTTTTTCCGTGGACATAAACAGATAAATTCCCCACACAGCCAAGAGAAGAACGGAGGCCGCACCAATCTTCAAACTAGATGCCATTGCATTAATATTTACACAGAACTCTGAACCGCTCAACTGAGCGATCAAACAGTAAATAGCATCTCTGAAACAGTTTTTCGTTCGTTCGTAGAAAGGACGAAGAACTCGTAACGCGTACGACTCCCAGCTGCACGATAAGTTACATCAATCCGTAATGGAAGTAATAAGCGACTCAGAGCCTGTTTGCATGAATGGAGGGTAACCAAAACATTGATCGCCTTAACATGCAAATTTACTAACCCATTGTCCGGGTACTGCAGTGTCATTGAGGCGTGTCGAGGCTTGGGAATACCACAAGCACTAAATAAATGCTCCTCCAAAAATCGACTTTTCCCTTCATAATCAAGTTCGATCATCCTCGAGTCACTTTTTTTTACAAGGAGGGGCGAGTCACCCTCCTTCCATGTAAACAGGCCCTTAGTTCATGAAAACAGTATAGAGTACAGTGGAACCCGGTTAATACGGACACCAAGGGGACATGCCATAGTGTCCGTATTATCCGGGTGTCCGTATTAAGCGGGCTCTCAGAGAAAACGTCAGGGACACATGTTTTATCGATATAAAGGCCAAAGCAAACAGTTTACGAGAAAACGTTGTTTAATTTCCTAACTGTAACAGTAACAAGTTCATCCTAGAGAAACCTGACGATTATTTATCATAGTCTCAGAGTAAAATGTTTTTGTGACAATGAAAATAGACAGTGTGCAGATAACCAGTGTCCGTAAAGCGGGGTTGACAATATATGAGAGTTTGTGACTCGTTGTCCGTATAAAGCGGGTTAATTTTAGAGCAAATATATGAGCTTTTTGTCGGGACATACGAAACTGTCCGTTATAAGCGGGTGTCCGTAGAGCGGGGTTCCACTGTAGATCAGACCGAATGTTCACCCGAGACCCTACAGAGAAGGGGTATTTTGGGGGCGATGGGGCAAGTCAAAAGAGGGGTTTGCCTCGGTGTTAGAAGCTGTGACTTTTTCCTTTGTTTTTTACGTTTGTAGTATTGCATTCCCAGTCGACTCTATTGTTTTATGCCTTTTGTTTTCTTTGTTTCACGTCACTCATGAGTTTCACAGGTTCTTACACCGAGAATGAGCCCAAAATTGGCGGAAATGGGGCATTGAATGGCGCCCATATTACATAAAACAGTGTCATACAATTTCCGTGAAATTTTAAATCTGAAAATGTGTAACGTAACAATTTTTCGAGCAACTTGTCTAGCAAAAAAAAATGTTGCAAGTTGCACGTACAATGTTACACGTTACAATTGCCATGCTACTTGTCTGGCGTAAACAAGAAGAGAGCTATGTTACAACTTGAAGAAATTACAGTAAAAACCCGCAAGTAAGAACCTAGTTTTTAAGAACCTGTTAGGCTAGAATTTGCCAGTTAGACCCCCTCTATACAAGAACCTGTTTAGCCTAAAATTTGAAACAGGTTTTTATTTTCTAAAATCTAGTAAATAAAAAAATGGGTCTTTCTGCATGTACCGGTATCCATGGTCTTCTATTGTTTGTGAGGTATTGTATTTTTGGTCTTGTTTTGCATTTGTATTGTTGTCGTTCTTTGTTCCTTTTGTTTTACGTAATGTGTGCTCCGGTACATGTAGAATCTACCAAAAAAATGTGTACAGTACACTTGGGCAAATAAGAGTAGGTCAACATTTTAGATCCTCTTTGGAGGCACAGGTGCCTTATCACTCCAGTTGCAAATGCCAATGTTGAAAATCAAATAAAATTGTTATTGATACAAATAGGCTGAATACCACTAAATTCTATTAGCTACAATGTAATTTTTTTCTTCAGAAAATAAGAACCTATTTAAGAACCTTAATAGCCTAAATTTGTGCTAATTACCATTTACTTAAGAACCTGTTTAGGCTAACTTGGGAAAATGCAGGTTCTTACTTGCGGGTTTTCACTGTATTGCAGAAAGTAGGCTAGGCTCCTGCCATCGCTTACAATTGACTGACACAGTTTGCATTTCTTTCAAATTTATTCCTCTTATCTATTCCACAAACTGGGGGCCTTTTGGCACTACATTACAGTAACATGAAAATAGAAGTTGATTCAGATAGACAACTGCTAAGGTGTAATACTCAAACTGCCAGAAATCCCCCGTTATTCTCGAAGTAACAGCGAAGCGAACGCAAAATCGTGAATTGCGAATGAAACTATGAACGTGACCACGTTACCCGCGGGTCGTGGCATCGCTGCTCATTGCTTTCGCTCCAGTATCATTTGCAGGGGAATCAAGAGACTACTAGTAATCCAGCTAATATTTCGAACTAAAATTAAATGGCTGGAAATTAAACTCAAGCGATTCTGCGGTCCAAAATCTAGCTCGTTCCAGGCTCTCAGAGAATGGAGACGAGTTAACGCGCGAATGCGAACGTGAAAAAAACGCGAAGACTAGGGAGAGTGGTGCTTACAGACTTTTCCGTGCTCTCTCTACCGAGCCTTGTGCGTTTTGTTTGCATGTAGCTTGTCCCCACTCTCTTAGCTACCTGAATGCTCTCGCAATGAATGCGATGCTTAAACCAAAGTGGTCATGTTTTTGGACTCTGCTTCCCAAACATTTTCAGTAGATCGAATGAAACTCGAAATTTAAAATTCGCAATTACCTTTGCCTCCGTTGGAGTTTGAAAGTACAAAAGCGACAAATTTTCTAAATTTGTCCACACACAAGGTATGAATATACAAGAAGGCTCGAGGTTTTTCAAGACGGTGATTAAAAAAAAGGTAACACTGAAATGTCTAAAAGTGTACCACAGCCCTTTTAACTGAGATATTTAGTAGATGAAAAGTCATTTTGGGACGAAAAAATTTAAACGTCTTGAAGTAAAATACACAATGAATTTATATAACTGTCAGAAGATTCCAACGATCTTAAAATTTAGAGAGGCGAAGTTTCTTTTGGAGAGACGTCACCTATGAGGGCTGAATATTTTATTATTGTTTTCATTGTAATAACTATTTATAGTACTGTTATTAAAATATATTTCTACACTCTGATTTGAAATTTTCCCGCTTTGGTGACGTACTTCACTCCTTTGAAAGGCTTGTATTTCTAAAAGGAAAAAAGAAAACACTTTTAAAACGTGAAATATATTTGAAGATTGCTGCGAGACGCGCCAGCACCTTTTTGCATGTACTTTTCCTTATTTAGCATATCATCGGGGAATGGAAAGGCAGAGCAGAGAAAGCACCCGCCAGTCAACAAATCGCTGTTGCAGTTGTCGGCTGTTTGCAAAAGCAGAAAAGCTTGGTAAACCAACACAAAGATTGGTTTACCAAGCTTATATATGATATATGATATCATATATGTCATTTCACAACACAAAGATGTTTGTAGCGCATTTCAATATGACATCTTCAAGCGCATCATCATCAAAACCTGGTTGTCATGGCGATGCCCAGGTGTAGCACAAATGTTCAGCGATGTAAGACTGCATGAAGCGGCAAAAATTGGGCTACCAAAGGTTCTCTCACGGCACGCTTTCGTTAGCCTGCGAAGATGGCGGTTTTGTTGGCGAGCGCGATGCTGAAATTCGCGAGCGGCTTCACAACTTTCAGCATCGCGCGCACCAACAAAACCGCCAGCTACGCAGGCTACGCTTTCGTGAGAAGTCAGGGCCGGCAAATATAAGAAAAAAGAGGGGCGTGTAATATGAGAGAGATGAGAGCACTAGTAAAGCCTCTGGCACCTAGGGTAAAATAGAGCAATAGCTCGAGTGAACACTTGCCGAGTTACGGGTCTGCCGCCGGTTATTTTCTCATTACATAAGATGACTTTGTCGCAGACTTGCCCCGGGAAGAACGCCTGCGGATATGATTTGGGATAACTTCTAATTCGACAGTAGATGTTGCCATATATCGGACAATACCCCGGGTTATACCGGCGGATGTGTTGCAGGCATGCCGGGGGCATGCAAGTACCAGTTACTGTTATTCTAGGTTTCTTATGCCCGGCTTATGTCCTGAGGAGAACTCAGTATTTAGGTTAACTCAGTGATTTGGTGGTGTCCGGTCGTTTCGCTACAAAGTTGTTTCGCTACAAGTCGTTTCGCTGCAAATCGATTTGCTACAAATGTAAAGTTACCTCAAATCGTTTCGCTAAAATACTAATCTTGAATGAACACGACAGAGAATGGGCTAAACTTATACTTTAGTGAGTATATCAAATATTTCTCGTTCTTTAATCCACTGCGAAACGACTCTGATTTGCAGCGAAACGACTTTGTAGCGAAACGACCGTAAAACGATTTGGTTATAACGGGGCGAACCAGTAGGGGGCGAATTTGAAAGGGGCGAAACCACTTACATTCGACCAAACTCGCTCCATGGTTACTTTCATGCTCTTTTGCCAACTCTCAGAACTCGAATTTTTATTCGAATTGATGACAGCTATCAAAACAACTAGTCATAACTGCATGCACCGCTTTCGTTTGACTGACAAAGACCTTCAACTCTCGTCTGACGAAGGCTTTACATGTGACATGCGCAAGCTTTGCGTGGGACGAGTGGCAATGTTTCGAGTGTCAGTTTTTCACACGCGTGTCATGTACGAGCAACGCGCGAGTGCAAAAACCAATACTCGAATTTGGCGTTTGGTTCAGTTACCTCTCCATAGATATCCAGTCTGCTGACCTTCAGGCCTGATGCTGCCAGTTGTGCGATCTTAAAATTGATCTAAAATTTATCATGATGAGCGAAAATGGTTTGTGATAAGACAAAACAAACTGAAAGTAGGGAAGGAAGAAACACAAACATATGTTTACTTACAGATATCGTACAAGATTCATCAGGGGGCGGTACACCAGTTTGAAGAGACATCTGAACAAAACAGAACACAAATCAAGAAATTATCCCCAGCTACAAATATCAGAAGATAATTAAAATATCATATGACTCATACATTATCTTCATATAACTTCAAAAGTGGAGAACTATTTCACTTACATTTCCTCTCAGATTGGGTAACTTTTGAGGTAATATTCTACCAATCTATGAAGAGAATGCAGTACAAAACGTTGCCTTATTACTAACAGAAAAAGACATGATAAAGTATAATACATGTACGGTAAACTCCTTCAAAGAGCACACCCCTGGAAGACAGATGCCTCTCAAAGGGATGGACACCTCAAAAAAGACACCCAGTATGATGGACACCTCTCAAAAAAGACACCCCAGTATGATGGACACCTCTCAAAAATGACACCCCTGTAAGATGGACACCTCTCAAAGAAGACACCCCTGTAAGATGGACACCTCTCAAAGAAGACACCTCTGTAAGATGGACACCTCTCAAAGGACACACCCCTGTAAGATGGACACCTCTGTAAGATGGACACCTCTCAAAGAAGACACCCCTGTAAGATGGACACCTCTGTAAGATGAACACCCTCCAACCAAGACACCCCTGTAAGATAGACACCTCAAAAAAGATGCCTCTGTAAGATGGACACCACTCAAAAAAGACACCCCTGTAAGATGGACACCTCTCAAAGACACACCCCCTGTAAGATGAACACCTCTGTAAGATGGACACCTCCCAAGGAAGACACCCCCGTAAGATGGAAACCTCTCAAAGGCAGACATTGGTGGCTGGCTGCTTCCAATCAAATTTAATTTATCTGTCTGTAAATAACATCTCTTTATCTCTTAGGAGACCAGCAAGAGCCAGTCCTGGGGTGCCAGCTTAGAGAGAGTTCACTGTATTTACATTCCATACTGCACATGCCATCTGGTTTGGGAATAATATTTATTGGGTATGTACTTGGTGTATCCCTTATCATTTTGTATTTAAACTTAGTTTTTATTTCACTAGAAAAATAAGATAAAAACAGCACAATAGGGAATCGAACCCAGGCCGTAAGATCTGCTCCATACACACTATCCACTACACTACCGAGGACTAGCTGCCGGAATCTGTAATTTTTAAGGGATATAAGATAATATACTGCTAGCCCAGACCATATATAAGAACTAACCCTTTCGATACACTGGAAATACTGGAATCAGTGCTTAAACCTAACTACTAAAATCAGTGCTTCAACCCTAGATACTGTAATCCGACCCTAAATTACACTGCAATATATCTAAATACATTACAATAAGGGATACATGAAGTACCATACATTATGATCAGGGATACACCAAGTACCTAGGATTTATTGGATGGAAAATTGCTGAGGCATGTGGCTCATACCATGTGACAATGCAACCTTCAGTGACACCTGGTGATATTGTGCTTGTCATATTTAAAATGAAAAATTTGAAGCTGAGGACATGTTGTAATTTAGTAAAGCAGGTTATGTCGTTTAAAATTTATTTGCTCATTTACCGACTATATTTAAAATTGTAGCATGTAAACTAGTTCTTTGAGCTCTTGACAAAATCAAGCTGGCCCCCACAACATCAAAAACCCATCACTACTCCCCATTATATGAGACTACTGTGATCATTAACCCACTCAGTGTAAGTACAGCGCATCCTACAAACTACTTTCACTGCCTTGACAATGAACTTACATCCCAGACAAGCTCCTTCTTGACAGGATCAAAGGAACAGGTGCCAACTGAAATCATCAGAAGTAAATTAATGTGAGTTACATTGGCTGTTTATCATTTACCAAAAATTACCTAAACTGATCCACACAGATCAAACAGGTTTTATTAAGGAAAGGTTCATCGGGCAAATAGTGACGTAAAGGGTTACATCATTAATGTCAATTATCAATCAAGTTAGTTTGAACTCGTCTCATGAAATTAAGGAGCAACTACTTAGTGAAATATAGTTGACATCATGAATGGATATGGTTTATTTGTCACCCAGTTCTCTTAGTTCAAAGCTGTAAAAAAAGGCCCAAGAATGCCTTGTGAATTGCCTAGAATAAACCAAATAAACAGATAGCATAACCTTCGAACAGCTGCATGTATGCATCGCAGACCTATTGTTTTCAACCGCTTTAGTTGGTAGCATCACCACAAGGATGACAAATTTAGTTTACGTTAACTGATTTAACACCTGAAGGAGTAAGGTTGACATTTAAGACTTGCTTAGGAAAAGGAACCGTCACTACTACATCTTCAACCTGAAAAACAAAAAAAAAATAATGATACCTAGACAAACCTAAACCATTCAAAAACAATCAATTTTAACATACATATGTAGGATTTGACCACCTGTGACAAGCTTTTTGAAGAAAATCATGACTCTTGGAAATTATGATCATTCATACTTGTAATCCATGAAATATCAATTTTATCAACTAAAGGTAAGGTAAAGTCGCACACGAGCCACAGGGAACCAACATGTTTAGAAAAGCACTTTTACGCTGGTACCTTGCTCAATACTAGTGAAACATCGTCTCTTTTGACATTTACCAAGCTATTTTATAAGTTATCCTTTACTTTTTTTACTAAAAAATTACAAGTTTTTTGTTTATACTTAATATATAACTTTAGGGGCACAATATTAGTTTATCTAGACGTGCCCCTCTCCTCTCCTTCCTAATATAATGTGATTTAATTTAATTATTAACATCTGTAAAGGTTTGGAGTAAACAAATAAATGAAATGAAATGAAACCACTCTGCCGGAGCTTAACCCAGTTTCGGTAGCATGAAGCAACTAGGAGTATTGCAACTCCCCCCTGGATGGATGCTTGTCCATCGCAGGGTTACCCCCAGCATTTTGTCGCCGGTACCCATTTATACATTTGGGTGGAGAGAGACAATGTGAAGTAAAGTTTCGTGTCTAAGGTAACAACACGACGACAGAGACCAGGCCTTGAACAATGGACCTTCGGATCTGATGTTCAATGCACTAACCACTACACCACTGCACCTCCTGAAGTGTTATCATTCAAATGATTTAGCTATTGAGCAATACTCTGCTGTGGTTTTGTTTATAATGCTAACTATTGAGTCTGTGGGTGAAATCCTTAAGGACACAGTATTGTCCATCATGCATTGCATGCTGCGAGCACCGGTGGCCATTTGCTTGATGTTGAAAAATCCGGTAGGTCTTATAGCTCTTTGTAATCCATTTGCATCGGCCATGTTGGTCATTAAACATTTATCCAAGTACCTTATTTTTCAGGCAACACTTAAGAACGTAATTTAATATAAAAAGTTTGAACAGAACAGAAGCACGAGATGATACAATTCCTTTCCATGCAATAGAAAGTTTCCTCCAAGAAAAGCAAAACCCTGGAAAACAATAGAAGCCTCGTTCCCGTGCAAACCAAAACAATAACAGAGGTGCGTGAAGCATAATGGACAATACTGGGTCTTTAAGTGTGATTATTTAAATGAAAGATATTAGGACCAGTATTAATAAATTTCCTGTGGTACAAGGTGGTTCTAGATACCGTATTTTTAAGTTTCAAATTGCAAGCTACTGAGCAGTCCTTTTCTGTTGTACTATTTATTATGCTGTAAAAGGTGGTTCCAACTTCCTTCAACGAAATCTTCTATAGTTACCAATCAAATGAAGGCATGTTCAGCAGCACCTATTCATATACTGTTTCTTTGTTAATATTTTGCAAACAAAATTTCGAATTTTTGTCTCCAATATTGGGAGCACAAGTGTTATAGCCAGAAAACATGAACATGTACTCACTGTTTTTCCCATTGTTTGCTTAGGACCTACAGTAAGATCAAACCTTCCAGAACCTCCCTGCAACAACACAAATATAATGAAATCAATCTACACAGATTGCTGGTTTAATAATTTGTCCATTGCATACACCTATCACCAGCATCAATGTGGTACTATTTTGTAATAATCATAAAGTCACTGTCTTTGAGCGGTTTATTGTCCAATATGAACGAAAATTACACGATGTTTTAACAACTATAAAACACAACACATTTCTTCGAACGACCGATTCAAAAGGCACATGGTAAAACAGTATTCGGGGGGTTCCAAGACCCTGCAAACTTAAACTAGTTCCCAGTGTTCAGCGTCCAAAAAATATCTTAATTATTCTACAAACAGGAACACGAACTTTCGGTTCGGAACAGTCACATTTACTGTTGCAATACAACTAATAATCATAACAAATAGTTATTTTGCCAGAAAAGTTTCATGCATTGAAGAAGAGAGGTCCTGCTGAAGTATACAGTAATGTAATGGAACACATTTATTTTGTAGGACACTGTAAACTTCATGTGCAAGTTCAAATGTACTTCACAATTCAACTGAAAGGTGAGATCAGAGGTTGTACTCAACAAAGTTTTGTTCGGGGATGCTCTGCCCCAAGGTCCAAACCCTTACCCTTTCATATACCGTTTTTGACAGAAAAGGTACCCCTTTCATATACCTTTCATTGAAAATGGTACCCCTTTCATATAGCCTTTATGTGCCTCTGTTTGATATATTTTGAAAGGCCCTTTTTATAATACTTAAATGGCAGTTTTCCCTACCTTTTTTATTCTTGAACTCATGTTTTCGCTACCCTTTCCTATTCTTCCTGAAATCCCTACCCTTTCATATACTTCAACTTGTGAAATCCCGACCCTTTCACATACCTCCAGCCTAAATAAGGTACCCCTTTTGGACGGAGCATCCCCATATAGTCCATTATAGGGAGTACCCCCCCCCCTCCCCTCCCGGGAGCACCCCACCCACCCAACCCATGAAGGTGAACAATACCAGGGGCAACACAACATAATCAGTCATTGTATTATTTAACTAACTGTTACAAACATAACAAAACACAAGAGAAATGTAGAAATGTACATGTACATGAAAGCACAAGCTGGAGCCAAATGCTTTGTGCATTTTTAAGCGTTCTCAGATGAGTGTTTTACAACAATATATACATGGATGGATGACAATGTTTAGATGTATTGTGGTTCAAATCTTTCTTTGGTTTGAAATTCAAACCAGTTTAATTTTATATTTCTTTTGTAACAGATTCATTACCATAAACTGACAGCATAAAACAAACTGGCAACAATATGCTTTAGAAGACATTCCCACTCTATCCAATCATAACAAAGCAGTACATTGTACACTCACCTCATGATAAGATATCTGGGGCTTTGCATATACAGGAATTGCAACAGTTCTGTGAAGAGAAATACCAGTGTGAGTAAAGTAACATTAATACCATAATCCTCCCATCCAACTGCATGTAATGGTTAGAGCTGTACTAGTACCGGTAATAGTAATTGGCCTGAATGGAGAACAATTCCAGGAGTAATCAGGTGAGAAATTTCAAATCAGCTGAGCACAAAGTGCAAAGAAAAATAATATTAGAAATAACAAGCATGAACCAATATTACTAATTCATTTTATGAAGTATCAACAACAAAATATTCAAGGATGTGACCTTTTATCTACTCAAAGCATCATGGATATTACCTATCAGTTTTGAAACCAGTAGGGAAATGGCAAAAAAGAACCCATTAGAGTACAGTACTTCTGATTGATGCGCACCAACCATAGGTGTCCATTATAGCTATCTGATTTGAAAAAGTTTTAGTTGGACACCCACATGACCATGCACCACTATTAATAATAATAAAGCCTTTATTTAAAGAGGGTAGCAATTAATAGCCAAAGGCTAATAAACTAGTGGCCCTCATAAAATACACAACTATTTACAGTCTAATAAATATTGTAAGCTAAAATATATATACATATTAAAATATAACAAAATTCGGTAATAAGAAAAAAATAAATAAAATTATTAAATTATAAAATGATGCAAACATTGTTGTTCCTTAAAAATCTTGGCAAATCTTGACAAACATGTTCTTTTTAAAACATTACATCAAGCAACAACAAAGCAAATGAGTAAAACCTACCCAGCAGTGATGTGATAGGATAAAAGTCTATAATTTCCATCAGGAGGTACAAAGGACAAGACCTTCTCACCCTGCAAGGAAACAGTGTTTGTTTCAGCAAGTGTTTAATCTGCCATGAGCATGGAACTTTCTTAAACTAGCAATTATCAAACCAATGACCTTCCTACAATACCTACAGGTAATACATTGTATCATGTAATGGTATTGAAGGCACTCTTTGTACAAAACTTTATTAGGTAAGCCTTCGCAAGCCTAATGGCTCACAACTGCTGGAGCTTAACCCAGTTTCTGTAGCATGAAGTGCCTGAGAGTATTACTACTCCCCCTTGGATGGGATGCTAGTCCATCGCAAGGTTACCCCCCAGCATTATGTCACCGGGACCCATTTATACACCTGGGTGGATAGAGACATTGTGGAGCAAAGTTTCTTGTCTAAGGAAACAACACAAAAACTTACTTAACTTACAGAATAATCTTTTGTGTTTGGCGGATTTGCAAATTTAACACTTAATTAGTGCCACCTTTTGCTTTTTTTGAAATTTGCATTTTGAATTTTATATTAATTTGATTCACTTTACGACTGTATTATACCCAACTTAGGATCATGTACAGTGTATTGTGAGCTTTTACAAGGAATCTTGAACTTCACACCTCTAGAAGGACTAAATGTCTATTTTACATTGCACATGCAAACTTACTTCCCATCTTTTTAATCTCACACAAGGATGAAAACTTGGATCTTCTAACAACCTTGAGTTTACAAATGATAATGACAGATCTGGCATTCCTGACAGCTTGCAGCATGAGTCAATCTGTTAAAGAGAAACGTGTCAGAATAATTCATGTGGCTCTTGGGCACAAGCAGTATTAAGTGAGTAATAATCCATCACCTGCTCTCTGTTTTTTTTTTTTTTTTCACAGGAGGATCCTTAAACCCTTTCACTCCCAGAGTCAATTATGGAGCCATGTTGGATAGTTCAAACTTTTAAGTCACATGACAAAATCCTATGATGTAAACTCTTGTAGTTAATTTTTTATTTCAGGTAATTTTTATTTTTCCATTGTTTTTGGGTATGGTAATATATGCTAATGAATTTGAAACAAAGGAAAAACAAAAATTACCTGAAATAAAAAATTAACTACAACATAACCATTCAAATGAAACCTCTTCGGCAGTATTTTTGCATGGTACTATTTGTTTCACGATATTTTACAAAATGGAATTTTTATTGAATTTTAATTTTTGGCACTCTTGGGTTAAGCAAGCCTTGATCTACCACTAGCTTACACATATATTTTTCAGTTCTTATTCCTTTCTAGAGTGTTCACATCAGTTGGCAGTAACCCAATTATTTCATCAAATAAATTCCTGTGGTATTTATTACAAACTGAGCTGCTTTGAGAAAGAAATAATACACTTAAAAAATACCAGTAGATGTCTTGAATTGAATCAAAGTCAGGGCATGTGCTATGTACACTGTAAGTTAATTATGTTTTAGTGACAGAAATGGATTTTAGCTGTAATCTACTAACCACTCCTTGGATTTCTGTAAAAACTGTTGAACCCTGTTAAGAAAGAAATTAATAAACTTTGGTAAATATATTGACCACTGGATCAGGAATACATATATGTCAAACAAATCACAAAGTGTATCACACATACATGTTTGTCAATTATGCAGTCAATTTCCTCTATGCAATCAAAATATATCTGCAAAGAATAAGAATTATGTTCAGTAGTTCTCATATGGGCACAGATTATTATTGAAATTAAGAAACAACCAACTTTCAATAGCATTCACTCTAAGAAAAAAACGTGGTCTCCAGTGTTCCAGATAAGAAGACGGGTCTCAGGTCAAAAACCCGACAAGGCTGGCTTCCTGACCTGACAAATCAAAATGGCTAACTTAAGAAGATTTACAGAGACCCACAACCTGTTGACTCCTTAAAATTATTCATCGACTCCCTACCTTTGAAAGTTAACTGGAACACTGGGTCTCCCTGGAACTTTGAAATGTAAAATAATACACCCTGCAAATAGTGCTGTACCTCATTGTGTGTATATTTCACACCAGTTCTCCTCCACGGAACATTGGAAAGCTGACCAGTTGGCAGATGAGAGCTGACACTGAAATAAAACACAACATGTCTGAACATGATCACAACTAACTTCAATAGCCCTTATCGTAGATGAGTACGCCACGCCAACATATCAGCGGTTTCTTGCTTTCTTGACCGTATAGTCTCGTTTTGATGTTTACGCTCATCGTCGTCAGAGGTTCTCATAAACATCAAAACGAGACTATAGGGTCAAGAAAGGGAGAAACCGCTGGTAAGTTGGCGTGGCGTACTCATCTACAATAAGGGCCATTAAAGGGCCAAGCACAAAAAGGGCCTACATGTACATTAACTGTACAGTCCATTTTTAGGCTAATTTTTTTTTATTTCACCTTATTTGAAAAAAAAGCAAGAAATCATCTGTTTTTTGTCTGACAGGAATCTGTTGTTTTTTGGGCCATTTTACCAGTGAAAAAGGTGCTAAAATTCTACTATTACAACAAGCACAGTTTTGCCTGTGTGGCGGGAGGACCCCCAAGCCCATCATAGGAGAAGACATTTTTAGATAGCATAAAACAAACCAAAAAATGTTGCTTACTGTGATCCTCCTGTCACTGTGTTAACAACTTGTCTGACAATGCTTGGTGGATTTATTAGTTCTCTTAGGATGTTAGGTTCTGTTGCCAGTGGAAAGCCATTATCTAGCATCTCTTCGAGTAACTAAGAAAACAAAAGTGGTTTTTAAACCTGTTACCCCTACCATATGATTGAATTCTTTTCTCTCTACCTCCGCAGAAAAAAAAAACCTTTGCGCTCCTTGCCTGTTATAGCTATGCTATTCTTCAACTTGAGAGGTTAATGATAGAGCATTTTTCCATTGAGGGTTGTAAACCAAAACCAAAATCATTCCTCTGACCAATCACAACAGATCCACACAATGTAATGTCTCAAAGAAAACTGGAAACAAATAATAATTGAAGGGCTCCCGGCAATAAGGTTCTAAGTACGTTTTTGGAAAATTTTCACTGAAATCTTGGATTTTTAGCCTCAAAAGGGACTCACTTGCCAAAATTATGACTGGATCATGTAAATATGACTGAAACACAGTCTGTGCTGGTTTTTGGACATAAAATTCAACGAGTATTCAAGCACTAAAAACTGAGTTTGCAAGGAGTATTCAAAGCAAGTTTACTTTGCCTTACACTATGTTTCGAAATGTTTTCATTGGTCAATAGCAACTTTCAAAAAGCTCCCACGGATGCAACAGCGCAGGTTTCACAAAATCTGTCCCCGACTTTGAAATCTGCGCTCAATCCCTGAATTACTTTAATACATAATGTACAATCCTATTTTTTTTTTTTCCATCCGAACAACAATTCAAGGAGTATTTATTATTTTCAAGCACTATCAGCGAAAATTCTTCTTTTCAAGGGCTTTTCATGCGCCTTTGAAATCTGAAATTAAATTCCAGGGCTTTTCAAGGACAAGGAGTAGCACGAACCCTGCTGAAAGGATTTAAACCAGGTCAACAAATCTTCTATCTTCGAACAGAATAATTTTATTTTTTGAAAAGATACATAGGGTGTCCTGGGGGCCACAGGGTGTCATAGGGGTCCAAAACATTTTCTCAAAGATGTGGATTTTCTTCCCCATTTTGGATCTGTTTTAAGTACCTTAACAATAATATTATATCATTAATTTGACAAAACTGTGCTTTTAAGGACGTTCACACGAAAATCTTCTAACATTGATTTTTTTATAAAACTTTTGCTTCAGCTAGGTTATGAGTTACTCGTGTCAGAAATGCAACAAAATGAGGGGGTCACCGACTTCGTTTCTGAGATAAGCTATCTGAAAGGCGACCCTAATTTTGAAAAATTGGTCTTCCTTACGGGATGTGACTCCAATGTCTATTACATGTAGTCTAAAATTGTTGCAAATGAATCTCTAAAATGCAACTTTCTTTCCCAAATTTTATGCAAGTAGGTCTGTTCAGCAAATTCATTCAACTGGTGACGTTCCTTGAAGTAAATTTCATCTTTAAACGACAGCATTTGCAAACTCTGACAGTCGAAGTTGGCAGGATTTGATGGCGCGTGGGTAGAAAAATGAAAAAAATTGAAACTTCCTACATTGATTTTATGTTCATTTTTTCACAATCTGTCGAGAATTGGCAAAGAAAATCATCTATGAAAAAAAATTGGGGTTCGCCGACCATCCAAGCAAGTTAAATCTAAGCAAAGTTAACGCAACCGCTATCAGCCCTTTATGTGCTTAGACTCCTTCTCTTGTGCACGCGCTCGTGCATGACGTAGCATGGTGTTGCGACATGAATTGCATGCGCAGTAAGAATGCGCATAAACAATTAGCACAAACGTCCTTAAAGACCTAAAATATACAATTTTAGTGAAAGTTACCGAAAACATACTTAGGAGGTTCTTGTGGGGAGCCCTTCAATTATAATACATACATATACCCAGCACCAAGCAGAAGAAAATACATGCAAACAAGTCACAATTGGTTTTGGTTTTAATTCTGATTGGTTGATAAAACGTGGCATGAGCTTTTAACCAATCACAATAAGTGTGGTACTGTAAAACCAAAGCAAATTCAAATTACTCAAGACACATATTTCAAAACTGCTGTAAGCAATCTGGTTACAACGTACTTTTGAGTTTTGCTTATTGACTGTTGTGTGTGACAGATCGAGCATCACGCACTACACACATGGGCATGTCGACGTTGTGGACATATAGTTTTGGCAGAGAAGACAGAGGAGTTTTTTGTAAACTTTTGCAGATAGGATTTTGAAATTTTTATTGTGGATATAAAATCAGCTGAGGATTATTTTTTTTAACTGCTGTTTGAAGTTTTTATTCTGGACTTTTAATCCCACTACCAAAGACATCGCCTTTTTTCCTCACCTCAAATACTATAACAACATTTTCTTTGATAGACGTCTCAGTACAGCTGTTGAAGTATTCTGTAAAGGTGTCCACAACTCTGTGCAAAAACTCAATAACAAAAAGTGGAGGCACTGGAGAAAACCAAAAAAAAAAACATATCAAGGAGTTAAAAACAAACACTACATGCTATACAAAGTCATGTACAATGTAATAATGTTGGCAGCCTGGGAATAAACTCCAAAGAGACCAAGGGTTTAAAGGTGCACATGCAGACAGGGTGCCCCTGACAAATTTTTGACACTTGTTCCTGATAGGCAAATACATGAAAACTTTTCAAACTTTTAAATATATTTGAAACTTGTTTGAAATTTCAACCATGCAGCATTTCATTACATTAATTACAATAATGGCTTATAATAAAATAAATACTGCAGTCAAGAATGATGATAAGAAATATTAATTCTAAAGAAAGTTTGCCAGAGAGTCTTGCATTTGACTTTGGATTTCCATACAAAGATTCCTTGCATTAAAAATACATGTAGTTATAAGTCACAATTTAATATGTTTGTGGATTGATCTTCAGTGAAACCATTGTGTTTTCTGTACCTTCCGCCTGTACAACTGCCAGAAAAAACAAGTCATTCCTGTAGATGCTAATGAGGTAATGATGTGGAGCAGCAATAACTGGTGGCACATCTTCAGGTGAATTTGCCTGGTGAAACAAATATCATAAGGCACACAAACAAGCAAAACTCATTAACTAATAACAGTTGACTCTCTTGTAAGATAGCCTGCACTGCACGTGGGTTAACACCAAAGATCTTTGGCGTGGGTTTCAAAAGGTCATGGTATACTGGGGAACTGTTGCAGTCTTTGGGGTATTCCGGTGTGTGATCATCGATTGATTCCAATTTTAGGTTTCATAGGTCTTTGCTGCTTGGCATAGATTTCAAAAGCCTTTGGCGTAGATTTCAAAAGCCTTTGGCATAGATTTCAAAAGCCTTTGACACCGATTTCAAAAGCCATTGGCATATTTTCAGCATGAGATTCACATGGACTGCAGACTGGCTTGTAAGTGACCACACGCAGGATCAGGAACAGTGGTCACTGATGAATGACGGCTTACAAGAGTGGTCACCCAGAGATTATTAGCCTGCGAATACAGCCGCCTCTCATCGCTCCCGGCCGCTAGGGGCGTTTGCGTGAGAGAGCATCTGCGATTTACTCTTAAGTCCATACTGATTAATTGTAAATCACCCGTCGCTAATCTTGTATAATTATAATAATGCATGCAGTGAAACCAAATGAAATGAAAGGTGTTGACAGGCCTATCACAAATCCAACTAGCGCCTGGCAAGTATGACCTTTGTTCACTCGCTTTTAGTTGGTTTGATTTTTACAGTTTAGCCCTGATAAGTATGTCTTTTAAAGATCTACATTGTACCCCTTTTGTATGAAATAAGGGAAGGTTATTTATAGATCCATCTAGCAACGGTTATGATTCATTTGTCCATGAGAATGTGGGAACACAGGGTTGTATTGTGTTACAAAGGATAACATTTCCTTGCGCGCTTTTATTTCTTAGTGCAATGTTTTATTATTTCTGTTTCACATCTTTGCCGTGAAAATATTGGCAAAAGAAACTGCCATTTTTGTCCCTGGCCATTATGGTGCCGTGAGTCTGAGGGTAGTCTTTCCACTAAAAGCAGATTGATGATGACTGAATTTGTAAATTTATCATGAAACCTAAATTTGAATTAGCATAAACATAATTTAATTTATCATATGACCCGTACGGCCCTGCGAACCTTTTCTTTGCAAAACCATTGATGAAAGTCCTGTATGAGGGCCGTACGCATCTGCGCGAGCGGGGCCGGAAAAAGGCGTACGGCCCTACTACAAAAGCAGACGGCCTCGTGCGTTAAAATTCCAAGTAATTTTGTCTCCAAATTGGTCATATGATAAAATACTTATTGACTAAGTTAGGTTGGGCCGGATGGGAAAATATATGGCTCTCGGTCATGGCGCACAGACCTTGCTGCGCTCGGTCCATACGCCATGACCTCGAGCCAAATATTTTCCCATCCGGCCCTCCCACTTAGTCAATTTTGCTTGTCAGACTTAGCAGACTGATGATGACTGATGACAGTTACAGGATTCTTCTTCCCATGTATCGCCGATAAATGTTCATTCACCCACAAAAACAGAAAAAAACCTTCACGGCAGATAACTATAAAGAACCTGAAATTGACTTGCTTGTAACGTCAAAACTTTCAATATAGGACAAATAGACTGAACACAGAGTCGAACAATTTCTAACAACAGACAAGATTTATCCTCGCAACTGGCGACCATATTTGTTAAGTTGTGATTTTGAGACACAACACTGCATAATTTAAAGAATAATTATTTAAAATTATCAAGTTGACCAATCAGCGCTCCTGTCTGAATTGGGATAGATTTACGTCATCAGTATGGAATTTCTCAGAGTAAATTGCAGACGCTCTCTCGCGCGCGAATACCCCTAGCGGCCAGTAACGATGAGAGGCGGCTGTAATCGCAGGCTAGGAGATTATCAGCTATACTAAAATTGATGAAGAAAGAAATATACAAAGCACTTGCCCCTAGCTTATTTAAGTTGGGAAGCCAGTACAAAAATAGATAATTACAGTAATTTTGATTCTAAACCACTTCCAAATAGTAAACAGGAATATTTTGATCCCCCTCCCCCTCCCCCTCCCCATATCAATGTGGGAGCTTTCACAACAATCTTGTGCAAGAAAAATACTTTGAAACTCAACACTGATATTGGGGGAAGGTAGGGAGGCAAGACAAGAGGTAAAAACTAAGAACCTTCCCAAAATGTTTGACAATGATTGTGCACTTGAGTCCACCATGTTGAACAGGGCATTGCACATAATATGACGATTCTGGTGACATCATAACCCTTTCCATTCTAGGTCATTTATTCTTATTCTGATCGTCAAAAATGGAACTGGTAAGGTCAAATGTCCTTGTGTACAAATGTCTGTGTATTACCACCTCCCTTATGGGACTACTTCTCCAGGATTCTCAATGTTTTTCTTCCTTCCTTAATTCTTTATTTCTTCATTTCTTTCGTTTTCAGTGAAATCGCTATACACGAGAGACAGTCACGAGACCCCGTAAAAATTAACGAACACCTCTCCAAGGAAACTACATTAACCTTCCCTAGCACTTTGGTTGGTTGCTTACAAATTGCATTCTGAAAGAAATTTCGGAAAATTTGCGTGGGTCGTCCTAGCAGGGCATCGCAAAGAACATCGTTCCTCCACTGATATGATGTACACTCTTAAACCAAATTTGTTAAAACAAATCGACAGGTAAGAACTTTTTTGTTGTTAAATTAAATTTCTTATTTCAAGAATTTACTTCTTATTTTAAGAAAACTTTCTTCCTTAAAATCAATTTCTTAAGAATTAAAGTAAGAATTAAATTCTTAAAATAAGAAATTTAATTTAACAACAAAAAAGTTCTTACCTGTCGATTTGTTTTAACAAATTTGGTTCTTAAAATAACAATTCGAGTTTAAGAGTGGTACTCAACCTTATACAATCACTTCCCCTGCGCGCATGCATACACAGCTTAGCTTAAAACCGTACAATTATAATCTATCCAACAGAAAAAATATATACATCGCAAAAGCATCCAAAAGGAATTACCTTGGATAAAGCTTCAAAGAAATGATCGCATACAGACCGACTTATCACACTTTTCCAGTGTTTTTCGACGAAAATGTCCCTATGGGAAGACGAGAAAAGACAAGGTTATAACCTTACGTTTATCAAACTATGCGCTTACAAATTTTCAAATAATAGAACAGTGACGAGTGGATTAATAAATCATTTGACTAAATCAAATACTTACCCGACATTATTAATCACAAAAAGGCTGTTTATCATGTTTGAAAATCTATACAGAAAACAAAACTACGAGAATAAACAAGATGGCGGAAGCAGCAAGTGCGCATGCTTGTGTTTGCTCATGAACCGCTGACACCCTCAGGGTTTCATCGGGATCGCCCAGGAGGAACCGGAAATAAACACGAAAAGAAAGCGAACGAGGGGTTCTTGCCATTACATAATCGTAAGCGATTTTCCAAATTTACTGACCGACCGACGAGATTGCACTTACCATTTAAATTTTCCATTTCTCCGTCCTGGTACCCAGACCGTTAACTCGATTTAACGATTTGAATTTTTTCTAAATTCAAATGGTAAGGAAAATTCCAGTTGAATCGTCCCAACCGGAATCGCGGGACAACCTCTGAAGGTTGTCCACTTGTTCCAACCGGAATTCTCGGAAAATCAACCGTACCATTTGCTTTCCAACCGAAAATACCGGTTTTCATGGCTTAATGGTAAGCACCCCAGGTCATATTCCGGGGGGAGCGGTACTCTTCAAACATTTAAGTCCTTCTCGGGAGCCTGAAACCGGCTTTTAAAAGTTCGGAGATTACTCGAAGTTTCCTATCGCACGCAGAGAATAATAACAGAAGCCATAATGGTTCCTGGCAATAATTCAAGTTCTTCTACGCAGCCGTTCTCATGGTGACCCGCCGTAACGTGCGCAGAATTAAGCTTCTGCTGTCACTTCGTCAAGGAAAGCTGTGGTCATGGTGACGTCCGAAACTTCAGACCACAATTACAAATTGAGGAATAACTCGAAAACAAAAGTCTGGCGACACTTTGAAATACGCATATTAAACATAAACTTTGACATTAAAATTTTGTTTTTCAGTCCATATATTTCAACCTGCACGTCTGATTAATCTTTTTTTTTTTTCGTTCAATGTTCTTTGAACGCTTCCGAAAAGAACCAATTGTTTTGAAAAATGTATTTCTCTCTAAATCATCACCGTGATAGTTTTTAACGCAAAAAAGCCCTACAGAAACGCAAATCTTTTTTCTTTTTTATTCCCTTATTTCGAGAAAAAGACAACATTTCATTTATTTGCTAGATACCTTGCATTCCAGTTCGCTAAAATCTTTACTTGACTTAAACTGTTGTATTTTTCGTTACGTGAATTTGGCTACCAAATTTGATGAGCCGACAAGACATAGTTAGTCGAGGGACTATTGCGTTTTATTAACAACAGAAGAGAAATGATCCAATACTAAGCGGGACCTTTGTCATAGTCGGAAAAGCCGAGAATTTTCATTCCTGTTGACATTTCAAAAGCGCCTCGGGTGTCGAATATATAAAAGAAAATCATTAGCCCGCAGGCAAAAGGATCGGGCAGCTGAAAGCTGCAAAGAAATACAATCTTGCTCACCTAAAGTTTGCCCTCTGGCGTTTCTACCCTCAGGGCAAGCTTCCGGACTCACTAAGAAATTTGAATCTCCGACAACTGCTTGCACGCCACTGTCTTCACTGTATTTGATCGACGAAACTGCTCTTTGCTACCGCCTTCTTGGTTTTCTATTTTGTGGTGATTTCGGTTGATGCCATAAAATAACCCCTCGGATGATCATATTCAGCAAATAGAAAGGTAAGCCGTAAGAGAATAAGTTACCTTGTTACTGATCTTATGGCCGAACCTCATGTTCAACAACACTACCGCTTGCATTAATCGGCACATGTTACGTGGTTGAAGGTGTGTGATACTCCACCTCTGTAAACTTCAAGTAGTAGAAGTGATTCAATCAAGTTTGCTTATTTACTAGGTGCAATATTTTAATCACAAAAACTCTTTTTTTTTCTCCTGTCCGCGTCAATTGCCAATTCGAAACGAGATACCATAATATTCATGAAGAAAGTTTCACCTCCCGCCAAGTTTTTTTTTCAAGGAAGTTTAAGCCTTATTAAAGCCACCCGACTCTGTATTTGTGAACATCGATATGCAAAGCCTCGACTTTAATTTGCCCTTAGGACGGTCGCACGGAAATCTGCATCTTCTCGCAGATTTATTTTTTTTAAAACATATGCTGTATCAGATAATGAGTAGTCACTCAAGCATGAAATGCAAAACAAAAAATTAGTGGCCGGGGGAAGGTGGGTTTCCACTGTCGCGTTTTTGGCTACGAGCATGAACGTACGTAAAAAATAAAAACGTTCGTAAAAATGGGCTTTTACGCGCGTTGATTTTAAGTTGTCTAATTTCCACTGCAACGTTTTTTTACGGGTGTAAACGCACGTTTTATTTACGTGTTGATCGCAAGCGTCTACGGAAAAGGTGAACAGGTTTCAACTTTTACCTGAACATCTAAACGCAAGATTCAACCAATTATATGTCCGGATGTTATCATGTGATAGCTCGGCCATGTGCGCCATGTTTAAAAAAATGGGGAATTATTGTCATTATCATCATTAAAAAAAACTAAAACAAAAACAACATGTTAAGTATATTACAAATCTATGACTAAAATAGTCTATTAACAGTAATTTACCCTCTAATTTCATAAATATTTCAATCTAGTATTCCCATCTACATGTATGGCTCCACAGCACATTGGGAAATTCCAAACAATCCAGTATTCGTCTGCAATTTTTTTCCACTCTTCTGGTGTGGAAGGACTTTGAATGTAGTCTTACGGTGCACACCACAGTGCATCACATGTTTCAGCAATGATGTTGCTCACGGTTGTAAGCCCAAGACGGGAACTAAACGATATGGTCTGCTAGGAGTCAACAGTGGCCAAGTAGCGCAGTGTCACAGCTAGACGCTCGCCAGCACTTATAGGCTCGTCATATATCGATTTCTTCGTCAGCATCGGGCTCACGAGGGAAAGAAGGTGGTCGAACCGTTTCGGGGTCATTCTAAAGCACTTGTACTGAAAAGGACTCAGGGTCACTTTCTTTCATCTCTTGTACAAGCGTGTGATCCCCGCTCGGCCGCCAATAAATAACCGAGTTTAGTTGAAAATTTTCACGTATCCAGTTCTATTTTTGATATTTTTGCTTCTCTTCCTTCTTTGCCGCAGGTAGCGGAGAAGCTGAGAAAACGCTTCTTGACTGCCGCTGCTTTTTCAAGGGGCGGCACGGTGGTTTAGTGGTTAGCGCGTCGGACTTTCAACCTGAAGGTCGGTGGTTCGAAGCCTGGTCTCTGCCGTCGTATTGTTTCCTTAGACAAGAAACTTTACTCAACACTGTCTCTCTCCACCCAGGTGTATAAATGGGTACCGGCGATAATGCGGGGGGTAACCCTGCGATGGACTAGCATCCCATCCAGGGGGGAGTAGCAATATTCCTAGTTGCTTCATGCTAACAGAAACCGGGTTAAGCTCCGGCCGTGTGGGCCATTAGTGGCTCGAGTGCGACTTTACCTTTACCTTACCTTTCTTGGCTGGGCGGTCAAGTTAAAAATTTTCCGCCATATTTCTCTTAAACCCAGGCCCCAAGGAGCTGGAAGCGTAAAATCGCTCGTAAACGCACGTAAAAAGCCAACGCAACGTATTCGATTTTACGCGACAGCGGAAACTGTTTATGCACGTTTTTTAACGTACCTTTTACTGCTTCTTGTTCATAAGCTGATAAGCTTACCTGAGCACGTTTTACCACTTTCGCTATTGACTTCCTCAGCCATTGCTGTCCAGGTGTTTTCTTTAACCGTACGATTTTTATAGTTTGGATCCGAAGTTTTCCAAAGGGAAGAATATTTTCTGACTGCGTCTATCAACAAGGATTCGACGTCTGAATACTTCCCCTTTTTTTAAATATGGCGCCCATGCACATGGCCGAGCTATCACATGATAACATCCGGACATGTAATTGGTTGAATCTTGCGTTTAGACGTTCACGTAAAAGTTGAAACCTGTTCAACTTTTCCGTAGACGCTTGCGATCAACACGTACGTAAAACGTAACTGTTTTTTTTTTAAATAAAGACTTTTTGTTGTTTGTTGTTTACGTGCGTTTTACACCCTTAAGAAAATAGCAGTGGAAATTAGACAACTTAAAATCAATGCGCGTGTTTACGCGCGTTTAAGTCCATTTTTAAGAACGTGTTTATTTTTTTACGTACGTTAACGTGCGTAGCCAAAAACGCGACAGTGGAAATCTACCTTACCCCGGATATATTATAGATATGAGCCCACTCTTTCCCTATTGTGGTTGCGCAGGATCAAGGCCAAACACACTAGGTGCCAAAACCATTTGACTACGGTATGACCAAATCATTCATACTAAACGTCTTATTATTTAATCATGGTTCTGCTACAAGTGAAATTTGTAGATCAAATGGAGGAATGCACTGTTCGTCTGGACAGCGGGCAAATGATTAAAGGCCCACCGTTCACCCAAAAGACGTTGCGGTCGTTTGCTTTTGTTTTGAAATGCTCCTTTGTTCATACGCGTGATCTGATTGATTGCACGCATTCAAGCGTGAAATTCAGCACAGAAAGTGATCACGACGCGCACAGCATTTTGCGTGAAGGTGGGCCTTTAAATCTAGGGGAGGGGTCCGGGAAGTCCCCACCCCTCTTCCCACCCCCTACTTTTTTACACCCCAACCTTATTAGCTCCACCCCCTACGATGGAGCCTAGTTCCGCTGCTGTACTGTTTTGGAATTCATTTATGAATAAGTGAATAAGTGGCCAAGGACCGCGAACGAAAATGTTGATGGTGTACGTAGCTTATAGAGAAGATCAAATCGCCCAAAACTGTAAATGCAATAACATGCAATAAAGTAAGCAAGGCTGAACTAAAAGGCTAGGTAGAACACTCAACGCGACAATCACCATGACAGAGCCCAAACTAAAAGCCAAAATGCAACCGTGGACAACTGTATCGACCTGGCTGGGTCTCGTCAGAACAGCACGAAGATAGTAAAACCAGCGCGAACGCCAACTGTCTGCCAAATTGCACGTGGTGATGACCTCAGATGAGCTCAAATTCAAATGTTTGCCATATTGCAAAGGGCAACGAATTTGAAATATCACGTCGTTGCCGAGATAACAAAATGTGAGAATAGACATAAATCATCCCTCAGCGAATGCATGGATGAATATGAGTAGCCTGTACCCGGCTTTCCCCGATACTTATAACTGATCGGAGTTTAGATTAAATGAAAATTTTTGATTTGTTTTCCACAGTAATTTCTAGTTTATGTCACTGCTCAAATTTTCCAGTAATACGTTTACTGAAAAAATCTGTTATACGTTGTGTTGCAGTAGTTGTGAAAAACAAAAATAATAAATGGACTCTTACAAATGTTGTTATTTTGAAACAAATACGTTTAAACTGGGAGAATTATTCTGAGCATTTGAAAGCAAGCTCTATATCATTGCAAAACAAATATTGAAATTATAAACCGCAAGCCAATAAGGGGCATGTTTTCTTCAGCAAATTCGATCGCTATTTAACACGCGACAAAAAAAATATAACTTCGGTTCTTTTGAAACAAATTACTCAAGCATTCCGGTGAAAAAGGCTTGCTATTTTGTCGGAGGGATAGGGTCGAAATTCAAAATAAAACACAAACAGCGGTGATAAACATGGTAATCCAACGCATTTTTATAATAAAATTGACGTTTCGTATGCTAAGCAACATACATTTTCAAAAGTAACCGTAACAGTGTTTGAAAACTGTTTATATAGTTAAAAAAAATAGGGGTCTTGAACCAAGATTAAGAAAAAAAAAACAATCTCAACAATAATTTAATAGTACGAACTGTCAGTCCTACGGAAGCTACAGCTAATAAAGCATCAGCTTCTCACTGCTGACGTTAACAAAGTCTCCTTGATTTTACAATGAAAGTCCGTTTTGCCGGACGCTAAAATATCAAAATGATCCCAATTAATGTTGTGACCAGTGTTTTTGATATGATCAGCAAAGGCTGATGTTTTCTAAAAAAATGTTTAGGGGAATGAACCGTACTCCTGCGCAGAAAAGCTATGGAAAGTCTCTGATTAGAGAATAATACGGTATTCATCGTTGCGGTATTTTCCTTCATTTTGTGAGACCAATGCAAACTCATTTCCAATGTCTTCTCTCTTCAGCCATGACTTAGCTGAAGAGAGAGGACCCTGGTAACGAGGTTGTACCTGGTGCGGTTACTGTGTGTGAAGGAACGCGGGCGCACAAAACGGATGGAAATCGACGGCCCACTGTTTAAAGTCTTTCACACAAGTTGCTTTCAAGTAAATGACGCGTCATGAATATTTTGGACAAAAATATAAAATATCAGCAACATTTTGGACAAACCTACCGGGAATATTCTAAAGGAGCCAAACTAAGTTGGCAATCTCGTGTTTTCACACGAAAAACTTCCACATGCATAACTTGACTTCGTTCGTTCTCAGATTCTAAGGTCAGTGTCCTCTTTTATCGAGGGAAGAAAAGAGAAGACCCAGGAAAAATGAGATTGCACAAAATGAAAATGTAGTAAATGTTTAAACGTCAAAAAAAGTTCAGCGAAAAACTTGGTGAAAATAGCAAAACACTTTACCAGCTAATAATGTCACGTTCCCACGTGCCAGCGTCCAGATGCGGTATTTTCAAGTTGTCCTGGAAGAAATTTTAAGGTTTTAGAAACTTCTGGACGTTTGTTAAAAATCATCTTTGCGCCATACATCAACTGGAAAATTAAAAATGATTGTATGAAAAATTCTTCCCAGCCATTTATACAAAACTGAAACCCTCGACTCTCAACACCTTGAACTTTGAATACGCTTTGTTAGTTTTGCTGTAAAAATAGTTCTTGAAACGAGACCAGACGAAAAAAAATTCGTAATGGTTGTCCGAATAATACCCATGATGCATCATTTTACTTTAATAAAGGCGAACTATTAGATTTCTAAAGGGTAGGTGGGAGAGGGGGCTGAGTGATTTTGAAAAAGATATCCTGCAAGCCAACTCCCTTGGGAAAAAATATCCTGCAAGTGCGAAAACCCGACTTGAGGCCCTGTTTGTTTAGCAAGAAAAAGATTCCAACAATTAACGACACAGAAGTCTGATGTCTGATGGTTCGCCCGTAAGCTTATGTTCTATTGAATATCAAAAAGCGACACTAATTTAAAAGCGTATCGGTAAAAACAAAAGTCACAATACTTTATCAAAAAAAAACGTGGTTAATTTAAACTTGAAACATACCGACTTGATCAATAAAAGCAAACTTGGCGCCATACTGGCTTGAGTCCCATTGAAATACTTAGAGCGCTCACATTATGGTGCCGTGCGCAGTAGTGTTCTAAAGAAAGACCAGCATGCCCCGAGGGCTGTTGAATATATTCTATTCTTTTCGTTTAATTCTGTCGTGTGTTCGCATGTTCGCATGTTCTTTGGATCACGCTGAAAAAAAGAAAAACAGTAATTAAATAAGATGAGTGAAAAAAACTTGTAGGAATAACCAAATGAAAACACTAAAGAACTAATATTCAAAACGGGCGTTGTTGGTTCTTATGAATAAAATGGTGTAATGAAAGACTTGTTTTTGTTCTGGTTGGCAAAATAGCCTCGAGCATATTTTTTATGAAAGCCTCAGTAATATCAACTGATATGTTGAAGGAAATCGAATGTTCCAGACTTCAATTTCCTTCTATTTTTTACATATACTACATATGATACTGAGAAGTGTAGTCGGAGGTCAGTTCGTACGTGTTGTTCGGGTCCCCTTGTTCCGGACGAATCGATTTAAATATAACTGAATCGCTTTCTCCGAGGCGTACTTAATAATTAAATGATCAGTTCAAATTAATGTAGGATAAATTTTCCGGGGAATATGTTCGGCTTTTAACCAGTAATAAAAAGCGACTCAATAGCCATCTTTTACTGCGCGGCTGTGTTTGAATACGACTCTAATGCTATTTTTCAAAGACGCAAAACTTAGAATTGATTTGTAATTAGTTTTTTTAATACCACAAAAACAGTAAAAAAATAACAACCTTGTTGAAAGAGGCGATCTAAATAAAAGCATAGTGAATACTATAGCTAAAAAAGGATGAGAAAAAGTTGTTTAAAGCGAAATTATTTTCCCGATATTTACAATATTGTCTCTGTCTTTCTGTCGACAGGGTCCCTTCTCTTATATGACTTATATTGTTGGCTTTAACACATGTTCGACAGTAATATTATCGTTATTCAGAGGTCAAGTCACAAATATACTGCTTTCGCATACACATACAGTTTCTCTGTACTGAAATTATACCCTTACATATTCGAAATTTGTCGTTTGTACCAGTTTTCTCGTATGATTTTCCAAGCTCACGTTTGACTACTAATCGTTGCCGCCACCCTAAGCCTTGGTGCGTGTCTCATGCGCGTTTGCGTCCTTGGTGACTAAGGATTAATCAATACAAATCGAAGTCCTCGGGCTATTTTAAAACACAAATTTCATATGGAAATATGTATGTATATAAATATATATATATATATATATTGCTTGCGTCTCCTGGGGGTTAAGAATGCAGCCACAATAACGCCTGTCGGCTAACTTGTTTTGCATAATCAGCCATGACTTATGCAATATGCAATTAACTGAACTCTGTATCCTCTGATAAAAAATAAGCGGGCTAAATTTGAATAAAAGGGAGTGATTTAAGCATTGTGGAATCGTCCTGTGCGGACAACGTCAGGACGAAGAGTTGTGAAAACAATTTTACTTGATCGCTAACTGCGCTTAATCTTTTTTACAACAAAGGACAATAATATGACTTCGCAAATCGCTTTACAAGATAAGGTTTTGGTTAGAGTTAAGGCAGAGAGAGATGCGTCCAACCACTGCACAGGCAACGTTAGAATCAGTAGAGAATCTATGGAGTCACACAGAAGAGCTAATGTTGACAGTCAGAGCTACAACCACATCAGACAGCAAATTGTTCATAGAGATGAAACAATACAAGGTGAGCGAGCTTTGATTCCAAGTAGTCCCTAAAATTAACAATTAAAACTGCATAACTATTCGATAGAAAGTTACTAACAAGTTCCGGGAAAGTTCTATTGTTCAACTGCATCGATGTGAGTACGTTTTTTACGGAAAAGGACAAGACGAACATTAACTCCGCAATCTAACTTAGACATCGCCGGTGAGAAATTATTATGAGAACGAATTAAAGTAAGCCAGTAGAAAGGTGTAAAATATCACAATCCTTTGTTGACTTTTAACGCTTCGTCGCAATAATCATGCATATGATTTCCAACACCATGGAAGACTTCAGTGCCTCAGGCGTTTTAATTCCATCATTTCTTTTAACGCCACGCTAAAAATGGATTGGCTGCTTGTTAACAAAAGAGCATAATTACTTCAGAAACCGCCCTTTCCAAGGGTTGTAGCACGAGGTATATTATACACTGCAGACAAAACAAAAGATATGTTGTCGGCTTCCGATACATTAATATTTGACAAGGAGGCAATTCGAAGAGGGTTGACAAGAGCGCAAGCGAATCGATGAGAATGATTCCAACTTAGTGAAAACGAACCAGGGTGAATGAGATCGCACGAGAGTGCACGAAAGCGTACGAGAACGTACGAGGGTTTTGGTGATTATTTACTGAGTACCAGAATGTGAACTCTCGTCATCTGTCTCTCACTCTTTATCTCACTCTTTATCTTTATCAGCGGGTACCAAAGAAAAGAAGTCGGTCAGTGAGCTTGGCAAAATTGTTCCAAAAAAATGGACAGGGCAATCTTTCAGATTTTTGTTACTTCTCTCTTAGAAAAATACAGACTGTTTTTTTTTTTTTTTTGAAAATTGATTAGTGCTTCTGGTTTGGAAACGTCTAGAAAAGCATCACACCTCATCAAGGATGACTCTTGTAAGTTTGTTTTTGAACCTCGTCCCCAGGATCTTCTCCTTGTTCAAAATAGCAACGCGTCAGCAACGCGGAGCCGATTAACCACTGGGCACTATATAGGCTTGCCCTGCGGTGACGAGTTCCGACTTCCGACTTCAGAGTCCCGACTTCCGACTTCTTAGTTATCAATATGAAGGCTTTCTCGAATTGTTTGGACGATGTATTTGATTATGGAAATGGAGAGAAAGTCTCTTAATTTTTAAATCTCTCTCTCTCTCTCTCGGCAATATTTTCGCACGCTTGACTAAGCATTTTCTGCGGTGTTTTCTTGTAGGAGATCAAGAATTGAAGAAAATCAAAGAAAGCCCCCGTGTTATGGTCAAGCAAGAACCAGTTGATGAAACGTGTAGCAATGGCTATAACAATACAACATCATCTTCTTCTGGAAGGATTAGGTTTCAGAGCCGATGCAATTCAGCGTATGAGTTCCCTGAGAAGGAATCGCCAGAACACCACGAATCCCGTATCGAAAGCACATCACACCCCGAGAGCCCGACACGTCCCGAGGCTATTAGGAGATCTCCAGTTTCTTCGCGTGAAACCGAATCTCGCTTGTTTCTATGGCCATCCGAAGAAGGAATGAAACGTCTTCGTTTAGAGGCAGTGGGAAACCCACCAAGAGTCTCGCCCCATCGCAGTGGTTATTTTTCTTATCTCGACAGACGTGCTTTCAATCGCTTTCAATCACCCCCATCAGTGAATTCACATTTGGCAGAAAATATCGCTGAAAGGCAACAACGTGTTCCAGTGCGAATGAAGGATGACTTTGCCACTCATGAGAGGCAACAAAAGTATCCGCGCGAAAAAGACAAAAGATCGTCTTCGGATTTCGGAAACGTAAGCATTGGAAGAAACGAAGTCAATTCCAGCACGATCGAGGAGGAATATAGGCCCAGGTCTCGAGGGCAAGACTCGTCACCGCCAGGTAGTTCCGAGCAGAATGGTTCCACAATGAAGAATGGATCTACCCAGCCAAAAGAAAAAGCAAACAACCCCTATTTGAACAGGAAAGACGAGGAGCCAGTATGGAAGACATACCAATGGTATCGAGACAGAAAAAGGCCACACAGTCAGCAAAACAAACGACACAAGACGGAGCCAACTATATTCATGCAGTACAACGAGATCCGCGACAAACGATTTCAAGAAGGGAGGGTGGTAAACGATAAAAGAAGATTCTCAGAACCTCGGGCCCTCGAAAACAACAAAGAAAGTGACTTTCCATCTTCGTCGTCTAATAACACAACTCCAAGCGTCCGATCATCACAAGTTGTAATGACTCAAAATGGCGGCAGTGAACATCCAGGCTCATCACCTATTCAAACCTTATCAGGAGTTTACCCAGCCAAGCGCAGGAAACTGTCGCACGACTCCACCTCACTTCCCGGAGAGAACAGACATTTGAAAGGCAATGGCAGAGCGGATTTCGTGAACAAAGGGCACATGGCTCACCATTATAACTCCAGTAGAGACGTTATGCAATGCGTTGACAGGGACGAGAACGGCAACTTCGAGAAAGACAAAGTGAAGCAGCGCGCGAGTTACAGTCATGAAGTCGAACCAAGAAATGGTTGTAATGATGATCACGTTTCCACAGCTCACAATGATGACGGATTGGAGGAGATTAGCAGTACAACGTATGAGGAGGACATCGACGTTCTCCCTGACACCTTTCGCCATTGTCCTCAAGACGTTGCGAAGATTCTAAGGCTCAGCAGAATCGTAAATGCCGTGAGAAACAACCGAAAAGGGCAACTTTCCTTGGGCGTACGAAAGGAACAGCAGGCAGCGAAGAAAATGAAACAATGGCAGGTTAATTCTGATCACCATAGATTTCAAGATGGAGATGAGGATGGAATGCTTTCGGTTGAGCGCGACGAGAAGCAAATGGAGTACCCGAGTGATTCCGAACAAGACTTAGAGCGGGGATATGAGGAAGAAGACACAGAGAAAGCTGAAGAAGAACGAAACCCAAACGAAAACTACATCAGATTTTTTCGTCCTGACGGAAGTCCCCAGCAGGAAAAATACGGGCAACTGAAGCGTTTCGAAGTGAGGCCAGATTATTCCGGCTTCAATCAGTCTTATTTAGATCAAGAATCCGATTTCGTTGGACAACTGAACGCTGTTGACGACGATGATACTGTCTGTCAAGTTAACGGCCTTCTTTCCCTCCCTGGATTCAAAGAAACCAAGTTTAACATCAGTTTGGGAGAGCTAAAACGAAGAATGAACCCACCGGAGACGCTGACAAGGGTTGAAATGATATCCTATCTTCGCCAAGCCAAATCCTCTGGACGAGTCCTACTGGACAGAAATAATATCGTCACCGCCAACCGCTCGCATCCCACGATCCTCTCACGCGTGTGTGAAAGCGAGGCTCAGGTCCTGGCCGATGGGATACTTAAGATGAACAGAGAGTATTTACCGCTGGCCACGTTGGCACAGAAAACAGTGGAGGCTTACAAGGATGACGGCTGCATGGTCGATAACTGCGAAGACTGCAGGCTCAAGCTCAGAAGACGGATTGTGGATGTTGAAATTACGAGGTAGGCAAAATTAATGACATTTATATCAACAAAAACATTGCGCAAAATACAATACCTAAGAATCTACCAGGTTAAACTTTTCAAGCGATGAACCCCTATCCTCCCTTAACCGCGGTCAAACGGGAGAAATTTGCAAAAGTTAAGCAAAGTACTTAAAAGTTAAGGTTATCATTTTCACTGTTTAAAATTTAATATATTGCCAATACATTGTCAATTTATCAAACGTTTTGAAAGTTTAATTAATTAACAAAAACGTTCTAAGCGTTTAGTAACTGTGAACTGCAGAATTGTCGGCGCCATTTGCCAACATAATTTTGTTCAGGCGCAAAGAGTTTTGGTCAGTTTTCAACGGAAAAAAGCTCATCATTTTGAGAAAAATTAAAAGAAAGTAACGTCAACTAATTTTTTTTATACATCCTTGCCCATATTTCCATTTTATATTTAATAAAATCCCACTAAATGAAACGAAAAACGCCTCAGACGTTTGACCGCGGTGGATATCCTCCCATTTTTCCACGATTTACAAACTAAACAACCTCGTCCCCATGGCCTTCTCCGCTTTGTTCAATTGAAAATGGCAGGTCGGGCGGAGAAGACTCTGGACAAGTTACTCCGTTATATAAGTCTCAATAAGGTGTCCGACGTATGACCCTTCTCCAGTGGTTTCCAGTTGAATTTGCCAAGAAACCCTGGGTGACACACTGCAAGGTTTTGCGTCTTTTCGATCCCACAATCCAATGCGCCCTCACTCTCGCCCCAGGCTGCCAGTCTTTTACAAAGTGGTCTACGAAAGACAACTTGAGGATTTTGATTACTATCATTTGGTTTACGTTTACTGTTTCTCTACAGAAACTCGTTAAAAGAGTTGCACAAGGTTATTGAAAAAACAAAGAAGGAGGATGGATTCCAGACATTCGATTTAGCGTCTCACACGTTTGGAGTGACAAACATTCTCAACCACATATCTCTATTAGATGATTACTTTAAACTTCTTTTGTTGACGCTCCAAGATGAGTAGAGAGAACATTACTTGGGTATTGGGATTTCGTCTTGGACAATCTCGGATATGACATTGTTTTATGCTTGATGAAATGACCCTTTATGCCTCTCAAGAGTGGGTCCTGTATAGCGGGTTACTTCTGGGGAACTCGAAAGGCGATTGGATACTAGTGAGTTGAGGAGCGCGGTGCGTTGTGCATTTTTCTCTCGTCCCTTCCCATGACACTCCGCGAGCCTTACTGGTATCTGATCTCCTCTCGCCCAAAAACCAAATAAGTAGTGACTGGAAACGTAGCTCCTCTAGGGCTGAATGTACTACAAAAGTTTCTTTTCTAAGAAAATTAAACAACACACGCGATGGTAAAGACTACAAATCACCAACCTTTCATGATATTAAGAAAACCATATGTGCGCGTGCGTGGCAATAACTTAAAAAATCATCCATTCATTAAAAAAATTGAAATACTACTACTCTACTACTCAGCCGGCTGCAAGGCAGTCGGCCACGATCCTTCCCCACTGTTTCCTATCCTGCGCCATCCGTCTAATTTCCTCTGGTAGTGGTGGGTGCTCGCTGTTTATGACCTTGGCAATATACTGGTGGAACATTGTTTTCGGCCTGGAAAAGGCCTGGGAAAGGATAAAACGACGTTTTGAAGTCATCCTGGGGTCAATTCATAAAACTTTTACAAGTTGTATTTAAAAGTGTAGCCATTGTTTCAGTGGTTGAAAACCATAGCTACAGTTGTAAATTACACTTGTAAAAGTTTTATTGAATTGACCCCTGGTTTTGGCCAAACGAGTTCAACATTACGATCCAGCACCGTTGAACATTGCTCAACATCGTTCAACATTTTCAACACCATTCACTTGTTCAAAATTATTCAACATTATTCAACATTGTTCACCCACGCTGCTGAATAGTATAAATTACTGTCGAATCGAGTGTTTGACGAAGTGTGATTTTGATGAAACTTTTCATGAATGGTGCTGAATCGTGTTGAGCGAATTTCGATTTCGATCAAACTTTTCATACAACATCGATGAACATTTCTTGTGTTTTCAAGTGGAAACAACAATGTTGAATTTCTTTTGCGGACTCCTTCCATTCTCGTCCCCAGAGCACTTCTTTCGATAAAAAACGTGTAGCTCTGGGGACGAGAATTAACTCCTTCAAAATTGTACAACCCACGCGCAGCAGCCCGTATCTTCTTTCAGAATGTTGGTCCTAGATCAGACCTCTTGTCGTGACTTTGATCAAACACCATTCACACGTTGAATTCGTGTTTTCACCACTACACCATCGTTCAACAAAGCTTAATTCAATAATGCAGAATGCTGTTGAATTCAGTTGGCCAGACCTTTAAAATATCCACCTCCACTATCTTCGGAGACCTAGGGGCAGTAAGTCGGGGCGGAACGAGGCAAAAACCCGGCAAAAATCGGCGCGACGAAAGTTTTCTTCGCCTTTCTAGAAAACTGCCTCTAGGTCTCCTAGTATCAATATCCACTAGTTCAGAGTTAATTTATAGTGAAAACGTATTGAATAGAACAAATTAAGTGTTCAGAGTTTATAATTAAAGTGTTACGGGCAGCAGGAAATGCTGGTTAAGTGATATATCAAATAAAAACTTTAGCGGGAATCGAGTCCGATTGTACTTGTGTTATGTTTCGGTTTCTTTCCAGGTCTTTCCACGAATTAATGCTTCCAACCAGAAAATCACCTAGCCTGTTCCAGGCGTTTAGATTGTGGGGAGCAGCGAAAAGCGGCGCGAGGCGCTAGGGTCGGCGCCACAAACTTAACGCCTGGAACTGGCTAAAAATCACCTCGTATGATCGTTTCACGTGCACCTCCATACGATATACAGTCCGCCCAAAAACGGGGGTCGTGGATCGTGTACGACGACTGTATTGTGATGTATTATGTTAGGTGGTGTTAGGTTGTATTGTATTGTATTAGGTTTTATGAAGTCAGTCTGGTCGTCCTACATGAGCCATGACCCAAAAACGGACACCATTGGGACCAGAAAGTGTCCACTTAAGAGAGGTGTCCGTTTATGGGAGGTTAAAGACGTAGTGTTGTATATGGCTGGGACTATGACCTAGTGTCCACTTATGGAAGGTGTCCGCCTACGGGAGGTGTCCATACTGTACTTTATACGTCGGTAAAACAGGGGGACATTAGGCGACTGTTTCCGCAAACATTTGAAAGAAATGACAACGACGCATCTGATCCAGCTCGACACGTTATCTTCCTAGCAATCATTATTAAGTAATGGTCCAAGTAAGAACTAGGCAACCCAACGGCAAGGAATGCAGAAAGATGTTAATTGTGGTATTGTTGAAACGGTCCACCTCATTGGCTAAAACATGAAAATCTACTATCACTTCATCAGGTAGCGCATTTATTTCTCTCAAGTTTACTTATTGATTCCCTTTTAGTGAAAACTATTCTGAGTTTTAATGCAGAAAAATTTCTATGCGGGAAACATGGAAAATTAGAAGCCTTTCTTGGCCATTGTTTTGGAGTCTCATGATTGGATAAAATCTTGTAACACAAAAGAAATATCGCTTTAAAATAAAGTTTCAGTACATTTTATTTCAAAAACGTGTTGTCCATAGGTTGATGCATTCTCAGTAAGAAAATCTAAACAATCGTATGTGGGGAAAGCGAAATGCCGCAGAACAATAGAGGATTGCCTAGTTCTTACACGCATTGCTACTTAAAACCAACATGGAAATGGCTAGATTCTATAGCTCAAAAGGAGGTTTTTGAGCCCGCGAGACTGAGCACCCCCACCCAAACTTTGTTTTCACTAAAACTGCTGGGCACCGCGACCTCCTTTTGAGTTATGGAATCAAGTCTCTACCAACCAACATCTGGGTAGCACGAAAACCGTAAAAACTAGATCAAAAATTCAAATTTTAAATCGGCACCCTTGATCCCCACTGACTGAAGTAAAGAACGCTTTTCACTCAACTGATTTATTCCTATTTTTCACGTTACTGTGTTTCCGCCAATAGCGTACCGCCACTGGTCGATTTATAAACCAGCACAACCTTTACGTCATTCTGCAAAGTAACTCGGTGGAGTACTCACGAGGAAAAGTTTCAAATGGTCGTTAGTCCAATTCCCACTTTTTCCAAATGATTTCTTTTTTCATATTTTGATGGACGATTGCTTCACGAGGCAACTTCATATCTCCGGATTTATTGTGTAGTGTAAAATATTTAGGAATCCGAATACCGCGTATTGTAATATCCGAATGATCTGTATTGATCACGTGACGGATCCAGTGACACACCTTTGCTCTTGACTCGTCCCCATTCGTCTCTCTTGGCAAGGCGCGGGAGACGCGCGCGGGGTAAAGACGCGGAACGAGAGTAGCGCTCGTTAATATTAATAGCAGAAAGAGAGACGACAAGGGACGAATCAGCCTTTGCTCCAGTGTAAACTTAGCCTGGTCGGGTTGCACCTTTCCAAACGCCTCACATGATTCGCTAAGAAAACAATAGAACAAACAACAGAACAATTGACCCTAGCCCTGAAAACAATAGAGTTGCGGGTTACTGTCCAGATGTTCGAAAGAGGTGCAACCCTTCTGGATAATGGCGGCAATCTCCTCGGAACCTGCACATGATGTGAATATAACACAACAAATACTGCTTTTATATTGGCCTTTATTTTCATATTTAAAGCGAGTTGCTCATTGCTTTCTTTAATTTAACAAATTTGAGAATTTTTCAACGTGCGTGATGTACACACTCCTTTTCCGGGTACAGTGAAGGGTACATCCTTGTAGCAAGCAACTCCAGCATCGTTTGTTCGCAGGCGAGGTTTCACTTGATCCCAGATCTACAAAAACAAAACATGCACAGTATAGTTTGATATCCAGAGGCTTCTTTTGTCCTTTAAGGGGTCAAAACGTTACTAAAATCATGATAAAGTACCTTCACTGTTACACAAAATGGTCGAAGAACCCTAAGAGATAAAGTGAATTCTTCGACAGGAAATAAACCGTAACTAGAAATACGTGTCTCGCAGAACCTCGTGAAGCTCGGGGGAGGATGCACTGCAAAATTTTAGCGATGTGGGCCTTTTTGAAGTTTGTGAGTGCTATCTCCCAAAATTAACCTGTTCCCTTTACATACTTCTGCTGCTGTTCATTTTACCACAATACCTTGCGGACCTAACACAGCACATAAGTCCCAAAGAAAGCCAAATTTTTACAATATTTGTTCCAGTACTAAGGATAATGTGTAGACCAGGTTTGAAGAATTTATAACTTTTCTTTACATTTTTATGAACGTTGTTAAGGTTTTTATGCGCTAAGAATTATGGGTAAATGTACCAGTCGCCATCTTTTTTCCTACCGAGGATTATATTTCATTATAAAAATGCATAAAATCCATTTACGTCAAATATATTTTAGGAAATGTTCGTGCTTAACCAATCAGAATAGCAGAAGACAATAGCTACTAATTTTGCTTCTTTGATGAAGTTCCCCAAATACAATATCTTTTAAAAATTGCATGTTGTGCTATTGGGTCTCAAAATACTTGAAATCTTAAAAAAATTAGACTTAATGCACCTTGAACCTTAACTTTTTAGCGGTTTTTGAGTCTAGGCCAATGAGATCACTAGTTGTAACAATGAAAATAGTTGACATTCCATCGTGCATTGCCGTTCAGCACTATCCTTCTTATGAGGATCATTACTTAAAAAACATTTATACCGTGAATTTATTTGACCGCACATTATATAAATAAAAAGAAACAGAAACCTTTCTTTCCAAGTTTATATAAGTGTTGTTCATACCAGTGGACGTTTGGACAAACTTAAAATAACCCAGCCGAAGGCTTGTGTTTCTACAACATTTTTCTTATTCTCCTAAACTTCTACCCGTGTTGCCAAATGATCACTATGAAAACAAGTAAAACTTCTTCTATTCCTTAAGTGGCCATTGCCCTACAAATAGTGACAAAACTGGACTGTTAGTTTTAGGTTTCCATTATTGCAAATGTTATGTTTGGTCTTTCATTGAAAACGCCTGCCATTGAGTCTTTTTTAAGAATAAAATCACTCAATTTGGAGCACCATACATTAGCATTATTGAAACCGTTAGTTATTTTCACCTTTTTCTTTGGGTTCAGTTGTATGTCAGGCTCTTCTGGATAACCTTCAAATGAAACTCTGTCTCCAGGAGCACAGCCATCAGGAGGGTCCAGTATTTCAAATTTCGATCTATCCTCCGCTGCTGAACACATCACCATGCCTTGTGACGCTATGCCGCGCATTCTGAAGAAACAGAAAGCCGAACTTGTAGAAGGCTCCAGTCTTCTCAGAGGCTTAACCCTTTCACTCCCAGATTATTATGGAAACATGTAGTGTAGTTCTAAATTTTGAGTCTATTGACAAAATACTAAGGTGTGACCATTCAAATGAAACCTCTTCAGCAGTACTTTTGCATGCTATCAATTTGTTTTTCAATATTTTACAAAATAAAATTTGGGATATTTCGTAATTTTTAATATTCATTACCTTGGGAGTTAAAGAGTTAATGGGATGTCATACAGAGAGAAAAACTTTTATTTAAACTACTTTTCATGAGCATCCAATCATGCATGATTGAGTAATTCAAAACTAAATTAACTTTCACCTACATTCCAACTAAAGTTTTCAGGATAAGTGGTTACCAACCACTATGTCAATTGTATCTTTGTACCGACATTATATCTTGTGACTTGCTAGATTGGGTTTTTTAATATTTTTTGACAATATTATCGCGTTCGAAGAACGCAATTCTAATTTGGTTCGTGTTGGTTGTCCTGTGGTTTACATGCAGTAAAATTTGAGATTTTTTGGTAGGCGGTCTTCCAAATGGCCGCCCCTATTGGTTTTTTCAGGGGCTCATTTCCGCCGGAAGTTCCTTCGAACGCGTCTCCATGATCCCCGATTACTGCTAGTATACAGTGCTAATGCAGGACTCGACCAGGAAAATGGAACCAAAAAAACAAAAACATGGTGGAGAACCGTGATAACAAACTGGAATATATGATTATCAAACACGAGGAAGAGTGTTTCATCACGATCCACCAAAAGTGCATTGGAAAAACAAGGCACAGCAAAGGTTTTTTAAAGCGAATAAAACGAATAAAATGCGCAAAATCTATGCTAATCTATGGGTTTTCCAACCACCGTGACTTTATAATATTCGATTTGATCAAAGTGGAGAATTATTAATGAGTTTGAGAAGAGATGGGTCTTACATAATATGAAGTGTAGAAGGCAGCAAGTGCCAAATGTTTGAGAGCCATGAATAAAGACATTGACTTACTTGACTGGCTTGAGGTTGCACATGACTACCACCATGCGATCCTAAGTTTGGAAACAAAGGGAAAAGTAAGTGATACACATCAAAAGACTGACATGGAAGTAATTAAACAAGGGGTGGAGGGAGGAGGGAGGGGTGTTGGATGCCCCCCCCCCCCCCCCCCCCCCCACCCCTTCAACATTTTTGGATTTTCTTTAGTGTCATTCATTTTGGGAGACTAAGGCTTTCAGCAGCTGTTCGTTTTTCTTCAGACACATTTTGGTGTGAATTTTTTTCCTATGAAATATGAAAAACAATTTTTCAAGTAATAAAACGAGCAGATTTCTTTCTTTTCTTTTTTGCTCACAGTTTTTGAATATAATTATCTGTTACAAAATCACAAAATTCTGATATGGCAAAATTTTATATGATTCAGTTGTTAATAATGGTTGTACCTGAAGTTCTTCCAAAGGAACAGATCCAACAAGGCCAGTACAAATCGTTCTGAATGTTCCTTCTCCAACATCAACTGAAAACAAAATACAAAATAAACATTAACCCTTTCACTCCCAGAGTCAATTATGGACTAGTGTAGTTCTAACTTTTGAGTCTGTGGACGAAATCCTATGGTGTGACCATTCAAATGAAACCTCTTCAGCAGTACTTTTGCATGGTACCATTTGTTCTCCCTTTTGAGTCTGTTGATGAAATCCTATGGTGTGACCATTTAAATGAAACCTCTTTAGCAGTACTTTGGCATGGTACCATTTGTTCTAACTTTTGAGTCTGTTGATGAAATGCTATGGTGTGACCATTTAAATGAAACCTCTTCAGCAGTACTTTTGCATGGTACCATTTGTTCTAACTTTTGAGTCTGTGGACTAAAACCTAAGGTGTGACCATTCAAATGAAATCTCTTCAGCAGTACTTTTGCATGGTACCATTTGTTCTAACTTTTGAGTCTGTTGATGAAATCCTGTGGTGTGACCATTCAAATGAAACCTCTTCAGCAGTACTTTTGCATGGTATCATTTGTTCTAACTTTTGAGTCTGTCGACAAAATCCTATGGTGTGACCATTCAAATGAAACCTCTTCAGCTGTACTTTTGCATGGTACCATAATTTGTTCTACCTTTTGAGTCTGTGGACGAAATCCTGTGGTGTGACCATTCAAATGAAACCTCTTCAGCAGTACTTTTGCATGGTACCATTTGTTCTAACTTTTGAGTCTGTGGACGAAATCCTATGGTGTGACCGTTCAAACGAAACCTCTTTGTCAGTACATTTGAATGGTACCATTTGCTTTTCAATATTTAAAAAAATGAAATTTGGGATTTTTCTTTAAATTTGATGTTTGGCACTCTTGGGAGTCAAAGGGTTAAGTAAATAACCATGCCCGTAGCCAGAAATTATGTGAAAAGTAAAGGTCCTGAAATAAGACATTTTAAAACTTTTAAATTAATAGTTTCCAGTTAAAAATAACTTGACAAAACACTTTAAAAAAGACAATTCAAAACGGTTCTAAAAAAAGACATTGTACGTGTATCAGGGGCAGAGAATTACCCTGAAAGAAAATAAATTATTGCAAAAAAATGATCTACGGTATTATTTAGTTTCCTCACAAGTAACTTTTGCGCCAGTAAGAAAGAAAGCTTTTCAGCCACACTGTACTGTGGTGCTGTTTATTACGCTGTAGAAGGTGGTTCTAACTATTAAGTCTGTGGATGAAATCCTTTCAAATGAGCAGTATTTTCCTGTGGTGCTGTTTGTTATGCTGTAGAACATGGTTCTAACTTTTGAGTCTGTGGACAAAATCTGGCGTGACCATTCAAATGAAACCTCTTAAGCAGTAGTTTACAATGGCACTATTTTTTTCATATTTTAGAAATGAATTTTGAGTTTGGGCAATCTTTGGAAATTGTTTTGTGATGTCTTCTCAGTCAAGACTTACTTTCTTCCACAAACAGTGTATCAGCATCAGGGTGTTTTTTAGCTGACACAATTTTACCAACACGGAAGTCAATGTGATGAACATCTGGCTCGGCACTGCTGGGTTGTTCTAAGTAAAAGTAAGGAAATTGTCAAACAATCAACAATCACTTCAAACTGCAGAAATGTAACATAACTATTTTGTGGACTGTCTGAAGGGTTGAATTATGCAAACCTACCTAAGTGACTTTTCTGTTTACAAACAATCCCTGAACTTGAGTCTATAAACCCTGTAGTTCTGTTTAAATTGTGTTAATGGTAACAGCCATCAAATGTGCTCAAAAAATAATTTGAGCTAAGCACTACACTCAGCACTACACTCCACAAGGAGGAGGAGGAGGAGGAGGAGGAGGAGGAAGGAGAAGACACTTAAATTGCAGCTTCTCTACCCATTTTCTACCTTGTTTGGCAGCATTCTTGTCTTTTCCTTTCTTCTCTACCTTCTCCTTCTTTGGTTTCTTTTCTGCAGGTTTTTCTTCTTCGTTCCTCACAGGTTTTACTTCAGCTTGTTCAGCCACTGGCATTTCAACCTCCTTTTGTGCCCCAGACGATGCTGCTTGATTCAAATTTGGGAGAGAAACCTGCTTTACTGGGATAAAGGAACAGTGCACTTCAGAAACAACATTAGTAATTCCAGTGGGGGGGGGGACTCCCTATGATGGGCTATACGGGGATGCTCCGTCATACTGTGGTACCTTTTTTAGGCTGGAGGTACATGTAAATAAAGGGTAGGGATTTCACGAGCTGAAGTATAGAAAAGGGTAGGAAAACTGCCATAAAGGTAGTATATACCGGTAAAAAGGCCTTTCACGATATCTCAAACAGAAGCACATAATGGCTTATTCTTCTATCAAAGTATTTTAATATTTATACTGGAGTGAAAAGTGAGTAAACATTGCTTGATGTTGTCCCATAGATATCATTCCATAACTTTATTTCAAGTGTATGGTAAAGAGATACAGTGTTTCTTCCGTAGGTATGTGAAAGGGGTACCATTTTCTATGGAAGGTATATAAAACAGTTAGCTTTTCTATTAAAAATGGTATATAAAAGGGAAATGGTTTGGACCTCAGGGCAAAGAATCCCAATACAAAACTTTGTTGAGGTGGTATCTGTTGCTTAGGAGAGCTTTGACTGCATTGAGAGCAGTCATACCCACGATGTCAGTGAGAGTCCCTTAAAGGGGCAGTATCATGAGGACGAAACTTGAAAACGTTCGGCCCATGTTTTCAAGTTTGATTTGGCAAATTCAAAAAGGCCATCGAGAAGTGGAGGTATTTGTTGAATCAAAAAATCTGTTTTGATAGCCAGAAGAAAAAAAATCACTTTTAACAGTGATATGTCCAAAATTCCGGCGCAAGAACAATGAACAGTGCCGCACGTGGAATCTCATGATACTGCCCCTTTAAATTCACAGTGGTATAACACCTTTTACAAACTCATTTACACACTCAATCACTAACAGAAAAGGTAAAGAAATGAATAAGTTCAAAATTGCTTCCAGAATCTCACTCAAAACAGCAAAAAACAAGCAATATAAATTTACATTCAATCTTAACTACATACATCCATTCCTAACTTCCCAGTATTCCAACTCTGCTTTAAGTTTATCAGCTTCTTGCTTCAAACGCTCATTCTCTTGTTTCAGAGCTGAAATACGGTCCTTAGAAGAAAAGGCAAGAAATAAAATTAAAATAAATTAAATAGGAATAAGAATAATAATCATAATAAGTATTTATTTTTTACAGAAAAATATTTTCTTGGCACAGTTTCAATATAATCAGCCCAGAGTCTCAAAAGTAACATAGCTACATGTATGTACACTTGGGCTTATAGAAGTCTATAATGCTACAGCACTACAATCCTTCTAACAATTTAACTAGTACATTCGTTGTATTTTTCTACACTCCGCTTAACTTTCAAATTACATTTTCTTAATGTGAACCTTTTAAGTTAAGATATGCCAATAACAACAACAACAACAACAATTTATTCTTAGTATAACAATAGAAGAGTTGAATGATTTGTTTGCCCTGCAAATAGCTGGAAAGCTAATTGGGGCGGGGCAAAACAAGTACATGAATAATACAAATATCTACAAAATCAAAAAAACCTTATACTATTGAAAAGCCTTGCAGATTGCATATAAAAATGAATAAAAACACAGAAGTTAAGTGATCTAATTACGTTAAGACAAGGTGTCTCCGACTATAGTAAGTGTATCTATGTACTTACTTTTATGGAAAATAGCCAATATGGAAAATAGGGGTGTACAATTCTACAGAAAATTTTACGCTTTGAAGTACATCCAAAATTGTGCCACATTTCATGGCCATACAAGCACATGCACAATTGCTTGTTGAGTTTTGACATTAGACTATTTCACAGGTAATATAATTAAAAAGCAAAATTGAAAAGTGTGTGGACCATAACAAAATTAAATTATTTACCACAGCAAGCTAACAGTGAACAAACCTTTATACCAACTGACTTTGTTTTTCTTTCTAAAAAATAAAGGAAACAGTTAAAGTTAGTACATGGATATCTTGTTCAATTGATCAATAATTTGCAATTATTGCAAAGCTCCCAAGTGGACCAAAAGGTCATATGAGGACGGTTAAATATCCATGTTAGTTTTCTTGGATGGTTATGGCATGGCATTAAGGCTGTTATCTTAGGAGTTAAGAGTTATTACAGGAAGCCCAATGGGAGTCCAACTTTAAAATGTAGGGTGCTCAGCAGTTAAGCTATGTGCAAAAACTCAGTTTTTCTTGTCGCCCAAGGACAAAAGTTAATTGCCTGTGGCACCCGGGCACTGCTATTGCACAGGTATACCTAATTTAATAAAGGTTGCTTTGGCAGTTGGTCATTGGGAATTGGGAATTGACATTTGGCATACGGAACACAATTCAATGCTTTGCTTGAGTGACCGCCAAACAATAGCTTCCCAATGCCTGTTATTACCACTCTCAATAAATTTAGCAAAAAGAAAAGTTTTTAGTTTTTTCTTAAATGATAAAACTGTGCTGGATTGTTGTATTTCCAAAGGAACAGTGTTCCAAATACTCGGAGCACATGCATAAAAAGCTCTGTCGCCATATACAGTATGCATGCCGTGAAGAATTCAGCCAATAGTGTGTGCACTCACGTGACCCTTGAATTACCGCTTGCCATGTTGGAGGACCACTGTGATGGGTTTTCCCTGGGTTTACCTTCTTGAAAGCGGGCAGCACAAGCGCTTTTAAAATAATAGCTCACGTTTCGCTTAACTTTGTGAATTAAAATTGTTAAGGTGACTAATTTACAATGTTTTTCGTTGGTGGGGTTAGTTTAAATCCCAAAACCCTTTTTTCAAATCTTAGGGCAGTATTTGTTGCGATCACTTCGATGTGCTGCCTGATATTTTTAAAACTTGAAAACATTATCACAAAGTTGAAAATCAGCCAGACTTTTAAAAATCAGTTTTACTCCAGAAAGCGGGCAGCACAAGTTTGTGCTGGGGGGCACAAACTTGCCCCCCAACATACAAACGTCTGTAAAATTTCCTGACTTCACGAAGCTATAACTTTGCGATTTTACAAGATACGACTCACAAACTTGGCTATTTTACTAATTTTGAGGTGCTCTTTCCAGCAGTGTCGTTAGATTCTCACTACATGGCCAATATCAAAAGTTGGAAAAAAAAACGTGGAAAGGTCCATTTAGACCTGGTCTGTTAAATCAATAAAATCGATGATATCAATATCAATCGATATCAATCGATTGATATTGATTGATATTGGAAATCGATGATCAATCGATGACGTATGTTTATGTGATAATTTGATTGACCATCGATTTCCAATAAAATCGATTAATTGATTTTGATTTTATCGATTGCCATCGATTGTAAAAGACATAGACTGAAAACGGTTTTTGAAGTCACCAAAGCGGAGCGACTAAATCCCTCTGTACGTGATCTCCTCTTTTCTTGCTTATGGAGAAGTTGTCACCAATTGCAACAGTAAATGAACACTCCTGGTACCATTTCACAACGTCACCGGATATCACAAGGGTAACTTCCCGCTCGCTATGCGGCGTGTCTTGACCAGACATTGTGTTCGGAATTTTGTTATACAAGATCTGAGAAAACACGCAAAAATCGATGAAATAGATAACTTGCGGAACATTTTTTGTGATTATCGATTGATCATCGATTGGCCAATATCAATTGATGTCAATTAACTAATTTTATCGATTGATATTGATTGATCGATTGGGTTTCCGATGATCGATTGTCATTGATTTAACAGGCCGGGATTTAGAAGAGTGGAAAGCCGCTGCATATTCTGCAGTATGCCACGGGTTGTATTCACAAAAACATACATCATCTATTGTTTATTGATTTCCAATATCAATCGATTAATTGTTTTCAAATGATATTGAATGTCATTGATCATCCATTTTATTAATAATTAACTTGCCCGGAGTGGGACATGTGACTGCTAAATTTGCCCTCTTAGTCATGCTTACGTAGTGGGGAATTTGACCAAATGTTTTCGACAAAGTCAATGCCCAGGGGATTGCCGGGGAGTGCAGGGGGGGGGGGAGGAAGGTGATCGCTTTTGGAAATGAATTAAACATCCTTTAACCTACCTGCGGCTTTTTGAAGAAAGAGCAGTTGAGACTTCAACAAGGATATCGTTTCTTCCGCTTCAACCGCGCGTTGCTCGAGCCTCTCTACAACATCTCCACCTGTAACCATGTTTACTCTTGCCTGAAAAATCGGTCGGAAAATGCTACTTTTGCTAAAAATTTTCCTATTTGTACTCCAAAATGTTAAACCGCGCAACATATATGAACTCCAAAAGAAAGAAAGAAGGTGTCAAAAGGTATATCATGTAAAATATATGATGTATAACACACCAACTAGAACTTATTCTCCCCTCAATGGGTGCAGAAAACGCCTGGTGAAAAACAGCTTCGAAGCCAATTTGAAGCCGGGAATTCTCGTAGTTTTTGAAAGCAAAACTGATCAATAATTGTCCTGATCATGTCTGATCTTCTGAAATTTATGTCTCTGGTCGGGAAACTCAAGTCTACCAAGCGTACAGGCTGGGTTTATCGCGGTGTAAAGTCTCCAGAAAGCGTTTCAGACCACATGTATCGTATGGCGGTGATGAGCTTTCTACTGAGCGGGCAAAACAAAGACGCTAATATCAACCGCGATCATTGCATTAAACTCGCATTGGTCCACGACATGGCGGAGTGCATTGTCGGAGACATCACGCCACTTGATGGAGTCAGCAAAGAAGAGAAACACGAACGGGAAAAACAAACGATGGAGTATTTATCGAGTTTGGTTGGTGAAGAAGTTGGGAAGGAATTCCTATCTTTGTGGCAGGAGTATGAAGCACAAGAGACCGAAGAAGCGAAGTTTGTGAAGGATTTGGATCGCTTTGAAATGATTCTACAAGCGCATGAATACGAAGACAGTGAGGGGAAAACTGGGACAGGCTGGCTGCAAGAATTTTTTGATTTCACTAAAGAGAAGTTTCAACATCCAGTGGTGAAAGACTGGGTGGAACAGCTAAATAAATTACGGGATCAAGCTAAGGAATAGTGCGTATTATTGTCGGTTTAATAGTTATAATAATAATAAAATACTTTATTGTGACTATTTCTTTTTCATATCATTCAACATTTCTCTCTAGCACACCCTTGGCAGCTACTGTCCCAATGACCTTAATTAGAACAATAACTCTTACTACCCCAATAATAATAATAATAATAATAATAATAATTATAATAATAATAATAATAAATATATATTTTTATTTTTTTAAATAAATAATAGAACACAATGTTTATTGACAATTAAATACATTTTTAATAAAAGACTCCTCAACATTACATTTTTAAAATGAAACTGATCATTGTCATAAAAAATAATAATCATCATAATTTTAATCTTTAAAATTGCCTATGTTACATCTCATCTGGCTGATCGACTGCAACTGCAACACTGTAAATCCTTGGCAACCTAGGTCCTGGGTGCCCTAACATAACTTATGTCTGGTTATGTTGACTTATGGATGCAACAAAACCTCATCTTACTAAGAAAAATCACCAAAAATTATAATAATAATAATAATAATAATAATAATAATAAAACATTATTATTATAGGCTATTTTTGGTTAGAAAAGTGCACATAAACCTTGCCTTCAGACACCTCTCCAGTTTAGACAGTTTATTTGTTCCCAAAGGGACCACAATTTGCATGAACTCCACCATTTTAACATGGACATTGAAATACAGACACTTAGTTTCATCTTTGGTGTCCAAGTGAAGACGGTTCGACTGGAATGAATGGGTGGTTTAATGGTCACCTGACCATGCCCCGACTCCCCCAAAGAGACAACTTGGGGGGGGGGGGGGGGGGGGGTCTTGTTTACATGTAGACTTGCCACAAGTCGACCTTCATTTTTTTAGTCGAGTTTTATTCGATAAATTTGCACGCGGAATTAAGTTTAGTCACGAAGGACGACTTGTTTCACCTGCAGCAATTTGAATCGCACGCGTAATTTTTTGGCGCGAAAAAATGATTGACAGTCACAAATTTTACGCGCACCACGCTCCACGATGTTTCGATTTTGGTTCGATTTTTGCACACCTTTTCCAGGGTGCCCTCAATGAGTTATTATATTGTGAAATCATAATTCAGTACTCTTTAAAATCTGCATTTTTGATTGACGAAAAAAGGCATTTGCAGTTTGTGCGCCATTTTGTGGTGCCTAAGGGACGGACCATTTAAGTTTTGTGGGGGGGAGGGGGGGGGGGGGTTGGGCAATTCCTGCAGCAGAAATTTAAGAGGAAAAAAAATTGTGCACAAGAAAGCACGAGAAAAAATTCAAGCATTTTGGTAAAAAAAAATTCTTGCAAATAGTGTGCCGAAAAAAATTCATATTCAGAAGAAATTGTCCCCCCCCACCCCACAATGGCATCGAATGCTAACCTTTTTGGACAAGATAAGAGGGGGACCAGGACCACCACACCCCTCCCCAAGATCCATCACTGCTATAAACTAAACCAGAGGGTGGCATATTTGTGTTAACATTCTACTTCTTTTGAGACAAGAAATGGAGAAGGTTTTCAACTAAATATGGTATTTATTTTCAAAGCTGATATGCTGTGTCAAATGAAATAAAATACTGCATGGGAAACAGTGGTACACATGCATACAACCACTGAACAATTGCTTTCCCACTAAATTCCTTCCCACCCTGCACTCCTCAGTTTTAATGATATCTTCCTATTTACCAATACATACAGTTTCACTAAGGCCTTAGCATAGGTCACCAGGCTCTCCTCTTAGAACAAACCATCTTAAATGAAAAATTTCAGAGTTGCTGTTAGTTTTCTTATTATCTGTTTTGTTTCTTGTAATGCAATAATGTTTGTGCTCCCGACAAAACTACTTGGAAACCTGATTTCTGCAACACACTCTGGATTCCACTCCCGATGGACACTTCGCTCTGCCCCAAACTGATGCCAAAGGGAACCACTCGTCCTAATATCTCAGTTTCCTATGGCTGTGGACTGATAGTGCAGAATCATTTCTTGTAACCAACCAATTCTCTAATTCACAAGAATGGCCAACATGAAATTTCTCCTATTATCAATTAATTGTCCAGAAATCTAATAGAGAATAGGCCATTTCCGAGTTGCCTTTAGCCTCTCTATCAAAGCGAGGGTAGGTGCGAAACCTTTCATATGAAAATGAGTTTTCATTCACATGCAAATAATGGAATGGAAACTCATTTTCATATGAAAGGTCTCGCACCTAGCCTCGCTTTGATAGAGAGGCTAAAGGCAACTCGGAAATGGCCTATTGTTGATGTATGGTACTTTCCAATTCTCTGAATTAGTTATGAAATAACATGACAGTACCACAACACACCAGTATCAAGATTAAGCTTGCCTACTGAAACTGAAAGGAGATTTACAGTTTCAAGTTGAAGACACCTTCAGTACAATAAATTGTAAACTAAAAATACAGTATATCCTAAATAAATTAAGCACAATATCTATTTGGAATACCTAAAGATTGTGTTACACTAAGTGTTATGCCCAAAAATAATTCGACAAAGTTGCATGAATAATATTGATTGGTGTAACACATTCTACAAGAGACATTTATTTAAAAAAAAAGAAACTTTATTCCAAGGGCCGGATTCACGAAGCCCTCCTAAGTTAAGACATATCCTAAGTATTGTTTCTTAACAATAGTCTATTGTCATTCCAACAATAGGCTATTGTTCAAAAACAATACTTAGAATATGTCTTAATTTAGGAGGGCTTCATGAATCCGGCCTCTGGACGTTTTTTCACAATTTGTCATAATCATTGGCAGAAGAACTCAGTTCAGGCAGTGGGTTAGCTGAGATTTTGCAACTTAAATTTCTATTTATACATTGTTATTATATGTCAAATAATTTATCTTACCAAGAGTTCTGAAATGTAAGTGACATTGTGTTAAAGTGTTCTACACACAACTGTTTTCACTTACCTAATGAATGCTGCTTCTTGTCAAAAATGTATACCATTTTGAAGAATTTGCCCATATAGTTGCTACCATTAATTTACCTAGCAGCTCAAGGACGATCTCTTTTAAAGACAAATGATTGGCAAAGTAATAGTTGTAACTGTAAACAATTTTTTTCAAATTATTGTCAGCACTGCATGGTACACAAAAACAAGTCCATATGCAAAAACTGATGTAATTTTCAGCAAAAATTGACATTTAACTGAGATACTTTAATATATTGACGAGTTTTGCAAAAGCGGTTTCGTGTGATTTTTACTACTCACTTGGCCCAGTCTCTACAGGTCTTCTACAACTGTCAGAAGTCCTTTTGTATATGACATCATAATGCATTATTCATATTCCCAATATGTCATTATTGGGAACACTTGTCTTATAGTATTAAAAATACTTGTCATGAGCCAAAAATCAACAAATAGTTAAATACTTCCTGTTGGAATTGGAATACCTTTAAGCAGAAAATCCATTTTGATCCTACATCCTAAGCAAGATTCTTATACTTATAGACCTTATTCATAAATGGTGGCCAATTTATTATTCTTTTATATTCGTGGTAATTAGCATACTAAGCCTTGTTAGCATGTGCAAAATCCAAAAGAATTTTTTCTCTGAAATGAGGCTTGGTAGGCTGATTAGCAAGAATATAAAAGAAAAATAAATCTGTCGCCATTTATGAATAAGGTGGATTGAATGTTATGATTTCAGACCAGCATCTTACTATATATTCTATAATTCTATACTTTAATATTTAATTGAGGTGATCTGATCAAGTCGAATCTTCAGTTGATCAGATCACCTCGACTATAACGCTCTAGTTCTTCTATTGAGCGCTCTGCAGATAGGCGTGCATATCAACTGGTATAATTTAATATTTAAATAGGTTTTAATAATAACTAAGAGTCAAGAGGCAATTTTTCCTGTTCAATCTTCTCTTTTCTTGCACTATCAACAGCCCGCAGATCAAGAATATAAGACTCCAGTGCTTGAGTTATCTTCTTTTGAGCATTGTATTTTTCTTCCAGGCTCTAAAAAATAAATACACCCCCAGAATGAATTATGGTCAGAACAAGGATTCCCCTATTGCACCCAAAACTAAAGTAATGTCATAATAATGTTACTTCTTTTTAAATAAGAAAGTAAAAGTATTTGAAACTGTAGATCCCGAGGTGACCCCAATGTTAAGATCACCTAACAAAAAAAGAAATCCAATAAATAATAATCGGCCTTTGTTATATAGCTGGAGTTTTTCTCAGTACAACGCACGCCTTGATTGGTTGATTCATCGTCACACGACATCTAACAAACAAACTGTTTCCCGCCAATTGTGCTGAGCGGGCAACATTTGCGAAAGCACGCAACAATTTTGACGTCAGAGGGTAACATTGCACTGTTGCCCGCTAGCGCACGTGATCAGACCGTGACAAAAGGTGGCATGATTATGATGGATCGAGTGCTCGGCGCGTTTTACAAACTGTCTTCTTGGTGGGGTGTGATAAAGGCCTATAATTATAATCTAAAAGCCTAATACATGAATCCACATATATAATAAAATTTTAAGGTGTCTCGTGAATATCTGTCTGATAATGTCTACAATTACTAAATATTCATGTGGTTCTTTAAACACAACTTAAATTTGTTGAGATTAATGTCTCAATCTAGTATGTAGTTTAGCAGATTGTTTCAAAGGTGGATGATCCTCATAGTCCAGACACCCACTTACACACTCGCTACAGACACCTCGTTATATGGAAAGTTTCTTACCAGGGTATGTCCCATGGAATTAAAGCACATACATTTTCTTTAAAATTCAATAAAAATCTATGAACTTTAGTCTCGTACAATTCTTTAGTTATATATTTTTATTGTAGTTAGGTGTTATTCTCTATTGTAAGTAGGTAACATCTTATTTTTTATTTAGATTAGCACAGGATTCCATTCTCAGCTATGCTCCCTCTGACATGTCAATAAAGCTCTTATTATTCTAGAATCAGGGCACACTGACGAAGGTTTAATAACAAACATTTAGTACCTTAGGACCATGTTTTGGTCCCGACCTTACTGCAACTATCAAGCAAAATAATTTAGCAAGAACTTAATAATAATAATAACAATGATAACAAAAAACAGCCATTAGGCGAAATCATTTCAGGCACTTCACCTGTATCTTTCCAATATATGTTCCTTTCAATCCTTCAGTGAATATTTTCATTTCTCTTATTTCAATGTCCTGCAATAGGGTGAAAATGAACACAGGCATCACTTAAAAATTAAAAAATGGTATGACAAAAGTTCATGGTGTTACTGAAAATGTTTAGCATACTTTGGAAAGAACTTTTGTTTTAGTCAGTGAAACAAGAAGACTCAAAAGGAAAAAGGAAAGGAACTGTACAGTAACTGTAATAAAATAAAACAAATAAAATGCACCCTCCATTGAACAGGGATTGTCTTTATTTAATTATTCACTTTCCCAAAGCCCAAAAACATTTAAGTATTTCATTTCACAGTTAACATTATTTTACACAATACCTTGTTGGACACTAATGTTTCCATATCTGTTAGTTTTGAAGTTAATGCTTCTAGTTCAGCTTTCTGCTTTTTTAGTGCTTGTTTTGCAACTACAACAAAAAAATCATGGTTTTTCAGCACACTTGCCTGCCGACACTTATTTTGGAGTGCTCAGCACAAAGTAACTTGAGACATTGCTCTCCTAGTGGATGGTACGCTGGTCAATTGCAGGTTACCTCCCAACACTTTTCTATGGCTGAACTTCCTACAATGTCATGTCAAACTTAACCCTTTCACTCCCAGAGTCAATTATGGAGACATGTATTGTTGTTCTAACTTTTGATTATGTGGACAAAATCCTATGGTGTGACCATTCAAATGAAACCTCTTTGGCAGTACTTTTGCATGGTACCATTTGTTCTAACTTTTGATTCTGTGGATGAAAACCTATGGTGTGACCATTCAAATGAAACCTCTTTGGCAGTACTTTTGCATGGTACCATTTGTTCTAACTTTTAATTCTGTGGACGAAAACCTATGGTGTGACCATTCAAATGAAACCTCTTTGGCAGTACTTTTGCATGGTACCATTTGTTTTGTGATAAATTATTTTACAAACTAAAATTTGGGATTTTTCTTGAATTTTGATGTTTGGCACTCTTTGGAGTGAAAGGGTTAAAGGGACAGTGTCCTGGCTGATAAACATGTATTGTGGTTTCATAAGTATGGCTATTGTCCCTGGCTCACAAGTTCCTTTCAATCTGTTATCAGCACGCATGACTGTTTAAATACACATTTCACCTACACTAACTTAACTTCTAAAACTCATTAATCCGTGACCAGAACACAAAGGAAATCACTGCCACGAAGGAGGCTTGGAAACCCTGTCTTAATTTGCATAGATTTTGGCAATTTTACTTCTTCAATTTCTCTGCATTTAATGATCAGTTTGAGAAGCTGTATCATCTGGTGTTTCATCTGGCATCCAAACACCTTGAAGTGGGTTAAAAAAATCTTGGCTGCACATCGTTTTTCAACCCACTTCTCAGTGTTTGGATATCCTGATGAAACACTCTTCCTCGTGTTTGATATATTATTCCCCCCCCCCCACCTTGTTTTTCAGCCCACTTTTTGGTGTTTGGATATCCTGATGAGACACTCTTCCTTGTGTTTGATATATTACTCCCCTCCCCCCCCCCCCCCCTCGTTTTTCAACCCTCTTCTCGGTGTTTGGATATCCTGATGAAACACGCTTCCTCGTGTTTGATAAATTATATTACTTACAATACATAACATATAACTATAGGAGTGAGGAAAAATGGCACTCTGAATGGGACAAAATAATTATTGGAAGTTTGACTGTTAGTTAGAAAAACTCTATCTTTTACCATTCTTATGTACAAGACAGACAAAACGTACAGTCCAGTATAAGTTTATTCAAAAACAAATTGCTACAAATGATTTTCTACATAAAATTAGCATAAAACTTACTAGCCAAAAGCAATTTAAGTTGCCACTCATATCACTCTCTCTACGTGTATCGTGTATTAGTTTACCTCCTAATTCTCTCTGACAGCCTTGTAACTGCATAGAATTGCTCTCAGAATTCTGTCCCTCGGCCAATGTTAATTTCTTTATCATGTCTTTTTGTTGTTGGTTCAGCTCACCCATTATTAGAACTTCCTTGACAAGTTGATTGACCTTTACAGAATGAAGAATGTTTAATATGTTAATTTGAAAATAAACATATTGCTATGTTGTGGTTTAATTTTCGTTTTTGTTTGAAAATCTTCTAACCAGTTTAATTTTCTTTTCCTTTGTCTTGGATTATGGTAATGAATCTGAGACAAAGGGAAAAAAACAAAGAAAGAAATTGAACCACAACAGTAACTAACAATAACTGGATATTAAATAAGTAGACAGTACAAAAATCGTTTTACACCAGAAAGCCATAAGTGGGTTGAAACGTGTAATGCGCATTTACAGCTTCCGAATATTCATTTTTTGTTTCGTACCATATTTGGAAACCCTTCAGTCCCTCGGGATTGGAAGCAAGTTGTTCTAGCGAATTGATTGGTTAATATTGATAATCAGAAGCTTGTTTTGAAGCGTACAAGAGACAGTTGCACGTTTCAACCCACTTATGGGTTTTTGGTTTACACAGAAAATGGATGACAGGCACTGATCTGTGTACATAAACATAAAATCAATCTTTACCTGTTTTGACAGTTGATCTTTTTCTGATGCTTGAACTTGTAGTCGATCCAACTCATTTTCTAGCGTAAAGATTCTTGCTCTTAACTGTTGAACTTCCTATAATTTATTTGCAATAACAGGTTATCCTTTAGTTTCAATAAAACAGCAGAAACAAACAATGATAAAATAACAATTTTTGAATGAAATATCCTTGCAGCGATTTTAATTAGCAACTACAGTAGTTGCAAAGAATGTTTAAAAAGAATCAAGCTTGAACAGGGCAGCAAGGTACATACAGTGTAATAGGTTTGAGTCTTGTTCAAGATTGAATTTTTTAGGCTTTCTTAGCAACTCCTGAGGTAGCTAAAAATCTTTGAGGATCTTTCATTTTTCTACCTTACTTGCAATTCACATAATTGACTTTCAATACTCAGAACTGTTCTTAACAATATAAGACAATGACTGTAACATCATATTACTTACTGTCTGCTTGGTATCAAACTCTTTCTGCTGGGTTTCCAGTTTCTCTAGAAGCTTCTTTTCATTGTTTTTCAGTTGCACATTCTCATTCAAATAATCTCTAAAAAGGAATGTTGAAGGGCAACAAGTGAGCTTTGGTTCTTCAGTAAACCAAATTGGAATATTGTCCAAACGAAGAGCCAAAAGTTTATGACGAACCAATACTATATAAGTATTAAGTTGAGTCTGTGATGGATTGAACATGCCATGTGGCTTAAGATTTTATAACATACACTAGTAACCATTTGGCTGGTTGGGAAGAAGTATTGTGGAGTCAAGTGCATTACCTAAGTGTCTCAGTAACCCTCTTAACCCTTTAAGCTTGAACGTCAAAATTTCAATTCTCATTTCTTATCCCTAAACATTTCTTATAGAAGTAGTGGGGAGAAATTGTTTGGATATCAAGAGAAATAATCTTGTGTGATCATGTTCTTAATTCTCATGACCTTTCTGATTGATAAGGCATTGACATTACAAGGAGAAATTTGATGCTGATCACTCTTAGGGCTTAAAGGGCTAAGAACTGGCATATCTCTGCCATTCAATAAAAAAATTAAAATAAAAATATCTGCTATCCACATTGAGACAAATGAAGGTACAAACACTTTCTGTTCAGTTTCTAGATCATATATCTTCTTCAAAAATAACCTCTGCAACAAAAGTTTCTACTTCATCGATGGTAAATATCACTCCATCAAAGCCCAATCACAAATTTTTGAAGTAGCTGGGGAAATGGAAATGGTAAGCCGGGATTCAAAATACAGTTCTATTAGTACATTGCCTTGTTTGTCTATGAAAGAAGCTGGGGCTCAGAAGTGTAGTAGCTGGGAAAATCCCCCCTCCCCCACCCCTTAATGACAGTTGGGCTCCATCACAGTGAGCAAGGTCCAAAATTTCATAACCATAATTGAAATAACAAAAGTATTAAAATAACATTCTGGTAAGATACAATAACAGTTCAAGAGAAAAATATAAAAATTGCACCTCATTTGAATTCTTTGATGATTTTCCCAGCTGGCTGTGATGGATTTAAATCTTCTGTACACCAGAGAAAAAAAAACACATAACTTAAAAGCATTGTAAAATCAATTCAAATGCTTTGAGAAAGCGATTCGTATTGTTTCCCGCATATCAATATTATTGTCCAGCCCAGAAAACTAGCTTTTTCTTATTAAGCCAGGTATTATTTCTGAAGTTATGTGTACCGCCAATGCTATGAATTATGACTGGACTATGATTGGTAGAGTTTCTATGGAGGAGTTGTAAAAACACACAGTGAAATACTTGTAAAGGGTCTCATTTTTGCAAATGATATTTTATAAAATCCCACTTGAATAAGTTTAGAGTCAATTGCTACATTTAGAATTACTTTAGCACTTTATGCAAGTGGGGTAAAAACAAATGATATCACGGCAAATGTGAGCAAGTAAGTGAGCTAGTACGGAATGAGTGAGGAAGCAGGTAACTACATCAAAGGTACCTCAAGATAACTTGTGAATATGAAACAACCTTCGGACCCTCCCATCTCCTACACGTTTTGCTCCACTGACCTCCCCACCCCTACCCTCTGTGTCCAACTTTCTTCCCCACCCCTACCTCCTGTGTCCAACTTTCTTCCCTCCCCAGTCCTACACGTTTTGCTCCATTGACCCCCCACTGACCCCTCACCCTCTCCTACACCTTCGCTCCATTGGACCGCCCCCCCCCCAACCCTCTGTGTCCAAATTTCTTCCCTCCCTCCCCTCCCACCCCACCCCCCGCCAATGCAATCCCCATGGGTAAGGCAGTTGACCATTACCTACTGCATTTGAAATGGCCAAAATATAAAATTATGCTCAAGATATAGAAGGAAAGAAGGAAGTGAAAATTTGTATATTTGCTTGCATCTGCTATAACTTGTTCAACACTTTGCATATCACGAGTTAAAAAGCAGAAAGGACAAAGTTCAAAGTACAATAAGTAAAGCATTAAAAAAGGTACATTTCCCTCCTCCTAAAGTATTACAAGTTAAACTAACTATGGTAGTTGACTCAACTTATACCTGCTGTCTTCCTCTTGCTTGTTCAGTGCATCAGTCAATTCTCTCATTTTATCTTCTTGAAGCCTAAGCTGGTCTTTCTTTTGGTATGAAATAAACATGGAAAGTGAAAAAATCAATGTGAAATTGATTTAAAAAGAACATGTAAAATAATACTTGATCATAGTGCACATGAAACAAGTCCTATGACATGTGCCTGATAGTCATGACCTACAAGCAAAGTAATCTGCCTGATACTATAAAGACTTCCTGCTTTTGCTTTCAAAATTCAAGTTTGATCAGTGGATAACGAAAGCCACTTCAATTTATTTATTGATTCGATGCAGATGTTGTGCAGTGATAAATATTTTAATTTCTGATTTCCCCCTGCTGTTTTCCTCTTCTTTCTTATCGGGAATGTACCGCCAATGGATCAATTCAGCTAATAAACTTACAGTGGCCTGCAGTTCTTCCTGATATTGCACAGCCTTGAATGTCTTGCCAATAAGTCTTCTGTTACGAATAGCATGCAGATCACACTTGTGTCGCTCAAAGAGTAGCTGATTATGTAGTAACTTGACTTGCCCTCTCAGAAGCTCCACTTCATCCACAGGAGGCTCACCTAAAATCACAATCAAAATCCACATCAAGAACATCAGTCACTCTCAAGAGTGCCATAAATGAAAATTTAAGAAAAATCACAAATTTCATTTTGTAATATAGAAATTAGTACCGCCAAAGAGATTTCATTTAGGATTTCATCCACAGACTCAAAAGTTAGAACTAAATTTCACGTCTCCATAACTGACTCTGGAAGTGAAAGGGTTAACAGTCACCTTTTGCCTTGATACAAACCCATTCTCTCCCAAACATGATCAAGTCTGTGATCAAACTAAACGTTTTGCTCTGGTGATCTATGAGACCAGTAAGCTTATTAATTTACTTTCTCTCCCAAACATGATCAAGTTGTGATCAAACTAAACATTTTGCTCTGGTGATCTATTGGACCATTAAGCTTAAAATTTACTGATCCCAAAAGCTTAGTCACTGGTCACAATTTACCATTTTCCTGTAACTTGCTTTGCTTTTTGACTGTAAACAATTTAGCCATAGACCTCATTTACAAATGGCAGTCGATTTATTTTTCTTTTATGTTTATGTAAATTCGCCTCTGTTGCCTCAACGAGGCTAAGGGGGCTAATTAACAGAAGACTTTTTACCTCCGTAATGTGTCCAGGCAGTACCAGTTTGACTAACAAGAGGAACCCTGTAGATTAAACAAAAACAACAACTCAATCAGAAGTCACAGATTACTCCGAGTCCTAAGAAAAACAGTCTGTAAGTTCTTGATTCATGTATTTTTCTGCTTTATTCATTTTTGTTAGGATTCCCTAATGGTTCACCAGTACCCAGGAAAGCAAAGAACTTTATTACTGACTCAGGGGTTTCAATAAAATTTGAAGTAGGCAGCGAGTTTAAGTAGAGTAACCGACTGTATCAACAAGTTTTAAAAGATTTTTTCTTATAATTATTTCTTCAATTTGGTGGGGGAAATAGTCGACTTCTCCAGGCAAAGCAGCTGACGGTTTTCGTCGGCCGTCGGTGCTTATTGAAAGCATTGCTGACTGATATTAACTTACCTAGAAAGTTCACCATAATGAACACTGCTGCCTGTTTTGAGATAGTTATCAAGAATTTCAACTGGGCTTGCTCCACTTGACAACAAATGTTGCTGAAGTCTAGAGAAGCCTGCATCATCTACATCTGCCGTGTAACTGCTTCCAATATATTCCTGTTCACCTTTTACTAAAGGCCACAATTGTGGAAAAGCTGCAATCAGGTCAGATGCATAAGAAGACGAGTGGTTCTGCTGTGCATCAGGAGTTGTGCTGCGGAATTTTGGCGAGTCTAATGAAACATCATCAGATGCTAAACTCGTTTCACTCTTATTGACTTGAGGACCCTCATCTCCATGTTCAATGTTAGTACTGGTTTCTTGATCCTGCTGTTCTCTGCTGTGTAATGACCCATCAGATTCAGAGTGAGATTGTAGGGAATCCGGAGATTCCACTGGTTCTGTTGACACACCAGCATTTTCTGCTACACTCTTGGAAGAGCTGGGTGAGTTTTTTAATGTTACTGTGTCCAGCGAATGACCTCCTACCGGCGTCAGTACTGGCGTCAGAGAATCAGGTAAAAGATCAGTCCTAACACCAAGTCCATCCTGTTGTGACTCAAACGACTTGTGGTCACTAAATTCCAAAGCAAAAACCTCTTGCCCACTGGGGTCCCTATATTCCTCCTTTGGAGAAACATTAAAATTGCTACTATCAAATTGCTCTGCATTAGGTTTTAGAAAATTGTCCCTGGTTTCTTCACCATGGGCTTCAAAAGTGCTCAAAACACTTTTAGAATAGGTGTTGTTTTCATAAGTGGCTCTTTCCACAGGACTTTCAGTCTTGCTTTTCACGGGTTCTGGTTCTTTTGGTGTGGAGGTTTGATGCCCCCCGATTGCTGCAGGGGCTGACTCGTGCTTGTGCTGAGCTAAAGCAGAAAACAAGGCTTTAGTTAACTGCCCCTCATGACTGGAAGCTTTTGCTCCCTTTACTGGAGTTCCCCTGCCACTAGGTGTCCCTCCTAGTGCTGCACCTCTCCCTTTGCCCACAGAAACAGATGGCGAGCTGGAGTATCCATGTTGATAAGCTATGTCGCCGCCAAGTGATGTTGTAGGTGACTGCCCTGGGGTATACATGGCCGCAGGGGTACTGCAGTGAGAGTGAACATTAAGCAACGATAACAGATCAGGATTGCTAGTTGATGGAGACATCTGAGAGGAAGGTGGGGTGCTCAGCTGGCACACCTCTGATGGGCTCCACCCAGCGGTAATTTCATCTGAAGAAATAACTGGCAAATTGCAAGAATCGGTGCCACTGTCACCACTTTGCAGTGATTTGCCAGTCTGTGTTGCTGAGTCAGACATACGGCGTTCCTTTAGTCTTCCTGTCTCGGGTCCCTGACTGTCACATGAAGCTGTGAGGATGGAGCTGATGGATTTATCAGCAAAAAATTCCTGACGACTATGCCTGGATGTTGAGGAGGACATGAAAGTTCCTTTCTCCTGTATTCTGTCGATTGGATCCAAAGAGAGTTTCATGCACTCTATTACAATGTCATGGGGCTCTTTCTGTCTCCACCTGAGATTGAGAAAACGATAACCATCCACAATGTCAGACTCTGTTATTTATGCATGTATGCAGTACCAACATCATGCAGCTAAATGAAATTTAACCTAAACATAACAACAGCAACAAACAAAACTTTATTAGACAAGGAGCTGTTTGGTACAAAAATTGCTCTGTTAATGTGTGTCTACATTCCAATGTGTTTGTTACTTCATATTTTCATTTTGCAAATTCCATGTGACAGGGCTTGTTGGTCATGGGGCCCATGACTCAGTTGCAGAGATTGTCAGTCAAGAGGGCAATATTCTGCCTTGAAGACTCCTGGATAACCCAGGCACTTACCCTATAGAGTTTAACCAAAATAACCTCCATGTAAAAGCAGTACCTACATGTACTTACTGACCTGTGTTTTTCTGTTTCTGTTTGTACCGTCTCTGTTATAACACAAGGGTGAAGTCGTACATGCTCCAGCATTGGCTAGAAATGTTAATGAAAAATGTCAGTAATCTGCAGTGTTCAATCAAGACTTTTACTAACAAAAAAAAAAACACCAGAAACAAGTTACCAGATGCGAGACTGGCACAAATCATTATGGTTGACACACAGTGATAGGCTGATGTGCTTATGATTAAATAATGATTTAATTATGGCCTTGTGTGTTTTACACGAAGAGGACTAAGTAAGTAAGTACGTAAGTAAGTATGTAATTAAGTAAGTATGTAAGTAAGTAAGTAAGTAAGTAAGTAAGTAAGTAAGTAAGTAAGTAAGTAAGTTAGTTAGTTTTGAAGCCCATTAAAGCTTATATCTCACCTTGATAGTGTTTTGAAAGAGGCTCTGTTTAGATGGTTCACTATTTAGTGTTTTGAGATACACCAAGAAGTTGTTTGGGTACATGGCATATAGACGGTGAAAAAACATGTACACTGCAACATGCAGATGAAGGAGATACACTTCAGGGGCATTGCCTAGAAATAAAAAAAATATCAGTAAAACTTTTAGATTTAAGATTTGCATTATAACAGTTTTAGCAAAGCAGCATGGAAATAAAGGCGAATAGGTTTACTCGATGTAATATTCTCCTTGTGATGTTTTGTTTCTTTTACATTTTTTGTGACTGGTGTACAAAGTAAGAATCCAGATATGTTTAGTGTTGATTCAAATAATTTACCGGTATTGTTTTTATCTGATTACAAGCATGCCAGGCTGCATTCCATGTAGGTTATGCTGAAGACCTTTGTTGTGGATCTGTGCCCTTTTCAGTATCATCATTAAGAATCTTGGTGTATCTATGGCATGGGTTTCACACAGACATAAATGCACTTAGGAAAGGTCGGGTAAGCACATGAGTTGTGTACTGCAAGATTCCACACTGATAACAAAGCACTACATGTGTACCCAATACCCAAATGATTCCCAATTGATTCTGTTGATTGTGGCCAATCAGAAGTACTTAAGCCAAGACCATATTTATTCAGTTATAAGGTGCAGCATTTGTTCTATGAAAATCTGCTTGTTTGCTCTAAATCTATGCTAAACTCGGGGTGCATCTTAAAGCCGAGTGTTTTCACACAACAAAATTCAACAATTTTCGAAATTTTCAAAAAATTAAGGTGGCTCTGAACCCCACCTACAGAATTTTTTTAAACTTTGCCAAAAGTTGCATCTTATCCTACTGATCAAAATTCGACAATAACAAATGGGGTTCACCGAGTCATTTTTGAGTTATTAACACTTAAAGCTAAAATTAAGGGTGTTTTTAGCACGTTATACTGTTGCTGTAGTAACATATTGTGTCACAAAAATGATAACAACGTGTTCAACAATCATTGGGCATTCGTTTGATATCATGCTCGTAGCATCAACTGATAAAGAGTGGTTATCATGACCCATCAAATTCCAAGTCTTGAAAAGTGCTGGAAACTGTTGGGAGCCACCTTAACATGATTCAGTTGCTTAGTTTAGGGTGCGTCTTATAACCGAATAAGTATGGTAAATCAGTAAGGAACTAAACAGAAGGACCACTCAGATCTTAGTAGTACTGTGTCATTAACATACAACTTCTTGCTCATGACTAGAATAAATAAATAAATAAATAAATTTAAGCATTTGTATAGTGCAAATTCTAGATCATGATATCAATTTAGAATGTCTAATATCATTGTGAAATGCATCTCACCTTGCCGATGAGCTCTGAAATACGAGAGTCTAGTGAAAATGTCAAACAAGTGTTGAAGCCAATGACCAATGGAAGCTGGCACCAGTGGTAACAGGGTAGTTAGGGTTAAAATACCACTCGTTAATACCACCACATCCGTGTCACCCTTGATAGATATACAAAAAAACAATGCATTGCTACAATTCAGTACATGTATACTCAGCAAATTCTAGTAGAGTAGTACTGTCTTAGTCAACTACCAGTTTAAAAAGATGAAATGCCAATATAAATTTGGGCTTCACTTTAAATTATAATAAAAATACAATCGTTCACCTAAATACCAACATCTAGCGATATAACATTAATTCACTGACCGGTCATGCCAGGCAAATGTACATTGATTTAGGAGGGACATCTAAAAATTCAGCTTGATCATCCTTGGTGTCTTATTGTAAGGATTAATAATAGGATTTTTGGGCCAATTGTGATCTTTGTATCATTAAAATCGCTTTTCTAACTTCTCATTATATGAATATCTCGCAGACTTTGTAGAGCATGAGAAATAAAACTTGTTTGTCTCTTTGTTGACAAAAAATAACACACTTTAGTATAAAAACCTACACTTAGAGACTTTGCTTTGTAATTTGTTATTGCCACAGACAAACCAAACATTTTTATATTTTTTGTTCACTTGAGCGAGAGCAATGAAAATTGCTGGCCTTGATCCAAAACAGACCAAAACAACCAGCTACAGCTGTTTGTGTCATGACCTTGAGATTGCTTCTGCATGCTACTAAAATCAAGCAGATAATGGTTATCTATAGCAAAATCTCAGAGCATACAATAGACGATATTCGTATTCTCGGTATTGAACTGGAACTAGCTTGTAGAGGAGGCTCATGCGGGGGATTCTTTTCACATGCAAATATTTTTAATGATAAATTATTCCCCCGCATGAGCCTCGTCTACAAGCTAGTTCCAGTTCAATACCGAGAATATGAATATTGTCTATTTAGAAAGCACACTACTTTATTAGAAGAAATTTGGGCCATTGGCTGGGACAAAACATTACTGTCCGTAATAATGGGTGTCTGTAAAACATGGTTTGACTGTATTTTTATCAATAGTTTTGTTATAGAACATCATTAAACTGTTCTTTACCTTCATACACTTCAGAAGAGTTTCAAATAAAGGTGTCTTGATAATCTTGTACAACCAGGATGGCTGAAAAGAAGTCCACACAGATTAATTTAACAGTTGTTTAAGCCTGAGATGTTAATAAACATGATCTCATTTCTTCTTATTAAAACAAGGCAGTATCAAGTACATGGGTGTTGAATATAAGGAAATCACCAACTAGGGAACAGTGACTCTACAATCAACCAAAACCAATGTAATAGTTATCACTGTTGGAAATATAAAAGACATTTTGACCATGCAAAAAAAAAATAAAAAATTAAGATTATTATTTGACATAACTTGGAAATTTCCCACCATTGCAGACAAAGAGAAGTACAAGTGGGTTAAAAGTACTTGTCCATTGTGTTACAAACAATTAATGCAATTTGCATTGACAAAGAATGTACATGTACATGTATCTTTTCAACAAAACAAATAATAGTCATCTGATCTGTATTAAAATGGTTAAACAATTTTTTTCTGTAGTCAAGACAAAAGAGATAGCATGTGAAAGATTGAGTGTGAAAGATTGAGTGGGGAAAAAAAAAAGAAATACTTCCTTTATATTCCTACAAAGGTTAAGAGGGCAATTGTTGCACAAGGTGTGTTCAATGAAAGGAAATTATTAATTTTCCAAGTTTTTTTACAGTTGAATTGGATAAGGTGGGAGACAAACCACAAGATTTACAAATCAGCACAAAACCACGTTAAAATAGAAGTCAAACAGGATACTGGAAACAAAAACGTGTTCAGAACATCCGGTGCTTTAAACAGAACATGATGACACGTGCAAAATTATCCACCTTGTGTTAATGCTCTGTAATTTTACCAGTTATCTCAAAAAAAAAATAAAGGTGTTTCTAAGAGTTCAGACTGATTCCATGGAAATGCAATACGTGTGCAAAGAATCTGACATTTGCAATGAGTAATTGACATTGATTGAATTTCTCAATAGTTATCGGTACCTGTTTTCGCACGATATGCCCCAACAGTGTTAAGGTGTCCAAACGAGTCAGTCTGTGTTTAAGACACTCGTTCATTTTCTCAAACAACACCTTTGGAAAGAAAAGACGAACAACTTAAGCAAAGACGAGGGACAGATCTCCAAATAAAGAACAAAATAACGCATCAGGATTGTAACAAGTGTCATCTAATATTACAGAAAGCTGGTTATATACCTGTGCTCGGGCTTCGTGAATTCCACTCAATACCTGCAGACATGCAGGGGAGCGGGTCTTTAAATAAAACTCCACCATGGAGTTCAACAGTACTGGATCGCGAGACGAATGAAGATTTTCGAGAATCAGGGCTTTTGTCTCTTCTACTGTCTTTACGTTATCTGCATCGAGCAAGGAGAACAAGTCTCCTTGATTCGGCATCGACGGACTCTCCAGCGCTGCGGTCATCGTCCGCTAAAGCGTTGCTCGAACGTTGTGCGGGAGTCTTATGGAAGAGAAATAATGTTGAGGCATTGTTCGACACGGCAACAACTTCGTTGCCTTCATTCATGACCGAAAAAACCAAAGACTTGCTGCACGTATTGCTTTACAGTACTTATCCGCCGCCATTTTTTGTTTAATTTTTGGAAGTCACGTGCTGACAGTGCATACATTTCTTGCAGTCTACCGCTACCCAACCATCTTTGTGGGCGGTTTTATGTCACGTGCGATCGTAATCGTCACGTTCGATCTGGCCAGGGGGAAGGCGCGAATAGTTGGGGAGCGAGCGAAAAAAAATGAGCACCGCATTTTTTTCGCTCGCTTTTCTTCGCGCCTTTCCCAACTATTCGCGCTTCTCTCACTATCTGAACGCCTGGAACAGGCTAAGTGTGCGCGAAGCGCGAGATACGCGAGGGAAGGGAAAAGAAAAAAATGGCAATTTTTCTTCGTTTGCCTCTCTCGCGTGTCTCGCGCTTCGCGCTCGCGCCAATGGAAAAGAGCTCAGTTACATCACACTAGTTTTTAAAGCTAATGCCAAGGAGAATGTTGAAAACTATAAATCTATTTCCTTGTTGTCGATTTTGGGCAAATGTCAGAAAAGAATTGTCCACCGCGCCATTTACTCTCATGTATCACCTTTTCTTACTGATTGGCAGCATGGCTAAGTGAAAGGGCGTTCTTGTTTAACTCAGCTGGTCCTCACCCATATGTGGAATAAAGCGCTGGACGACAGTCTTCGGGTTGATGCCGTGTTCTTGGACTTCACAAAAGCCTTCGATCGCGTGCACTATAAGATACTCAGCTGCATAAATTGTGTAACTTTGGAATCTCAGGGTCGCTGCTAGCCTTGTGTAGTGACTACCTATCGAACCATAAGCAAAGAGTTTTGGTTGATGGTAAATGCTCGAGTTGGCTGAATATCTCATCTGGTGGGCCGCAAGAATCCATTTTGGGCCCCATGTTTTTTGTCATTTTCATTAGTGATCTGTCTGAAGTGGTCAGCTCAGGGAATACTTTGGCACTGTATGCAGACGACTGTAAGGCTTTTAGAGTGATAACTTGTCCAAATGATCAATTGATGTTTCAAGGGGATCTAAATAGACTTTGTGCTTGGAGTCAGCAGAACAGGATGGCTTTCAATGTTAAGAAGTGCAAGTTGATGCGCATTACCCTGAAGATGAGACCAATAAAGTTGAAAGACATGAAACAATAACTTAGATCAAGCTTGACCCTAGATGGATCTGTCTTAGAGGAAATTGATGAGTTTCACGACCTTGGTTTACTTAATAACCGTCATCTCTCTTGGAACCCTCATACTGATGTAATTACAAGTAAAGCGAACAGAATTTTAGGCTTGCTTAGAAGAACTTGTAGAGGTTGGAATGATACCGAAACCTTGAAGACGTTGTATTGCACACTAGTGAGATCGCGTGAACTATGGATCGGTAGTGTGGTCACTATACATCTCGATCAAGAAATGTTGACAAATTTGAGCGCATTCAAAGGAGGGGAACAAAAGTTATCCTAGGAAATAGCAAAGTCAGCTATGAAGATCGCTTAAAATGTCTTAATATGCTTTCCCTTTCCCTTTTTGTTGTTACGTTTTTGTATAAAGCTCTGAATGGATACCGATGAATGTGGATGTAGTTCCGTTTTTGAATTTTTATTCCTAGGCTGACCATTACAGGTTTGGACATGTGGATGAGTGTTCTCTGAAGATGAACTTTGCTAGGACGACTAACTTTAAACACACTTATTTTAACAGAATTGTAGAAATGTGGAATTCGTTACCCTTTAATGTTAGATTATCATATAGTTTGGCAGCTTTCAAGATTGGAGTGAAAAAGTTTTTAATGCCATCATAATGTAATGTTGGGAGGGGGGTGTTTGAGCTATTTTCATTATTATTTAACTGTTATTACATTTTTTAGATTAGCTAGATAGTTATCTGTCTTAGTATGGAGTGTCCTACTCTTTTACAGATTATCCTCATGGCTTATGGCTTCTTATATTTTTATTCCTTTTTACTTATTTGTCAGAAGTTTGGGCCATTAAATTGAATAAATAAAACCCGCTTAGGCACCCCCAATAGCGCCTTGTGCAGGCTACATTCGATCACACGGTCTGTCACGTCTGGTAAGGCCAACTGAGCAAACAGGGCGTCCTTCAAGGGGCCGGCTTTTTGGTGAGCGAATGCTGAATACAGTATGTCGTATAATGTACGTGTGTAAGTAGTGTGCAATAATAAAAACTAGAATGATTATGATTATTAATTTATTTAGAAAGAGGTGATTTGTTTTTATATGAACTCGCTACAACTCTTTTACAAATCGCCCTTATGGCCTTTCTTTTTATTATTATTATTGTACTTTATTAGAGCGGTTTTCAATCGAGTGTCGTAAAACCAAAACCAAAGTAATTAAACATTATGTCGTCCTTCAGTAGCATCGTAAATAAAGTAAAGTATTAAAGTATAGTCAAGTGAGGCCTTTAAGCTACTGTGTCCAAGCCCGAAAAAGCCTGAAAAAAAATCAGGGCTTTTCAACGGGAATCGAACCTGTGTCCTTCGCGTTGCCGGTGCGATGCTCTGCCAACTGAGCTATCAAAGCCACATGTTGGGAGCATGGTCAAATGTAGGACGAAGTAGACTCGGCCCAAGTCTAAGTTCAGTAAACATTATCTCGTCCTTCAGTAGCATCTCGTAAATAAAGTAAAGTAAGTATAGTCAAGTGAGGCCTTTATGCTACTGTGTCCAAGCCCGAAAAAGCCTGAAAAAAATCAGGGCATTTCAACATGAATCGAACCCGTGTCCTTTGCGTTGCCGGTGCGATGCTCTACCGACTGAGCTATCAAAGCCACATGTTGGGAGCATGGCCAAATGTGGGACGAAGTAGACTTGGCCCAAGTCTAAGTTCAGTAAACATTATGTCGTCCTTCAGCAGCAACGTAAGTAAAGTAAAGTAAGTATAATCAAGTGAGGCCTTTAAGCTACTGTGTCCAAGCCCGAAAAAGCCTGAAAAAAAAATCAGGGCTTTTCAACGGGAATCGAACCCGTGACATTCGCGTTGCCGGTGCGATGCTCTACCAACTGAGCTATCAAAGCCACATGTTGGGAGCCTTAGACTTGCGCCGATCGCGAGTCTACTTTGTCCCACATTTGACCATGCTCCCAACATGTGGCTTTGATAGCTCAGTTGGTAGAGCATCGCACCAGCAACGCGAAGGTCACGGGTTCGATTCCCGTTGAAAAGCCCTGATTTTTTTTCAGCCTTTTTCGGGCTTGGACACAGTAGCTTAAAGGCCTCACTTGACTATACTTACCAAAGTAATTACTCTGGCCAATCAAAGAACTCGCAGACAATTTGATGAACCAATCAGAACTCGAAGCAAATACATGTAAAAAATCAGAAAACGGCAAACTGATCCTTACGGCAAGGCGATGAAGGAGTAAATAAAAGAATAAAACAAAATTTATATATATATATATATATATTAAAACGAACGGTTTGTCGCTGTGGTCTTGCTGATATTTTATATTCAAATACATGTAATCCACGCCAAGCGCGGGAAAACGCGTGCGAGTAAGTCACGATTGGTTTTGGTTTTACTTCTGATTGGTTGAAATAGTGGCGCGAAATTTTTTAAGCCAATCACGAAGCGTAGCAATGCAAAACCAAAGCAATTGCGAAATTACTTTCGATACTCAATTGAAAAGCGTTCTATTACTTATTGCCTTGACTTAATTGCCATTAAATTGTAATAAAAAAAATGAAACTGAACTATAGTTTTTGCTAAAAAAAAAAAATAACGGGGTTATTTCTAAAGAAACTGGTTCTGCATCGGTGAAGGAGTGAAACATGAAAATTTGGTTTTATCACCTGAGTACACCACAGGTTTACCAACCTCCGTTTGTGTGGTGGACTGTGTTAAATGAATACAGGGGTTAGTTTCTAAAGAAACTATGGTGCTGCGTCAGTGGGGAGTGAAACATGAAAATTTGGTTTTATCAACTGAGTACACCACAGGCTTACCAACCTCCGTTTGTGTGGTGGACTATGCATTTAAATGACTACAGGGGTTAGTTTCTAAAGAAACGGAGTTAACAACAGGGAGCGTGTGTAATCGCTTTGGTCAGCGGTATCTGGCACGTGCGCATGTGCTAGGATTTCATTTGCTCTCAGAGTCGAGCATGTTTAGCGTGGCGTTTCTCTCGTAGCGTTTTCTTGTGGCGGGTGTTATTTGAGGTCTTGTGCGTTTTAGACCTCAGCGTTTTTCCCTCTCCCCCCCTCCCTCCCTCCCTCTTTCCACTGCTATGGCAGTGTCACGGGTGCCTATTTCCGTGGCTTGGGGGCTCATGGCTGGGTTGCCAGGATTTGCCAGCCATGGGGGCGGTTCTCCATCTAGAGGCTGGCTGCCAATAGTGGAAGCTCCTGGATGTCCCAGGCACCAACCTCCACTTAGCGAGGCGGTTATTAACTTGTATGTTTTGTTTTCCCAATGTTGATCATGTGATGTTACCCAAGAGAACTGTTTCTTTTAAATTGTGCATATGTATGCATAATTTATAAAAAGACAAAGGACAAATTCCCTTGAGAACAACAAGACCTACGTTGGGAAAACAAAACATGCAAGCTAAAGATATCTTATCAACTCAATTGGTAAAACCAAACTATAGTTTTAGCTAGCCTGTGAGAACACCCTAGCGGCTGGCAGCGATGACAACTAGAGGCGGTTGATCCTAGCATTGCGCAGGACGCCTGTCATGTTTGAACCTTGACCGAGCTCACCACAAGTCAAGGCCATTGGTTCGATTCCTGTCACCGACTCAGTTTATTTATTTCTCTCTCGCTCGTGACATGGCGAACATAACATTTTCTCAGTAGAACTGAGAAAATGGTACAACCTGGGATTATTTGTTCAACTAACTGCTACCTCGCTATTTTCATTTAGGCAATCCCTGTGTAACCTTACATATTGATCAGCAATTTTGCGTTTTTGTTTTATTGTAATTTTATTATTTAAAGCACTCTGCAATACTCTATTAAGAGTGAAGACTTAATTGGTAAATAAATTTGTAAAATTCATTAATAATTCATAAGGGTACTAACAAATTGAAATGAGCCATTCCAATCACATGGTTACCCTGTAAAGCAGATACAACTCACTAGTGAGTTGTATCTAATTTACATTCCAGATACAACCACTAGTGAGCTCTCTCTGGAATGTAAATTAGATACAACCACCAGTGAGTTGTATTTAGAATGTGAATTTCACAAGTTGTTTACTACATTCGCGTCCGTGTTGCATCGTCACTATACATTCACTCGGCTGCGCCTCGTCATTGTATAGGCCGATACAACACTCCCGCTCATGTAGTAAACATTACAAATAAATAAATAAGGTTGCCTATTAGTTTTCGCAAGAGAAAATTGGTTTTCGTTTAAATGTGTGAGGATTTGCGCCACAATACGTATATAAAGGATTCCTGGCCAAAAGTAGCCCGACATTTAAGTAGATGAAGACTGTCGTTCTTCCGGGTATCACAGGAGTGGATTTACAACTGGCATAAAAAAAATAATTGATCATTGCCAACTCGACCTCAATAGTGCTCAGGACAGAAAAAAATTCCAGGAAGGGGTTTCGCAAACGGTCAGTTTCGAGGCGAGGGAGGTCAAGACCCTGAATTTGGCCGACTCACAAAGTCCAACTTCCGTTGTTTTCCGGTAGAGGCGATTCCAAGACGATTTGTTTGGAGAAAAGGTTTCGCTCGCGACGGAGTCGGAGCCAGAGTATTAATCAGGATGGTATCTAGTGAAAATAAAACAACGGAGTCGTGGACAGAGTTTCCGATTGCGTTTATTATATATTGTAAAACGCTTAGGACAAGTAGTGATTTCGCGCTATAGAAATAAATTATTATTAATTATTATTATTAAGATTCTGTGTCTTACGATCTAATTAAATTTAATTCCCCAACACAGTCAGGTTAGGTTCTATTTCAGTACACTGATTTAAAAAGGAAATATTGACATACAATGCCATTCATTGTTGTAAAAAGCGTCATGAAAGTTGCGTCGTGTAAGTTAGAACCAGATATAAGAGACAAACAGTCTTTCTTTAAATATTATTTATTTATTATTTAATTAAAAGTCACCAAATTTTTGAGCTTTTTGCTGTAAAATTAAATACAATAAGAGAGAATTTCGAAAAATTAATTGCTCGCACCTGCCGAGCCTATAATTCGTTCAAGAAATTTGTTTAGACAGTGAGCTTTACCGTGCGAGCGCCTTACCGTGCGCACCCAACATACGTTTTTTACAAGTTGGCCAATCAGAGAGAGAGCAAATTCAGCTGACGGGCTGCAAAGATGAGCACGATGAAATGTAATCTTCTCGCTTCGTGTTTATCACGGAAGTACAAAGTTAGTTACAAAATACGATGATTTTATTCACTTTATTGCTTCACACGTATCCGCAGTTACGAAAACAATTATAAAAATTAGCTGGTGATATCGTGGAAACTTGTACACAAGTTTGTTGGGTGCTCAGGGTGAAGCGCGTCGCATTATAACCAATCACAGCAAGTATGCTAGTTTTTCAACCAATCAGGTGCAAACGTTTGTCTTGGCTACGTGTGTTTTCCCGCGCTTGGCACAGGCTACGTGTGTTTTCCCGCGCTTGGCACAGGGTACATATTGTTGTCTTGGGTTCTGATCGGTTCATTGTGTTGACTGCTTCTGTTGCGATTGATCAGATGGTTACTTTTGGCGGATTTACGGTAAGCACTCTATTTTCATTGTTTGTATTGTTGATCGACATTTAATTGTGTTTTGCTACCTATTTATACAGCTGGGGCTGTAATTCATTTCATGTGTTCATTTTCTAACAACAAAACTTGAGAAATCAAGAGATAGATCGTGGCTGTGGCCGTCGTTGCAAGCATAATGAGAAATCCAACTCTACAACAAAAACAAGTGAAGCTGACGATTAGAACTGATGATCAAGTAAATATCCTGAGAACAATAGGCATTCTTCGTGATGAGCCGGAATCGGAGCCGGAATCGGAGCCGGAATCGGAGCCGGAATCGGAAGAAGTAATGATCTAGTGGAAATTAATACGTAGGGACGGATAGTTAGGGAAGGACGAAGAAGCAAAATCGGAAGAAAAAGGAAACCTTTTGATTCTTCCGATTCCGTTGAGCTTCCGATTGCGATTGCGACTCCGTTTGCTAATTTATATTAGAACGTAAGGCTTCTTACGCTTTCGACTCCGTCTTCGCTTCCGATTATGTTGCTAGTGGGAACCAACCCAAACAAATTAAGGTGGCTCAACTGTTTTTTTTGGCGACACAACATCCCAACTTTGAACAGCTAGCTGCTTCACACAAATACTAAGGATGAAATGAACTTTCCAAAAATGTAGATTTGATTGACATCGGTGTTACCATAACAACGATCTGATGACGTCGTGGTTTTTGCATATTAGTAATTTTCTCAACATCTTGACTTAAAAGCGATTGTATGCCTCTTATAGTCTAGATGTACGTCTTCAAGACTGCATCGTTGAAACATTGTTGGGTGGCAAAAGCGCTAATGAGCCATACATTCTTTGTACACCTTTTGCCCTTCATTAACGGAAAAAAAGAAATTCATTTTATTTTACGTGAAATCAATAACATCTTAGGAATAACATTTTCACAAAGAAATGTTCATTTCAATCATCCGTTGGTTCATTTGCGCAATTACCATGCTATGCATCTTCAATAACATCATTGGAATGTCATTTTCTTTTATTGTAAAGTCTATTATGCCTTTGGAAACACATTTTCATCAATAATACAGTAGTTTACATTTTTTGAAAGTCATTACTGGCAAGTACATTACCGTCCATAATAAACAAAGTTCATTTTTAACCTTCAACGTGTTCGCGGTTAAGACAACGCACTACATGTAAAGTACAGAAAAGCCGATATTTCACGCCTTGAATATTCAGTACATGTCGTAAGACACAACTGACGGCAGAGAGGAAGTTCAGCAACAGACCACTCCAGTTAGACCAGTTACAGAACATCACTTGCGTATTCTTTTACCAAATACGGCTGCAGAAAGAACGCAGGATTCCCCGAAAACATAGAGGGTTTAATCGAACTTCGCTATTTAATTACTTGCCTGAAATGGGTAGATTCTGCATGTACCGGAGCACATATTACGTAAAACAAAAGGAACAAAGAACGACAACAATACAAATGCAAAACAAGACCAAAAATACAACACCTCACAAACAATAGAAGACCATGGATACCGGTACCTGCAGAAAGACCCCTGAAATGACTTTCAAAAAATGTAAACGGAAGTGTTGTTGATGTTAATGTTTTTCCAAAGGCATAATAGACTTTTCAATACAGAAAATGACATTCCAATGATGTTATTGAAGATGCCTTAGCATGGTAATTGCGCAAATGAACCAACGGATGATTAAAATGAACATTTCGTCGTGAAAATGTTATTCCTAATTAAGATCTTATTGATTTCCCGTAAAATAAAATGAATTTCTATTTTCCGTTAATGAAGGGCAAAAGGTGTAAAATTTTGAGTTTTTAAAACAGCTAATTGTGCTATGCCCTTTCAATATTCAGCGTTGACTTTTTTGTAGCCAGGTAAGAGAATGAGGCATACATGCTAATGAGGCAAAAATGGTAAACAAAGATTCCCCTATAAAGAGACCTTTTCGGTAGATTCCGAGCAACGACAGGTCAATGATTTTCATCCTGTACTGCTGTAGTTCAGTTTTGTTGAAAATTATGAAATTTGACAATACCCTCGATATCTCGAACGCCCACTATCTCGAACAATTTTCCGCCCCCCTTGAGTCCACTATAAAAGTATAGGGGACTATGCATTCGTCTTCCAAAGTCCATAACCGTATTATTGTTGACAGCTAGTCTATTTCAGGACTTGCCCTTTTGTCCACATTGTACATATTTGTGCGCTTTTGAATCAACAAGTTTGCCATGCCTGCTTGCTACGCTTAGCTGCTGCTGAAGCTATTATGAAAATTCTTTTCACAGTACAATGGCAATAAACATAATGCTACGGTCATGCAGCAGCAACACGTTAAAATGCAGTTTCGTGTTGTAGGCATGGCAAACTTGTTGATTCAAAAGCGCAAATATGCCAAAACCATGAAGTCATCAGATCGTTGGTATGCTAACACCGATGTCAATCAAACCTACATTTTTGGAAAGTTCATTTCATTCCTAGAATATGTGTGAAGCAGCTTGCCTGATCATGCTCAGACTGATATACCTCTGGTACCAAGTGTAACTACGCTCTTTTCTGTTTGACCATATTACCAAGACGTTAAGGATACAATTAAAAGAAGAATGAATGAAAAACAAAAACTCACTTGAAAAAGTCGTTGAAAGTGATGGGATATCCATACTGCTCTGCGAGCCCGGCGCAAACGACATTAGCTGACGCACCAATCAGAGTGCCGTTTCCTGCGAAAGTGTACATGGACACATGCATAAATTACTCAGCGCACGGGTACATGGACACATGCATAAATTACTCAACCCACAGGTACATGGACACATGCATAAATTACGCAGCCCACAGGTCTGAAGACAAAACATTCTGACTCTACTAATACGATTACGAGACATTCAATGTGAAATAGTTTATCAAGGATGAGTCAGTCAGTCATCTAATGAATGTATTGTAATAACAATCTGTCTACGCTCCTGATCCTGGTAAATTACATTTCATTTCTAAGATTCCATTTCACAAGTTCAAAAAATTGTGTCACGCCAGATACGAAAAGCCACTAAAAACCACCCTTTCGATGTGGTCAAAAAATGTGGACGTAAACGTATTCCCCCTATCAGTGCAGCGGCACAAGATCCCGGGGAAAAGGTACAAAAACTGATAACATTACTTGATACTGTTTGAAACATTTCATTACCCAACTCATTTAAAATAAAAAACTTAAACAAAAAAAGGCAACGTTCGAGAAGACTGACCGACGTAGAACGATAAATATCTCATGACGACACTCAGTCGTCAGAAATTACACGCACACAATTGTTACTTCGATACTAATGATCGAGCTCAGAGGGCCTGTACAGCTCAGTGGTATAGCTCTTGTAACTGCTTCGCAAAAGCCGTGGGTTTAAATCCCATTTAGGCTAGAAACATGCAGACCTTTCTCTCTAATGAATTAACATATGGTTCACCTCAAATGTCTACGGTGTAACAGTTATTCCTGCCGTAAGTTGAGCGATAAACTTGGTGGCGATAACAGGTTCGACTGTGCACTGTACACGATTTCATTTATCGAGTAAAGTCAAAACGTTTGTTCAGTAAAAGTGGGAATCTCTACAAATGAGACTGAAATAAAATTTAATTATCCAATTTCTACTAAATTGTACACGTAATACCGTACGTAAGGATAATTTGAGTTCGTGCCTACCTCCTAAACAGGAGCCCATGGCGAGAGCCCACACCAGAGGCTGAAGAAGGATTTTATTTTTCTGGCTCAGATTCACGATAACAGGAATCTGCAAGGTCAACAGAGATGGTTTGAATTTGGTTGTTAAACTGAAGCCGTTTTTCTTTCTGTTGTGTATTGCGCTTGAAACGCATATCAACGCATGCGCTCAATGGAAAAATATTTGGGCGATCTGACAAATAAGTAAAGTAGGGCAGGGCAGGGCAGGGCCGGGCCGGGCAGGGCCGGGCAGGGCAGGGCAGGGCCAGGCAGGGCAGGGCAGGGCAGGGCAGGGCAGGGCAGGGCAGGGCAGGGCAGGGCAGGGCAGGGCAGGGCAGGGCAGGGCAGGGCAGGGCAGGGCAGGGCCAGGCAGGGCAGGGCCAGGCAGGGCAGGGCCAGGCAGGGCAGGGCCAGGCAGGGCAGGGCCAGGCAGGGCAGGGCCAGGCAGGGCAGGGCCAGGCAGGGCAGGGCCAGGCAGGGCAGGGCAGGGCAGGGCAGGGCAGGGCAGGGCAGGGCAGGGCAGGGCAGGGCAGGGCAGGGCAGGGCAGGGCAGGGCAGGGCAGGGCAGGGCAGGGCGGGGCAGGGCAGGGGGGGGCAGGGCAGGGCGGGGCAGGGCAGGCGGGGCGGGGCGGGGCAGGGCAGGCGGGGCGGGGCGGGGCGGGGCGGGGCAAGGAAGAGTAGAGTAGAGTAGAGTAGAGTAGAGTAGAGTAGAGTAGAGTAGAGTAGAGTAGAGTAGAGTAGAGTAGAGTAGAGTAGAGTAGAGTAGAGTAGAGTAGAGTAGAGTAGAGTAGAGTAGAGTAGAGTAGAGTAGAGTAGAGTAGAGTAGAGTAGAGTAGAGTAGAGTAGAGTAGAGTAGAGTAGAGTAGAGTAGAGTAGAGTAGAGTAGAGTAGAGTAGAGTAGAGTAGAGTAGAGTAGAGTAGAGGAGAGGAGAGGAGAGTAGAGTAGAGTAGGTCGGGTAGGGTGGGGTAACCTAGGGGTAACCTAAGACAAACCAGTATCAATTTAGCTTAAAAGGCCACTGCCCCGGTTGAAATACCGTGTTTTCATGATTATGGCCAGGAGCTTGCTTTGTTACCTTGAGATCGGAAGAAAACATCCCCAAAAGTGATGAACGCAAGGAAATAGGAACTAAAATGACAAGCTAACGGCTAAAGATCTCAAAATTCCACAGGAATGACAATTTTGATTTCTTGACCGCCTGTCACGAAATCAAATTTGATGAACTGTAATCCACTTTCATCCTTGTAATCCTGCACTTTTTCTCCAGACAACTGCCTCTGTTTTGCTCAATAGAATCTAAAATTTAGTTGTATAGTTGGAGGCAATTGGCGATATAACATGGAAATCATGTTCGGCTGGACAGTTTCCCTTTAATAAGAATACGTGTATACGGTCCCACCGCGGTCAAACGTCCGAGGCGTTTTGCGTTTTATTTGGTGGGATTTCATTTAATATCAAATGGAAATATGGGCTAGGATGTATAAAATATCTTTTAATTTTTCTCAAAATGATGAGCTTTTTTCCGTTGAAAACTGACCAAAACTCTTTGCGCCTGATCAAAATTATGTTGGCAAATGGCGCCGACAATTCTACAGTTCACAGTTTTTAAACGGTTAGAACTTTTTAGGTAAACTTTCAAAACGTTTGGTAAATTGACAGTGTATTGGCAATATATTAAACTTTAAACAGTGAAAATGACAACCTTAACTTTTAAGTACTTTGCTTAACTTTTGCAAATTTCTCTCGTTTGACCGCGGTTAAGTATACGGTGCGCAAATCACTGAACCTGTTGAGTAAAACAAAAACGTTGCCAAAAGAACGCAATTGTAACTGCTCCCAGTAAACCGTTTACCGTTCGCTCTGCTATGAATTAGCGAAGAATGAGCAGAATACTATTCCATTAATTTTATAAACTGATTATTTTCTAAAAGAAAACGATTTCTGTCTATTGCGAGAAATCACATTCTAAAGTTGTTCCAAAAAATACCCACTCTAAATTAAGCGTCGATTGCATGTCTCTTCTGTCTCCCAAATGAGAGTTTAATTCGCCACTCCAGAAACTGTGGGGAGTTAGCGCCAGCTTTTGACACTAAGATTTCTGGGATTGTTTGCGTAACCAATATTAGCTATGATTGGTCAATGGTTGCTTTGGAAACCATCAACCTATCGTAACTTACGCTGGTTACCCAAACGATCCCAGAAAGCCTAGTGCCGAAAGCTGGTGCTCAGTCTCCCCGAGGTTTCTGGAGTGGCAAATTTAACGTTGACGCCAATCCTAGATTAGCGTAATTACGATTGACAAACCGGGTCCAGAAAAGAAAATATTCCGGCTCTTGTCTTGTGTAATGTAAAAAAAAAACTACCAAGAGGAAAGAAAGGAACCATCTTACCATCGCCGTTGTAAATGGAATGTTGTCTATGAATGATGACACTAACGCAGAAACCCACACAATGATGATCAAGGCGACAGCACGGTTGTGTTTATTCTACAAAAACAACAAACAAAAGCATGAGAAACTGTGTCCTAACTACAGCTTAATATGGTAGAGGCGCGGCAGTATAATGCTTAGGGCATTGGTGATCAGTAGCTAATTTCCCCTTGCAGTATCACTACATATACCAAACGCGTGAGAATACTAGAAATGACCGACGAATATATAACTTGTCTTGATTTGTATACAGCGTCTCCCAACTTAGAAATATACGGCAACAAGTGAAGAGAATTAAACGGGATTACAGTGTTAGTGGACGTCATAAATTTACCTTATATCCGTCGATGTCAGTGTCACTTCCTAAGAGCTGAAATAATTAAACCACAAACTGAAAGTATTATTAAAAGTAACGAAGACCAAGCCTTATTGTTACATCATCAAAGTGTGAATGGAATGCGAAAGAAATCTAATTTGCCATTGCAATGGCTAGACAGGTAAGTGACAAAATTAAAAAAACATATCGCAGAAAATTTAAGAAAACGGTTGGCAATTTCCCCGTATTTGACTCAAAGAAGGGAGGGAGGGGTAGGAATGTTGTGTGAGTAAACACCCACTAATGCAGAAACGTCGGGTAAAAGATAAAAACTATGAACGAGAAGCGGGAAAACTAACTTGTTTTGCTAGATGAAATGCACATTTCACTAACACGGGACGCTCTGACCTGCCAGTGCTGTCGTTATGCCTATATACCGCTGATAAAGAAATATACCGTTTAAATAACGGTTTGCTCAACATCTTTCTTTTCTTCATTCATTCTACGTCATTCACAAATTCATATTCAATATCCGTTCCTACCACGGGTGCAGCCTGAGCCTGTCCCTGGCTCTCAGATTGCATGGGCGAGCGAAAGGCATACCCCCACTATCTGAGAGCCTGGAACAGGCTTGTGCAGCCTCGTCCCCAGGCCTCAACGCGCTAAGAGATTGAACGTGGGCGATTGGGGACGAAAGCGAAAGCGAACCAGCCTCGTCTCCGGGCCTTAACAAGCTTACCGAGCAGCTCGATGGGTGACGTCACATTCCATTACGCGCCGAGAACTATTGGGAACAAGGCTGTTAGATCTCGATTGATCTTAGCCTGCGTGGCAGGCGTTCGAAGGGGACGGTGAAAGGGGGAGAATTGGGACGAACCCTTCACATTCTCGCGCGCCCGAATTCTCCCCCTTCCCCTCCCCCTTCAAACGCCTGCCACGCAGGCTAGATTGATCTGCTCTCAATGTAAGACTCAAAGCCCGAAAAATCATTCTCGTCCCCAGACCACTTGGTCCGAGTGTTCAGCTCAGACGGTTGAGAGGGCCAAGAGGCTCTGGGACGAGAATGCCGAAATATGTGCCAATGAAAAATGGAAAGTGCAGAAAATGCGGGTATTTCTTGTTTTTGCAGAAGAAACTACTGCTGGTTAGCTATTGTGTTATGGTGTGGGTATTGTCTATTATCGTTTGTTTCACGTCATTAGCATAGTGATCGTAACATCTCCAACACCAAGAAAATTCCAAATACTTTCACAACTGCAATGTAACATTTTTTTAGTACTGTGTCGAGCGAAAAATGAAAAGAAAACAAAAATAACCTCAATTAACATTGATGTTTGGTCACCAAGATATTTCAGGAGCCCAATTTCTTTAAGCGCCTGAAAACAAAAGAACATGCAAATATTTTATTGCCAGAGTAATAGCAAGGGAAAGGAAGGGTAACCATTAAAATGAAAGCTATTGAGAACTTCTGTCCTATGGTGCAAGTTGTACAAGGCGATTCTTAATTTTGAATGTTACCATTCATATGAAAGTTACTACTTTTCTGTATTTCTGTTTATTATGGCGTTGTTACTTATACTGTACAAGGTGGTTCATTCAGTTGAAAGCTTAGGTAGTACTTTTCAACATTATTTATTATGTCAGTTGAGAAAGGTGGTTCTAACATTTGATTTCGTGGACGGACTCGCCAAATTAAGGTTGACCATTTTAATGATCATGAGGCGGTGCTGAATATAATTATTTGAACTTAGTTTCTAAATATTGGAGCTGAGAGAGTTAACAAATCCAACTGCAACTGTTCTCGTTCAAACTGACCTGCATTAGAATAAACAAGGCGGTAAAGAACACGAGGGTTGTCCACTCCACTTTTTCCATAAGATCTTCAAAGTGCGATATGTCAGCCAACAAGATGAGAAGTAGGGCTCCAAGCACAGCTATCCACCCTGGCGAAAACATAGACCGAAAAGTCTACTCAACATAATGCGTTACATAGAGCGGTTTTCACCTGAGTCACATTCGACTAAAACCAAAGTAATAACTCTGGCCAATCACAACAGACACACACAATCCAGTAAACTAATAGAACGTATTCATAAATGGCAGCCAATTTATTTTTCTTTTATATTCATGCTAATCAGCCTACCTAGCCTCATTTTAGAGCAAAAATTCTTTTGAATTTTGTAATATGCTAACGAGGCTAGGTATGCCAATTAGCATGAATATAGAAGTTTAATAAATCGGCCGCCATTTATAAATAAGCTCTGTAAGAGTTCGAAGCAAATACATGCAGCCGGCTATGGAAATGTTAAACGCGAGTGCACGCTTTGTAGCACAGGTACATCGCTCCAATTTTAATACAACAAGAGGCTGCAAGCAGCCTATACTCATGCGCATGCATAAGAAAGTTTTATTATATATTTTAAACATGATAAGATGTCTGACATGGAGAAGAGTTACTCCTTTCATTTAGTTATCGTTCCTGCAAACCATGTTGTTTACTATTGAATGTTTTGTAAATGAAGGCTGTACCACAGTGAAGCCAGTGGTTCTTCGAAGTTTTATAAATACCTAACGTGAACATTAGTAATGTAAGTAGGGTTGTAGGAGATGCTGTCGTGACACTTCAATAACACTGTATTACCGGAAGTGGGAGTAGCCGGAAGTCACTACACAGGAAGTGTAAATGGCAAAGCTATGAACCGGAAGTGCACAATTAAAAATATGTGTGCATAAATTTGCATGCAAAATCGTGACAAACCAAAAAAAAAAAATAATAATAATAATAATTAAAAGAAAAAGAAAAACGGATCCCAATTTTTTAACCTCATGCCGCTTCTTGCATGAGTAAAAATATTTTAGCTGATATCTTAAAGGCCCACTATCACCCACTCGGCTTTGCGGTCTTTTGTTTTTTGTTTTCAAATGACGAGCTCGCTCGTGATTGGCTCTTTCGGGAATTTTCGACTGCGTTAAATTCACAATGCAGTTTGGGTGATCAGTGGGCCTTTAAGTTAACCCATTCATAAATTTCTCAGATATCTAACTCGACGAAAGTAATTCCACATTGAATTCCATTTTTAACTTGTGAATATGCGAAGTTGAACGAGTTATAGCAGACGGGATCAAATATGCAAGTTTTCACTCCCTCCTACTATCGGCAGTAAATATTTCTTGGTAATTCCGCTGTCCAGTACATAAGGCTTGCGCATATATTTTGTTGCAGGGACAGGAGGGTAGGGAGTTGGACGCAGAGGCTTTGGGGGGGGGAGTCAGTGGAACAAAATGCGTGGGCGAGGGGAGGGTCCGAAGGTTGTTTTGCATACATGAGTTAAGTCGTAGGAGACTATGATTTTTTCCTATACAAACACTGTATTTCGTGACAATGTTTGCCCCATTTATTTGTAAATTGTAATAAAATATCAAAAGAAAACTTACCTATGTCAAGATAAAGGCCAGAAACAAATGACTGAATGAAAAACAGGACGATAACAATTGTGATGATAAACGAGCTCTTTGCTAAAAGTTCTCTGTCTCTTATGACGTACTGAAATAAAATAAAAAGGAAATTGTTGATTACTCAAATAAAGGTACAGTACAGTTTGTTCATTGGATGGCAAACAAACACAATAGTGCAAGCACAAGGATCGTATTTAAAGATGTTTTGATTCTTGTGTTTATTTCAAAGCGTTTGGATGTACTCCAAACCGAGCAAGAGACTAACGCTTATTTTATCTACGCTTCCTAGTTTTAAGATATCCATGTCTCTAGATTTTCATTTTTCACTGACAAGGTCAGTGTCACGTCAGTGTGGAAGGAAAACTTTTTACAATGTCTCATTTCCAGTAATTCATTGATGATTTGTACAATTCACCTTTCTTTCCAGTTCTTCTAAACTTTTTTGGAAATCGTCTTGTCTCGACCTAGCAACAAGGAAAAATTCGCTTCATTTTATACATTCAGAAACTCATAAGGGGTTGTTCAACCCCTTAAAAGTTTCTGATACATTTCAACGTGCAGTATTTGCAGGCACCGCGGAGGGGGAGAGGCTGGTAGGGCTATAGCCCTGCCACGTTTTTGCAAGGGTTGACAAAAAAGTTTTGATGGCTCACAAGACTGATTGCTTTTTCCTTAAAATATAGCAAGTGCTACCACGAATCCCGACTTAACCACAGTCGGGATGGGATAAATCCCAATTTTACGATCCCAAAAATATATTTGGTCAAATTCTCTTGATACAGGTGAAGTCAAGGTTGCAGCGCACGTTTTTTATAGACAAGCCAAAGATGACCATCAATTTACCGAACATTTTTGACAGAAATTTGTCGTCTAAGAACGCTAGAAATGGAGTTTTAGAGCATCAGCATCAACTTTCAAAATGTTCTGTAGGAAGGGGGGGGGGGGGGGAGGCCCTAATCCCCCCTGAAGACATGCGCTCGCAAAATAATTCTCAATGCCATTTCATCCTATAAGCCCTACCACTTTAAATGTGCTCTGCGGTCCCTGATTTGCTACTTCAGCACTTCATCTATTACCAGCAACACATCATCATCATCATCATCATCATCATCATCACCATCATCGTCGTCGTCACACTCACCATGATGATGATGATGATGATGATGATGATGTCATCAGCTTTATCATAGCCACCCTCGCCATCATCATCATCGTCATCCATCACGTCACCATCAACAACATCCTCATTGTCTTCATCATTCATCGTCAACACTATCATCAACACCAATCATCTCTAATTATCACTATCATCAACACACTCACTATCATATCTCCATATCTCCATAACAACAAGAACAACATCAACAACTTAACAGCATCATCATCATAATTATCATCCTTACGTAGTTCTTTTCATGTTACTGATCGTGTTCTCGAGCGTCATGACCTTCTGCAACAGCAGTAGTTTCACAATTTTCTCTTCGGCAGAGACAACTGGCAGACGTTCGGCTGATCTTTTCCAGATCTCTGCTTCTCTTTTCAGCTCTGTGTAAAAAAAATGATCAAAGTTATACGATAAATGAAATATTCTACTTCTCGCACGATTGATCAAAACCTGTCACGTGAATTTGAGTCAGTATGTGGAATTGCTGCCATTTTGCATTTTAATAATATAAACAAGAAAACAATTTGTGATAACTTCAGAGGATTGAAAGTTGAAATATGGGATATTCTCACATTTTTCAGTCGGGTAATAAATCTCTTCTTAACCAAGTTTGCTGGGGACACACCCCCCATACTTCGTTAAAAAGATATATGTACCTGTGTTAAAGTTAACAACGGCTACCCACCAGTTTGGACAGTGTAAAATTTCGAATTGTTACTGCGTTTCTTAAAATGTTTTTTTTTTCTTTTTTCTCCCCTCCCCTCCCCCTGCCCCCCCCCCCCCCAAAAAAAAAAAGTCAGGCCCGTGAACGCTTTGTACTAATGCGAGTTTTAAGACATTTGAAACCAGAAATAATAAAACATAACAGTGTATCAATTGTTTACAACGTCTAAATCTGGTTACAATGTACCTTCAATGATAGGAGGGTCATCATTGACAATTTTCACATTCCTATAAATAAGCCTGAAGAAAGAAAACAAAGCAAACACTAAGAGAATTAACCCTTTGTTTGCAAAGAGCATTCTATTCTACATACATAGATGTATTTAGGATTTCATTTACCTTCCCAGCTCGTAAAAAGGGCAATGCCACCTTTTTTATGGTCACTTCAAAAACCAAAAAAACCTATTTGTATACAGCTATTTCAATTAACGTTGTCGGATCTTAAAGCTCAAAGCCAAGACCGCAAGGTAGTATGGGTAGTTGTGAATGACTATACTATCTTACTACCATACTACTTTTCGGTCTTGGCTTTAAGCTTTCATCCGACAACGTTAATTGAAATAGCTGTAAATTGAAACCTAAAAGTAGTGCTCCATTTTTGCTAACAACAACTATAACAGTCCACTGAAACCACTTGTTTATAAATTACCTTTGACAGTCGATGGCGAGAATGGAAGTGGATTGCAACTTCAATTTTTTTTTCAAGTAAGTTATTTTCAAATCAAAGGCTCCTAAGAGCCATCCTGTGAATAAGAAATGCTAACGCGTAACGCAATATTGCCGTAAGCTTATGTTTTCACACTGACTCGGTTCAATATTTCTTTAAAATTAAACGTAAGGATTTTTGACAAACGCAAAAAGAAAAAATACGGTACATCACTTTCACACCATTCGGCCACCGTGATCTCTGGCTTGGAACTGGATAAATTTAATTACTTCAAGGTAGATACGCATCAAAATGCGTGTCTCGGTTGAAAAATCCTTTTAGATCAATTTTATCGTTGCATTAAAGACTCCAAATACGAAACATCTTTAAGCTTATTGTTATTTATATTCGTTTGCAACAATTTAGTTCTTGTTATCGCTGGATTCACGTTATTCTTGTTACAAAATGCATTTGTAACAAACATTACGTCACAAAGTTTACAGCTGATGGAAGGAGTGAGCGAGTGAGCGAGCGAGCGAGTGCTCATTTGCATATCTGTCTCCGTTACCGATAACCCGTTCATTACACATGCGCGTATTCACGGGTTAAAAATTGGCAATTTTTCAAGTTCTTCATTTCCACTGGTCAGCTGTAACTCGAAGAAGGTTTAAAGTCTATTGTGGTTGTGCATGGTCAAGGCTGTCTTGCGCTTTATTAGCATGTGGTGCAGTGCAAAAGAAAACGGCAAAATCCACAGTGACTGAGGACTTCAGTTATTGTCATTAATTTTTTCTCTTATACTTTCAGCCTGTTGAACTTTCAGCTAAAGGTCCTCATGCATCCGGACAGATCAAATTTGGTAGCTGATAATAATATTCCTTAATACGGCACTAAATCGTCAAAAGGAACATAAACATGACTTTCTAAAGCCTTTGGTAAACTTGACTCATTGCGTGCCTCTGAAAAGAAAGGAGGACATACAGTACATTGAACAACAGTGCTGGCATTAGTGAAAGGCCTCAGTGAAAGAGGCTCGCAATAGAAATTTGCAAGCAGTAAACGACTGTGTAAATCGTACCTTAACACTGCGTAGGCCACCATAAAACAAAAAAATATTCCTACAGTGAGGTTTTTTGTAAAATCCAGAAAGGTGATACCCTAAAGGACAAATAATATCACCACATTATTTTCCTTTATCAGTTAGTTTTGTTCAGAACAAAAATCTGCTGTCACAAAAAATAGAAATATCTTCTACATTAGTATCAGAATATCATGATTTTATTATTTAATTTATATTTTTTATTTTGTCAAAAAGGCCACCACCACCAAACGTTTTAAGACCTTTTAACGATAAAAAATACTATAAATATTGTAAACTAAAACAGTCGATTAACTATGGCGATTGACGCAAAAACGGGTTGAAGTACCACTAGAAATTCTACAATAAGAAAATGCATTGCATGGAGAAAACATAAAACATGTTCAACGTGCTCTACAAACATGCTTTTTCTTCTCAATAGTGGCTTGACTTACGCTCACTTTCCCGCGCTTGGCACCAATTACACATTTTCCCGTGCTTGGCACGCATTGCAGGATATTTTTGCTTGAGTTCTTGTTTGCAACGATTAGCCAGATATGATTACTTTGGTTTTGGTCTCACGTCAGTCATTAGAAATAGAATGCAGTTCATCAGGATGTGCCATATTAGAAAAAAATCCTTGGTGGCTCTGTGGCATCCTTCACTGACTGTAATTTAACTTGATCACACAATTTAACGAGAAACCACAGCAAAAAAAGAGGTTAATTTCATCCCTACTATACTACTACTGTTATATAACTTGGTCACACACAAAAAAGGTCTTCAGTGTGGGAAGCTACTGGCTTAGTCAATTCTGGAAAATGAGATTCTGACTAAAAAGGGAACTGTTTCTCTAACATAAGTTCAGATAGGAGGAAGCGTGTGGCAACTTACTTCATCCTGGAGTAGACTGTTAGAAACCAGAATAACGTTCGGAGGATCACCAATTGCTGCAGGAAAAATATAAAAATACTAAGGTTTTGGGGGCTGTTCTGACATTAATATGTAAAAAATACTTACAAGTCTGTCATATTTCGGATTACCTGAAACTGATCACATACGTTATGTTTTAAAGAAAGCCTTTGTCGAGGCCCGCTAGTCACCTACACAGTCATTATCTGATTACTACACAGTTCATCCCAGTAAGCCACCATCCAAAATTCTTGCAAATCAATTCAATTGAAGATTGGTCGCCAATGAGAGAAGTGAACCACTCGTAAGCGAGTACCTCTCCTAGACAACTACATTTCCTGTTATTTGAGACGGCGGAGAGAGGTTTTCACGCATTATGATAAGCTTTTGTTGCTAATCAATACGGTATGGTGCGATGATACTATACTATATTAGTTTTTTTTTTTACCTGTTGCTGTTCCACCAATATTAGAAAATATCACTTCAGCTATCAGAATAGGAGTGGGATTCAGATTCAGTACTTGACACAACCTGGATATATAAAAAAGGAATTTTATTTGGGAAATTATTGAAAAACAACAACAGAAGCAAAACAGGTAAGAGCCACTCACTGATTTTAACCACGGACTGAAAAGCTTAAAATACATTTTATGTCTCCTGATATGGTCATTTAAAAAATTTGAATGCCGGTCAGTCATCTAGTCCACAGCGTTAATTTCTTGTTAACCTTTAACTCCCAAGAGTGCCAAAAAACAAAATTCAAGAAAAACCCCAAATTTCATTTTGAAAAATATTGAAAAAGATATGGTACTATGCAAAAGTACTGCCAAAGAGGATTCATTTGAATGGTAACACCAGAGGATTTTGTTGACAAAGTCAGAAGTCCGAACTACATTACATTTCTCCATTATTGACTCTTGGTTAAAAAGTGACGTTCAAGTGGGCTGCTGTATTAGTTGGGAAATACGTTTCTATGCATTTCCTGGCAACATCTCAAGCGTGTTTTTATGTTTTAAGGTTATTTAATGGATTAGAGCTGGCAGTGCTCTAGCCATCTGAGTTAGTTAGGTCCCGTCTCACAGCACTCTCTGATCTGTTCTTGTGGGACGTTAAAGATCCCACATCACTGTTCAAAAAGAGTAGGGGACGTAGACCCCGGTGGTGTGGTCAACCTTGCGGGTTGTGGGATTGGAAGGGATGGCACCTTGCATGGGACCTGAGTCCCGTTCGTGCCTTTCCCTCTGGACTGTATGAGTCCAGAAAAGTTGGATAGAAAAAGTTACGAGGTCTGTTGGGAACACGCCGTAAGGATTTCAAAAAAAACCTATGGCAATATTAGGGAAAAAAGCTGCAAACTTCAACAATATTTACACCCTTACATTTTCTGTAAGGTCAAGAAAAATTCCCTGAAAATACCTCTCGCCCATCATAACAATGTTGATTTTCCCACGCAAAAGTAGTGTCCTGTTAAACGACATTGGTCTGAAAAAAGGAGGGGGGGGGGAGGGGCTTAGTGGTAACGCTGTGAACTAAATGATTTACAAATGCTAAGTGCAAGAGGCGGCATGCATTCAAGTGTCAAAGATGATGTCGAAAATTGTGAATACATACACATCTTATCGCTCCTGGCTGCAAGGTGACTTCATAAACGATGCAATCAAGGCGGTTGTATTCAAAGACTAACAAGGGAACAACTGAAAGAACTATCAAGGTAATAAAAGCTAGGCTGATACTTACGTAACTGTCACAGGTGTAAAGAGCAGAATGACAGTCACATTATCCTATTTAAAATAAAAAAGGAAAATTTAGAGGTTTCGAGAGTATCAAGCTCCTGAAAGTAAAGATACAATTTGATGTTTGCCAATGAACCTTGACAGTGCAGGTTCCTGACAGTACGCTCAGAATGTTTGTTTTAACACGTAACTCTAAAGCGACTTTTCATGAAACGTTCTCCGACCAATCAGAGGGTAAGCGAACAAGCTCTTTTTAAAATCAATGATGAACCGAATCAATCCAATCTGTGACTTGACTTACAAACATTTTCCCACCCTTGGCACCGGTTGCATGTTTTACGTTCTTGGCACCAATAAGTAACAGTTTTCTGCTGCGCTTAGCACCGGTGCGTTTGCTTTGGGCTCTGATTGGTTCCCTGCATAATTCGCGTCTGATTGTCCAAATGGAAATACTTTGGTTTTGCTTGAAATCACATTTCTATAAATTCATATATTTTACCAGAACAGCGGAGATCACAGCAGTAGAGATGCAGAGAAGCGTGATAAGCGGCCAGACGTGACCCCTTGAAAGCTTATACGCCTAAAACATAAGCAAACAATGTCAATGACTGGACATTATACATGGATGATAATACATGGGTGCAAGGAGATAGGAAATTTCTCTCCGAGTGGAGTGTTAAACATGAGATGTATTATTTTGTGTATTATGTAAACAATACTATTTATGAAGTTTTAAAGTGCACCTCACCCCCAATTTTTTTCTTTTAATCAACTCAATGTACGTTGAAAAGTCGAATAGTGAAATATTTCGTGTTTTTAACGTCGCGTTCAGTGAGTTATAGAGATTTGAATTACAAAATGCTAATTAGACGACGTCAAATCAAGACTTTACCATTATTTCTACTTCAATTTACAATACGTAGTTCACAGCTTAAGGATAATCAATTTAAGAAATACTGAATAAAAACTGTTAATAGTCAATTGACTTGTAAAAAAATATTACTTGGAGGTGGAAACAAATAGTTGTATAATAAACGATTCTTGATTTGACGTCATCTAATTAGCATTTTGTAAATTCAAACCTCTATAATTCACTAATAACGCAACGTTAAAAACACGAAATATTAAACTATTCAACTTTTTAACGTACATTGAGTTGATTAAAAGAAAAAAAAATGGGGGTTTAGTGCACTTTAAGCAATTTTTCAAAGATTTCCCGGAGATTTCCGAAGATTTTTAAGAATACTCCAAATACGAACATTTCCAATCATTTTCCACCGGAAAATTTCCAAAGATATTTCCAAAGATGTTTCGATTATAGACCAACACCTTCTAGCATATTTGACATTTCATGGAGGCAAACATGGTAAATAACGTGAAGATTTTTAAAATTGTTATCTTCGCATGCGAAGATATATGATTTTTCTGCCGTAGGAGAAATCCTTCTATTTCACTGAAAATTGGACAATAAACAAAGATATCTTTCCCAGGGGATATTCTAATATATATATATATATATATATATATATATATATATATATATATATATATATATATATATATATATATATATATATATATATATAAAGAGAATAAGTGGACACGGTTAAACTTTTGACTTCGGTTTAATGCATACAGGTCTGTTTCGTACAGGGCGAACCTGCACTCCTCAGTGCAAGACCAAAAGTGAACTACAAAGAACATTTACAGTATAAAAAGCATCATATCTCCATGGGGATAACGTTCATGTCTAGACAATGTCACATCACGTTTTTCAGCAGAAATTTATCTTTATGTCTACATTTACTGATTAATTCGTTTCGTTTGTTCAAGGTTGCGGTTTCTGGTTTGCACAAAATGAAAAACTTTTCAGCTATACACAAATTACATCGCTTCGTCGTATTCGAGTAGTGGGGAGCACGGCATAAAATGCTCCACTTAATTTCTGCTGAAAAACGTGATGTGACATTGTCTAGACATGAACGTTATCCCCATGGAGATATGATGCTTTTTATACTGTAAATGTTCTTTGTAGTTCACTTTTGGTCTTGCACTGAGGAGTGCAGGTTCGCCCTGTACGAAACAGACCTGTATGCATTAAACCGAAGTCAAAAGTTTAACCGTGTCCACTTATTCTCTTTATATTCGCTCTACCGATGGTATCGAGCCCTCTCGACACACAATACAAATATTATCCTGGATATATATATATATATATATATATATATATATATATATATATATATATATAAGCCTCGTTTTCGTAAAATTTGTTTACTTAAGCCTGCTTTTCACTAGCGACGCAAGCACAAGCGCAAGCATAGGTGCAAGCATAAGAATTCTGTACAAGTGAAAACGAACGCAAGCAAAAGCACAATTAAGAACGAAATATTCACCAGCAAGATTTGATCATTGTTAACACCATCAGGTTTTTGTGCATTTGACCAACGGAAAACATGAATCTATTTGTTTTACTCATTGACTGACAGCTCAAATAATGCTATTTTCGCTTGAAAACAAAACAAACAATTTTCACGGCAACGATGTTTGTAACCAGCAAGATTCGTAGAGTCAAGGCAAGCAAAATAAGTGAATAACTCACAAATGACTTTCGAAGATGATTTTCTTAACTAACCTTTGTTTTGTCCAAAAATTCCTTCAAAATCGTATCAGAATCACTGCTTTTTTTCTTGTGCTTGTGTTATGTTCCGTTTTCACATGCGACGCAAGCATAAGCGCAAGCACAAGAATCAAAATATTTTGATCCTTGTGCTTGTGCTTATGCTTGCGTCAAGCTCGTTTTCACGGCCAAATAAGGGCTCTTGTGCTACCTTGCGTTTGTGCTTGCGTCGCTGGTGAAAACCAGGCTTTACTGTAAACAATGTTCCCAAAAGCTCACTAAAGAAGTGCAGCTATTTGTAACTTCCTTGATACTATAAAAATTTCTGGTAAGTTAATTGTATCATTTGTAGCCTGTTCCACGCGTTCAAAAAGTAGGGTGCGAAGGATAGGAGGCATGCAAAGGAATTATATTGTGAGTGCTTAACCTCACCCCTTCTCCCGGCTCTTTTCCCACGCTAGTTCGCTCGCTAGTTTTTAACCGCTTCCCAGCACCACAATCTTAATGATTGGAACAGGCTATATCATTTGCAACTAAAGATGGTTGTTGACAAACTGAAAAATGTTTAGCACTTTACAGAGTCATACACATCATAGTACGCGCTTTCAAGGAAAAAAAAAACACATTTGCGCAGACAGATATGGATCAAAGGCTGCTATGACGGAGCCAACTCGTGACATCGAAACGTTCACACCCTTCCCCTCCCCTAGACGTTTTTCTCCACCCACCCACCATCCATTGCATCCAACTCCTCACCCTCCCCTCCCTCCAACACCATCCCCATGGTTAAGTCAAGTGACCATTACATATCGGGGCTCATTGTTACCAGCCTATTGACCTACCGATTGAGTGAATTTTGTATCCTACTGCAAGAACTTCTTCAGTGCTTCGCATAGAGCAGTTTTCAATTGAGTGTGGTAAAACCAAAACCAAAGTAATTACTCTGACCAATCACAGCAGTCGTAAACAATCCAATGAACCAATCAGAGCTCGAAGCAATTACATGTCGGCGGCGCCAAGCGCGGGAAAACGCGTGCGAGCAAGTCACGATTGGTTTTGGTTTTACTTCTGATTGGTCGAGAAAGTAGCGCGAGATTTTTTAGCCAATCACAAAGCGTAGCAATGAAAAACCAAAGCAATTGTGTAATTACTTTTCACACTAAATTGAAAACTGCTCTATTAACAAGTTAAAAACGGTAGAGTCTACCTGCTATAGCTCAGAAGGAGGTCGGACACCTTATTGAGAATTATATAACGTAATGTCAACACTTAGAATTTTATTTTCAATAAATTTTTAAGTGTAAGAAATAAAATCTAAAATCCCCACTCAGGATTCAACCTGTGACCTCAGCTTGGCTTAGACTTACATACCAGGGTACCACCTAGCTTCTCGGGTTGTTTAGGCCTAAATTTAACCATACAAACTGAAAGCTAACCAGTTACTCTGTTATATATTCTCATTAAGGTGTCCGACCTACTTTTGAGCTTTAGCATTTAGACTCAACCGTTAAAAACAATAGTGTGGACGTGGACATCTACTGTAATTTTGACTGGAAAGTACTGGACCTTTTTACGGGGCCTTAGAGCTTAAAGGGTTCACCATTTAAGTGAATTAAACAGACAAACCTTCAACGCCAAGTAGTCAAAAAATCCAGTCTGGGCAAACACAGCTACCAAAATCATCTGCCACAAAAAAATAATACCAACAATAAAACATGTTTTGAAACAATATACAGATATAAGTGATATAAAGGTAGCTAGGCTTGCAAAAGTATCCCTGGAATCTTGCTATATTTCACCTACTCTTTTATGACTGTTAACCCCTTTAACTCCCAAGAGTGCCAAAAATCAAAATTCAAGAAAAATCCTAAATTTCATTTTCTAAAATATCAAAAAACAAATAGTACCATGCAAAAGTACTGCCGAAGAGGTTTCATTTGAATAGTCACACCATAGGATTTCGTCCACAGAGTCAAAAGTTAGAACAAATGGTACCATGCAAAAGTACTGCTGAAGAGGTTTCATTTGAATGGTCTCACCATAGGATTTCGTCCACAGACGCAAAAGTTAGAACTACACTACATGTCTTCATAATTGACTCCGGGAGTGAAAGGGTTAAACACCCTATCTATCCCTATTCTCTGATCTGCCTCATTCAGAGTGAATAAGGGGTGGAGAGCCTGCAGTGAAAATGTTAGAGACTGAAAAATAAAATTCGGCCTTATTTTATGGGGCAGTACGCAGCTATTACAAGGTCTTCTCTGATTGGCTGAGAAAACAATAGAACAAACAACAGAATAATGGAACCTAGCCCTGAAAACAATAGAGCTGCGTGAGGTCCAATGAAATTAAAGGTTCTAAAGAGCTGCATGGTATCTGACTTTTTTTTTCAGCAAGATAGGGTGGGAAGGGGGAGGGTTGGTAACTACTCTGGACCTGCCACTGTCCCACTATAAAATTTTAGTATAAATCTACTAGCGTTCTATCACGAATACTGTTCTCTTATTGGCTCCACTACTCACTATCTATTCTGCTGTAGAAGGTGAGTAGAGTGAGTAGCCTAATGGCGACTGCTTCTTCGTGTTTTAAAAGTGTCTGTGAAGTATTTGTTGTTAAGTTTTCAACGTCTAGTAGATTTATACTAAAACAATTAGATTATTCGCTCTTGAGCTCATCATCTAATTGCTAAATATTATGTTACTGAACAACTGAAAGTAAGATAGGCTGTACACATAGATGTCTGCACAAACACTGATGGTACATACCATTCCAAACAGAAGAGCAAGAGTTTCCCACTCAACCCAAGTAACAATAGCTTCCAATGTGGGTCTCTGGAGAACAAATGAGAATTGCCATAAACATAGGGCACAGGTACTGGGGAAGGATTCTTACCGTGCGTCATTATGGGCTGAAAAGGGTATAGAGTTTGGTTTGAAATAGATAAGGGTTTCAAACACTGGGTAGCACACCCCAAAACATGTTAGGTACCTTATGCAACAAGAACATGGACATCCTAAGAGTTATTGGTGGCAATTAGGAGTTGCACATCCCCTTTGTAGTTGCATTTTTTACCATTACCAAGCAAGTGAAATATCATTTTGATATCAGAATAGTTTACTGATGTAGACTGTTATAAAACTGGAGACCAATGATTTCTGGCTGCCACCAATGATGTCTGGGACATCAACATTTTCATTGCTAAAGTCGCTATTGAGATGGAAGCCTGATTTGTGTGATTATTTGGGTAACAGTAGTCCTTGAATAGATATTGACTGATGTTTCAACAGCTTGAGAAAAGTGATCTTCAAAGTCAAGTGCTTATCATCAGTTGATGGTATTTGGTCTCTGAGGCCTGTTTCTTGACAGTTTCTTTAAGATATTGTCAGTCGCTATTGCTCCTACACAAGTGTTTGTAGGGAAATGGCCCTACATATATCAGAAATTTTTTGTAACTTTAGATACACAAGATACGATTCAAGAGGAAATGGAACTACTCTGCAACAACCCAATTTCAATCTTAAATGGAAGAAAAACTATTTTCTTATAGAGTCTGCAGACTATGGAACACGCAGGATCTACGAGAAATGCAGAATGCCAAATTTAAGAAAGCTCCAATCAGCAGTGAATAGTTCATTTACTTTATTATTTTTATAGTTATCACCTGTGTTCTTATTAATTTTAATCTTAGATGCACGTACATGATTTAACGAGCTGTAAAGCTCCTAAGTGTTATGTAATTAAGGAAAAAACTACTACTACTACCAGATAACTTTTTGGGCACAGACTGAGCTATATTTTAAAATCAGAATCTATAGAATGGAGCTGTGGTTTTAGCCCTTTATTGCTTAGCTTTCAAAACCAACAAAAATTGAATATTTTGTGTAAACACCGCACACATAAAATTAAATAGCCTTCCGGGCTAAAATTAACCATTTGAACTTTCAAGAAATGAGCCCCTGGATTGATCAGTTAAGTTGTGATGTCATTGGTTATGCAGGCTCAAAAGGTAAGTGGCAGGCTTTCCATAGAATACGCATTTTGCTTTTCATTACGAGAAAATATGCATTCATTTGCATGAAATGGCAACCAAGATACATTCATTTGTGCCAAAAAACGAACATTTGCGCGTAAGTCAGATTCAATAACAATTTTTGCATTTTAATCAACATCCAATTACATTTTTGGGCATTCTTTTGAGTCATTCAGCATACAAAAGAGAAAAATGTACTTTCATTTGCGCTAACATTCAAGTTGTTAACACCATCTTGAAAGTCAATTGAGACAATCGACAAACATTGAAGTGCAAAAAAACATTTAGTAACATCTTTATCACGATGTTTGAAATTCAATAGCATTCCTGGACCATGCTATTGCGGATAAGACAAATATTAAATAATGCGCTGGTACAAAAAATTAAGCGTTCTTTACATTCAATCGAACAGTACAATTTAAGAATTATTTTGTTCTGAATTTCAGTTAACCCTTCAATAATCTTTCCATTCAAACATCTTGGCAGATAGGTCTGCATGAAGGGGTACCATTGCGCACTTTTAGCTGCGGTCACAGTGTTGATGTTTCTGTGCAGAGCTTCAAAGTTGCTGTGTTCGAAATTCCCCAGTGGGATTCCTCGTGCTCTGGCCTCATCTCTGTTATCCATTCGTGTTTGAATTTCTGGATGCGAGATGTCGGCCTTGATTGCTGTTTTCAGACAGCTTATTGCCTGCTCCACGATGCAAATGTTCGTTTTTTGGCGCTAATGAATGTATCTTAGCGCTATTGGTTGCCATTTCACGCAAATGAATGCATATTTTCTTGTAACGAACAGTAAAAGTTGTAAAAGTGTTTTTTTTTTGCTCATCTGCAGACTGGAAAAAACTTCACATGACCCAGAATCTGAATCTGATGAGGAGTTTTACCCTGTTGGCGTGGGACAATACAGCAAGTGCAGCCAAGGACCCCAACATTGCCGCAATTGTTCTGTGAACAAGCTACAAAAAAAGACATTATTTAAAATCACTATTTTTTTAAAAAAAAAAAATATTAAATGGATAAGATGATTTCAATGCATTAACCTAGACGTTTGAATAGCATTTACATAGCATTTACATAATAGCATAAACAAAACTCTTAATACCTAAATAAACATGATTCCAATCAATAACTGAAGCTGTCAGCAGGGGAAACAAAAACCTGTTACCATTAACAATAGTAAAAATTCTTTTCTGATGCTTCTGTTGTTCTAGATTATTTTGTATAAAGAATTTGATGACACATCAAGACAAGTTGACCCTTTTTTGTACATTTTAAAATCTGCCAGTAATGTAGTTGTTTTGCCATCATTTAATTACAGACAGGAGTTGAAGACCCTGTTAGTAAGATTTAATGAAAATATCTTCTGCCATTACAGAGACTTTGGATGCGTTTTTTTCTAACGAATCCGAAATCGCGAAGATTGATACTGGAGTGGCAATTTTCAAATCACATGTGCACTATCCCAAGCAATGGAAACAATTCCACCTAAAAATGACAACTTGGTTTAAGTTAAAGGACGATTTCTATAAAACAAGAGACAAAATGGAAGACAGTGGGGACCCATAGTCAGGCAAATTAGACTCTGTTATGAACAAAAAGTGATGTTTTTACCTCGAATATAATAAGAATGTAGACTCCAATTAAGATAACAAAGGCAAAAATGACCTGCAACAAGAAAAAACTCTTAACAAGTAACTCTTAATACATGATAAGGTTTTTAAAATTGCCATTCTTTGTTAGTAACATTTCAATATTTCAAAAACTACAGAATGAAGACCTTTTTTACAAAATGGTTGAAGACGGTAAGCAAAATGATAGGTGTGTAAATGTACAAGCAATGTTTGGCACTTGTTAAAAAAAAGTTGACATTCCATTGTGCATAGCCGTTCAGCGCGCTTTCCTTCTTATGCGGATCATTACTTAAGGTATTAGGAGTCAAAATATGTAGGCCAAATGAACTAACGTGTACAAGAAGAACAAATCAAAAGAAGTAAATTAATGTCTTTTAATGTATATGTTTGCGACCACAATGGGTCACAATCGGCTCAACTTGTGATTCGATTTGGAGGTCATTTTATGTCGCTGCTTTCGCTTGATTTGCAACCAACGATGCTTTGAAATTAACGACGCTTTGAAAGAAAAGACCGAACAACTCCTTAAGTGACACGGTAGCAAAGCAGTACAAATCAAACTCATCAAAAACATGTCCTACACTAACACGTCAGGCCTATGGAAAAGCTCGCGAAGCGAAAGCACGAATTTGAGCCAGTGCTACAATGGTCAGCTGTGCTGTTGAAGAGCACGGAAGCGAGGCAAAAATGTTTGACTAACACAGGCCAAGAATCAAACCGGTATCTGAGTTAAATAGTACTGTTGCAATCGTAGCGAGCAGCAAAAATTCAAAAATAGTTTTTTCCTTTATCTTTAAAAGTAAAAACGCTTTTCCTCCCATTTTTGGGCAAAAGAAAAGATCTCGGTCTCCCCGATTAATCTAGCGAAAAAGATAGTTTGAAATTTTGTGTCAAAATCCACATGTCATGATACCTTAAATAATACATGATCAACTCAACAGTGAAACTTTGCTGTTTTAAAAAAAAGCAAAAACATGAACTTTGCGAATAATTAAGGATAATTCCTTACTTGATCATCAGTACTAACAGGCTCTTCATAGTACTTCAAGGAAATAGCAATTGGAAATGAAGTGTTCAAGGTCAATAACAACATCAAATGTGTTACACTGCAGAAACAAACACAAAAACAATCAAATAAATAGAATCACATGAAATGTTTGCAGCAAATTAAGGGGCACTTCAATTAAGGTGTTTCGATACAGTTTTCTGGAGACCGTACCTACATTTTTGCCATGTTCATCCAATCTGCTTTGCGCGCCCGCTGATTTTAGCACAGACGGAAAATCAAAAAATCGATGTGCCAGCCAATCATAACGCTTCATTGAACTATTGAACCGTTTCAAAACAAAAACACAAGCGCGCAAAGCGCGCAAAGCAGATTGGGTGAACATGGGCCTTTAAGCAGTCTTTTCCAAGTCAGATCAACGTGGTTTTGAATTGAAGTTTAGCCAAATATATATTCTGGTAAAATCGATATTACCATGGCGACGATAAACAAGAAACTTCGAAATCAGTAAAAGTGGAATTTTGCGCATTTAAGATGTTGGTATGGTATGTGGCATATATATTCTGTAAGAATAAAAAAAATTCTGTATGTTTGATTTCAAATAAATTGCAATAACATTTCAAACCTTACTATTTGTATATTGGCATTAAATTAATCGAGAGATAAACACTGGTTTTGTGAAATTACTTAGATACTGTCAAAAAGTAGCTTGATGTTATGTTGTACACTGACCTTCAAAGTTTTGTTTACTTTCTCTTTTGCGATCTTGAGAACTGCCTTTTTTCCTAACATCGCTTCATGTGCAATTTTTGGCTAATTTTCGATTTTAATCGCTTTTACAAAAATATGAGAAACTGCTCGATGGATGGGGACACTTCTCCTGGTCCCGGCTGGCAAAACACTCGTATAATCTTTGTAATTATCACTTCTAGTAAAAGGTCACCCGTATTAAGGGGACACTTCTCCTGGTCTCAATGGTGTCCCCTTAATGGAAGTTTCCATGCTACTTCAATCATCATATATTAATTAAGACTATGGGTGATGGAAATGTTATTATTAAGTAGATTGTGTTGTTCCAGAAAATATTCATACCCCTCCCACAGAAAGCCTTTTTTTGTTTGGAGCCCCCGCCCCTCTGGAAATTCCAATCTAGCATCGTACTTTACTTTTAAAAATTTGGCTTTTAAGATCCCCCCTCTCCCTTGGAATTTTCAACAGCCTTCCATGGGGGAGGTATAGGGTGATCTTTGTTTACACTTTTTGCCTCATTAGTATATGTGCATCATTTTCTAATCGAGCTACAACAAAATCAACTCTGAATATTGAAAGGGCATACTACAATTAGCTTTCTCTGGAAATTTGAACCCGATACACTAGATACTCTTTGTGCAATGCTGTTTTTAAAACTCTTAATTTTACAAAGAATGTATGGGCTCATTAGCGCTTTTGCCACCCAGCAATTTTGCAGTTTTGGATAGCTTATATTTTCTTAAATATTACATACAAAGAGCTAAAAATTGGGTAGATTACTAAATTTAACAAGCTCTTTCAACTGTTGAAGTCCATTCGTATTTAGCGCAATGTCTTCTCTACGTAAATTCGTATGCTAATGAGACAAAATGTAAACAATGACGTCAGCAAAGATCGCCCTATAGATCTGATATTTTAAGGAACTGCACATTGATGGAGTGGCACTGACTTGTCATTTTCCACACGCTTAAGATTCAGTTTCTTCTCAACTGTTCTGGGAGTCTCATATTTCTCACAGATTGTAGAACCGCAGTTGACTCCAATCGTTTCAGACTGTAACAAATGATTTCAATTAGCAATTATTGCACAGGATCGTACCTAGGAAATTGCTCGATTCCATAGCTCAGAAGGAGTTCGGACACCTTATTGAGACTTATATAACGGAGTAACTGGTTAGCTTTCAGTTGAGGTTGGGGTTAGCAGTTTGTATAGTTAAATTTAGGACTAAGCAACCCGAGAAGCTAGGTGGTACAGTAGGCTATGCCAGGCATAACTAATCAATGATCAATGACATCAATGAGTAATCAATGGGTAATCAATTGATTAATCATTGAGTATTGCCAATACTCAATGAGTAATCAATGATTAATTGAAAAAAAATTTTGTGGGTCATTGATTACTCATTGATGTCATTGATTACTCATTGATGCCAATGATTATTCATTGATTCCATTGATTATTCATTGATGTCATTGATTATACATTGATTACACATTGATTATGCATTGATTACCCATTGACTACTCATTTCCCCCTCTTTCATCAAAATTAATAAGATACCATTCTTGTTTTATTAAACAAAAAGAATTAAGGAATTTGTATTTATGATTTCTGAAATTCTGGCTAAAATACCAGTCCTATACATGTACAGTTTAAATTCAAGGTAAAATATACAAAATCGTTATGCGTATTAATTTCCACAAATACATTTTATTCTTGTCTGGCCATCCCACAAAATGTTTCATTTCCCATCGCCCAACTATAACCCAATTTTTGAAGTGACCGCTACAAATCGTCTTCAAACACCTTCTGAAGTAACAGTGGCTCTTTGCAAAATAGTAGTCTTGGGGAAGATAATGTATACGTCGAATTATTCATTTTGATTACATTCCTCGATGTACCTCTTTCTCCAGACCGTCACCGACCTACGCACTTTCACGAGAGATAGGGCGATGGAAAACGAAACATTGTATTGGAACTGACCTTTGTCTCTGAGCATTTTTGCTTCTTAACAAAACAGCTTAACAATAACTAGACCGAAGACCTATGACTCTAATATGCACAGGAATAATCTAAATGATGAGAGATTTCCTGCAGTGGCTGTTTTTCAACAAAAAAAGACTGCTTTTGCTTAGGAAGGCTACCATCATAAGCCGCTGTATTAAGTCGCAAAGGTATACTGGCAGACACTGTCACTTTTCTTGCCCTTGCGTTGTACGTGCCAATATTGCTCTGTGTTGTACTTTCTGTACAGGCATTAACAGTCTTCAACAAATTAACAAGTTCCGATTGTTTTGCTTTGGAATTGAATGGAATTGCTTTATCCTTCAACAGTTGCTTTAAAACCGCTATGGTCATGTTTTCTGCTGGTCCTTGTTTCATGCGTTCAATTTTTTCCTGCTTTTCCATCTCCGCTGTTTCCTCCAGTTTCTTTTGCTGGTCCTCAAGTCATTTACGATGTCCTTCTATTTCTGCCACTGTTTCATTGTTTAGTTGAAGAATACCGTCTTCAGATGGAGTTGTGTCAATTTTCTGTACAAACTGGTAAGACCCCAAAACCTTATATGTTTTGGAACGAAAAAGCTTCTTTGTTATTTTGGCGGTACTAATTCCTCGGTCTAAGTTGCTTACAAATAAATTCACAGCTAACCTGACATGATCTGTTTTAGAAATTTTCCAGTCAAATAGGGGATGTGCATTTTTTCATCTTGTCGGGTTTGTTGTCATTCTCTCAATTTGACCAACGACAAAGTCATTATTTTCCCATGCACATACAATATCTTTGCACCTTAGTTTGAAGAAACTGTTATCCTCTTTACTTGAAAGAAACATTGCATATCGTTTATCATGCTCAAGAAAAAATTGGTTCTGTCGGCCAGTGGAAAGAATATAGAGCCTTCCATCCTGCCAGGCCAGAAATTCAGCAATGTGGTATATTTGGCCCTCGTGGCAGACGTATGAATGAGGATTTCTTTTAAGGTGCTTTGAACTGGAAGCAGAATCCGTTTCTTTTAAGTTCTTGTTTCCAAATACCATTTCTTGTGGATCGTCGCTAAGAATGTGGTACGAACGAGGGCTGACAAGTTCTTCCTGTACCGTTGGGCGGACAAAATTCTCTGAACTATAAAGAATGGCACTAGAGGCACTATACAAGGATTCTCAGTACCCTACACAAGGCGCACTTGACGAATTTGCCTGATATAATAACCTAGAGCCAAGAACCGTAAAGGTCTGGTTTAATAATAAACGCTAATGAGGAAACGACGCGGAACAACACAAGGTGCAACAACATCAGCAACGGAAAATGTCAGGGGAACAGAGCTGTGATAAATAAAGTTGAAAGCAAAATAATTTGTTTTATTTATCCTGGATTTTTATACCATTCGATAAACCCGATGAGTAATCAATGAAATCAATGACTAATCAATGACTAATCAATGACCAAAAATTTTGTGGGTCATTGATTAGTCATTGAGTACTCATTGAGTATTGGCAATACTCAATGAGTAATCAATTGATTACTCATTGATTACCCATTGATTACTCATTGATGCCATTGATTAGTTATGCCTGGGCTATGTAAGCCTAAGCCTACCTGAGGTCACAGGTTCAATCCTGAGTGGGGATTTTAGATTTTCTTTTTTACACATTTATTGAGAATAAAGTGTCAACATTACATTATATAATTCTCAATAAGTGTCCGACCTCCTTCTGAGCTATGGAAGGTAGACTCTACCTCCTACCTAACGTTTTGCAAGGGGAGGTTGCATCTCAGTCGGCCAAAATCGGTCACTTAAGACAGTTCCCATTTCTTGTTTTCACATTGAATTAGTCTGCTACTTTTTTTTCTTTTTATGTTAGGATTCTGTTCTCGATTCTCATTAATCTGCTTAAAAGAAGAGGGATTTCAGAACACCTGGAACCTTCCATTGGAAAATACTACATGTAGCATTTAGACTGTACAAGGTAATAAACATTGATTATTAGAGAACAAAGGCTTATTTTCAATCAAAACGTTTAGATGGCCAGTATCTATAGATATTATAAAAAAAGAAAACAGAACAAGAAAGGAATGGTGCATCAATATTTTACTACATGTACTTCTATCCTTTGTCATTTATACATGTACATGTATCATTCAGTAACACTGTATACGTCTGGCCCCAGTTGTTGAAAAGGTGGATAGTGCTATCCCACCGGATAATTCACTATCCAACGGATAACACAATGGATTTTGTTAATACTTATCCACTTGATAGTGATTTATCCGGTGGATAGTGCTATCCACCTTTTGAACAACCGGGCCTGGACATTAATATGATGGTAATATGACATTTTCTTACGAATTTATGGTGGCTGAACACAGTTTCACTGTACCTATACGTCATTCATTGTCATTTTAAAACTACTAAAGTCTGAGCGCCCAAAATTGGTGAGGCATACGATTAAGCAACAAGTTATATATTTTGATATTTGTTGAGCTTTTAAGGTGGATTGTAAATAAGCTTGCAATATTTGGTTTCGTTTATTTTCAGAAAATCTAGTTGTTAGATTTTGTCCATCATTTGTCTCCAGTTAACTCCTAAAAATATTCACATGTTAACACTGGTCTCATGTAATTTTAACAGAGGGATTTTCTGTAATTCGTGGTTTAATACGTTTGCGTTTTGCAAAAATCTCCTCTGTTAGATTTCAAATTTCTGATGGCAGGTGAGTTCATTTCTGAGGAAAGTCGCTAAAATATCCAGTTACAATTGGAGGTCTGAGGTCCATGGAAACTGCCGAATTCTTCGGAACATCCTCAGACAACTTCGAACATCATCAGAATAGATCGGGTTCTCTTCGGATTTGGTCGTGTCACCTTCGGAAATCCTGGCACTCCACGAAAAAATTTTCACGCCTATCATTCGGAAAAAGTTGGCAGGTATATAAAATTTTTATCCAATATTTTTTAGTTGTATATTTGGTGGCATTTGGTGATATATAGCGGATATTACATGGCCGCGCGAAGATGCGAAATTTCTCTTTTCAACACAAGAAGAGAAATTTCGTATCTTCAAGCGGCCATGTAATGTTCTGTTTATTATATAAACACCAATGAAATCAAACCATTTCACTTTAATATTTTTTTGAAATCCTAAAGTAGAACAATGTGTCAATGGTATCTTTTCACGTGTGAAGATAACATGTTATTCTCACGTGCGAAGATATGATGTTTATGCGCGAAAGCTCACCTGGTATTTCATTGGTGTTTATATAACAAAACATGGAAATAATAAGCTGAGCGAAATGTTCTTATTTCAGTGGGACAGTATTCCTCTACAATGTAACAGAGTGGAGGGAAACTTCTTACAGTAATCATACTCTACATTACACTGTAAAAACCAGATTCCAGTTTTGCACAATCCTCAAATTACATTATAATCACTTGCATGATTACAGATCAATGTGGACTCTACTCAGTTAATCAACACAATTGCAAGGAATAAATTATGAGCATGCTTGCATTACCTTCTGCATTCTATTATTCCTCCTGTTTACAAGGCCAATGGTGAGATTGTGCTCGGGGTATACAGAACCTTGACAACCAAAAATGAAAATTTGTTACAAAAAGTGTGTTTCAAACTAAAAAGCATTATCTTAGAGCGCTTTCCATTTGTTTATAGAACTGACTGGTCGGACCACCAGTTAAATGGAACGCGTCTGTTCTGAGAACTGGTTCTGGACAGACTGGACCTACCCTGCGTGTAGAACCCGCCAGTTCTGCCAGTTCTATCCCACAATGCACTCAAACGGCGCTGCAGCCGTGCGAAAACGCGAAAAAAAAATCCATTGTCCGCCATTACGCAGAAACGGGATGGAGGAACCATCATTAACTTCGTGGACTTCCGAAAACACCAAATTACTAATATCCATAACAAATATGTTCACCAAACACTGACTGTTGTCATCATGCATGTACAGTGTAAATGAATTCTAGTACATTGTGTGACTCAATTGTTTTCTCATACAGTTTACAAGTGGCCATGATCTTTAAGTTTATAAAGTTAAACTGAGGAAAATAACTCTAAAGTATATTAAGCTTTCTAACCAAATATTTAGCCTAGGAATCACTTCATGCAAAGTCAAGAAGACATTCTTTAAAGAGAGCCTTGTACATGACTTATGCTCACAAGTCAGTGATGACTGGCTCCATGGCTACACTGGACAGCATGTCAGAACACATTTGACAGCTCTGTTAAGCAGACATTCATTGCATCCTTAGGGCTAGACTAATGATGGCAAGCAGGATAGAAATGAAATCAACAGATTTAATAAAGTCAAACATCATACCATTATCTTCATCTACAAAAGGTCCAGACACCACCACAACAACAACAGCAGTTCCTGTGCGATTCAGTTCAAAGTCTGATACACAATGGTTTTAGTTAAGGTTGTATTAATAATAGCAAATGGCCTGAGTAATTTCAAATCATCTGAGTGAGTAGCGCATGGACAATTTGAGGATTGCACTGGCTTGGAAAAAGATGCGATTTATTCCCAGATTGCACTATTTTTTCCCTTAATTGCATCTTTTTCCCAGCCAGTGCAATCCTTTATTACATCCATTTTGAAATCACTGGTGATCCTTGCAATCTGATTGGCTCTCAGCAGTGCTATTTATTCCTGAATCGCACTATTTTTTTCACTATTTTTTTGTTGTGCTTTAGTGGCTTCATGCTGAACTTTGTTCAATTGCACCTGACAAAATAATTTTCAAGGTGAGCTGCAGCAAGAGCGTACTTGTGAATGTGCAAAAATTGTTTTCATGGAATCCACTGCAAGGACAATAATTTCGCTTAGGAAGCAAGGTACACTTTTAGCCTAAATTCTGTAGCTTCAAGTTTGTTGTTATAAGAGCCACTGCCACAAACAATAACTCTGAACTTAAGTTTAAAACTAGACAAGAACTTGATCAAACTATTAAAGCTTATATGATATAGTTTGCTGATGGAAGCTGTTTCAAGTTGTTTTGCAGCTTTATGTTTTTCATAGAGAAGTTTTGTTACGAAGAAAGGTACTCTTTTGTCAATGCTGAATTAAATTGTTAGAGTTACAACTTACAACCTAAAAGCTAAATACCAAAACAATAAGCATGTAAGCTTACTTGAGAAAACTGTCAATGCTTTTTTGATTCGCGGCTAATCAGTTTTTTGCTAAAGTTTGGTTATAGCTTAATTTCATTGAAGAGCGTGTTTGTAACCTGACATGTTAACCCATTTAGCTCCAAATGTTTTCTCTGGATAATTTTTAATATAGAAAACAACTTTTGTAAGCCAATGCTAGGCCGCTGCTGGGACTCTCAAATTTTGTGTGCCGTACTGTAAAATACGGAATGGAAAATTGACCAATCATAGCGCATGCACTAACTGAGAGAAATAATAATGGAAAATAATCACTGTGCATATGAGAATGACCACAGGTGTTAAAAAGTTGATCATGTTACATTCTGATTACATGTAGTCACAGTAATAGTAAAATCACATCCACAGTAACAAGAAATCCAAAAGATCATGCACTAACATAATTATAAGAAATATAAAAGGATACATTCCGGTAATGAATCTGAGATTGCGATGAGTCGGGCAGTTTCAGAAACTGCATCATTCATGACAAAAAATATCTAGAAATTAAATAAAACAGTCAATGCAGTCAGTGGTCTGCTCCCCTCCTGGGGGCGGGGGGGGGGGGGGGGGTACTCTGCAAATTTTTGGGTCAGGGTGTGCTGCTGGAGCTCTGAGACCCTTAACCTATACTACATGTAGACCATTTTAGCTGCATTTTGCAACCCTATTCTAGACTAAACACTGAAAAACCCTACCCTATCCTAGACCTATTCCAGACTTGCTATTTTCCAGAAACTCACAGTCTAACTATCCTTATCACAGTTAACAGGGGTCAGTAAAAATGCCGTACTGCCGGCCATACCTATTTTTAAATGCCATTTGCCAGTAAACCTTGTCAAGACTAAATTCTTCAAGCAACTGATCAGTTTTGCGGAAAATGATACCCTATTCTAGACCAAAAATCTCTGATTACTATACCCTATCCCAGACTAAACTGCCTGAAAACCATACCCTTCACAGCGGCACATACCTATATAGCTCATATATGGGAGTACCCATATATGGGGCTGTGCTCAGGGGTGGTTCCCACTTGCTGGGTTGCCATGGATACTTCCCAGCTTGCCTGGAATTCCACTGCGGTCAAACATCCGAGGCATTTTTCATTTTATATAGTGGGATTTTATTTAGTATTAAATGGAAATATGGGCAAGGATGAATAAAAAAAATTAGTTCACGTTACTATCTTTTAATTTTCCTCAAAATGATGAGCTTTTTCCATTGAAAACTGACCAAAACTCTTTGCGCCTGATCAAAATTATGTTGGCAAATGGTGCTGACAATTCTGCAGTTCACAGTTTTAAAATGCTTAGAACTTTTTTAGTATTAACTTTCAAAATGTTTGGTAAATTGACAGTGTATTGGCAATATATTAAACTTTAAACAGTGAAAATGACAACCTTAACTTTTAAGTACTTTGCTTAACTTTTGCTAATTTCTCTCGTTTGACCGCGGTTAAGCCTGGAATTGCATGAGGCCCCCACTCCCAAACTCATCTATTGACAATGAGTTAAGTAAGGGATAATGCCCGAGCTCCGAGGCCTTCTTAAAAATAATGACCGAGCGTGTAGCGCGAGGTCATTATTTTTAAGAAGGCTGAGGAGCGAGGGCATTATCCGTTTTAATGCACCTTTTCATTGTTTTAGAACAAGCAAACCAACGACTTGCTGTGAAATTTTGCTCATCAGTGACAGTAGTGATTGTCTAAATCCCGTAAGGATTGTGCAAGCATTTTAATCATTGTAATGACTCCCGTGGGAGAATTTTTTCTTGCCGTTTCAATCAGTTTAGAATTGATCAACTATGGCCTCGATGAAACACGGTGATGCGATGTGAAGCGCCGTTTGTGATATTCTTTACTGGCCAAGTAGGATACTTTTTACAACAAGATGCGTATAAAGTTCTCAAGTTACCGCAAAATAGGAAAAAGGAATCAGGAGGATGCAATCTTGGAAAAATGTGAGCTAGCGAAGTGAAATTTTAATGGTACACTTTTGAAACGTTTCAATTCTTACATGACAAGGGTAAAACGTTCCTTGACAGTCAGCAGTAGTAATAATCAGAAATTTGGGGATATGGGTTTTAGATTAGACTACGAGCAGTCTCTCTTTCCCAGCTTAGTCCATCGAGCGAGAAACGAAGAAACATTAGCGAACGGTAATGGCCGTGCGAAACTGGGGCGCCCCCAGTTTCGCGCGGCCATTATCCATTCGCTAATGTTTTATCGTTCCTCGCTCGATGGACTAAGCTGGGAAAGAGAGACTGCTCATAGTCTAGCTTTAGATAAAAATAGGAAGTTCACTGTCGATAATTTTTCATTCCACGTTCAATGTAATGGAAAATATTGAGATTTGCCTTATAGTGTCTATAGTAAAGGTTTATTTAAAACTATTAACCAAGGTAGTTGAAAACCTAAAAACATAAGTCCCTTAGAGATACAGGGTGGATGTTGTTGGTCCAGAGGGATGTTTTGTTTATTTTGTTGACATGTACATCAAAAGTATGTCTCAGGGGTGTTGCGAGTGCTATCCATGTTGGGATTTTTCATAAATTATGCTGATGTGCTAAATTGATAAGATTCTAGAAAATCACTGAGGTGGAGCAGTAGGTTATTATTGTGATCAGTGAGGTGGAACAGGAGGTTATTATTTTTAATAATAACCTCCTGTTCCACCTCACTGATCACAATAATAACCTACTGTTCCATTTCAGTGAGCATGTATGCAGATTATTACAAATAATAACCTGTTCAAAACAATGAAAAGGTGCATTAATAACAGTTAATGTTTGGTATGTTTCAAATATAATAACAAATAATACACATTTAATTATTCATTAGTTTTACTTATCTCATTTTTGCACGTGGGTATCTTTTTCAAGACTGAAAACTGACTGAGATTGAATACGAAATGGAATGCGCTATTCCCTGAGGGACTCTGATAACAAACTAGTCGTCCCGTTCCCACAAACTAATTACATGAAAAATAGCTTTAGTTATAGCGGAGCAGTTCTCTGGAACAGCCTACCCTGTGATATGAGAGAAATGAAATCTAATCCAATTTAAACGTTCAGCTTATCTGAATTTTTAATTTAAACTACACACGGCGTTCATGAAAAACAGGTTATTTAGATTAATTGTAGTTAGCTTTGTAATTTGTTTAGGCTAGTTAGGTTAGCTAGGTTAGGTTCCTGATGATTTTACCATGTTTATATAAATAAAGATTTACAATTACAACTGCAATTACAATTGCAATTACAACTGCAATTACAACTGCAATTACAACTGCAATTACAACTGCAATTACAAACCTATTTCATCTAACACATTCATCTATTTCTAAAATGCATTGCAGTCAAATTAATTCTCATGGCTTATTTCTTAAAGTAATGTACTTGGAGTTTAAACTTGGGTGGTATTGCCTCTGAGAAATCCAATCAAGCCACGTAACTACTACTACAGTGGAACCTCGATTTAACGAACCTCTATATAATGAACAATACAATATTCTTCAGCCCGGCAAAATTTCAAGTAAAATGTATAATAATAATAATTACAATCTTTCAACAGGAAAGCCCATTCACCCGAAAAGTGATTTTCAATAGGGTCCTGTATGTATGAAAAGTTGTAAATAAAAAAATAAGTTAAACTATCTGATACATATATTAATATACAAATAAAATAAAAGGACTAAATCAAGACGAACTAGGAGCTAAAAAGTTTAAGCTTAAAATTCGTTAAAGAGTTCGAATCTCTGACTAACAAGTCCAAATTGTTCCAGTGGAGGGAGGCAAAATAAGTAGTCTGCCACTGGCCCCAATTACGTTTAGCCAGTGGCCTCCCGATATCACGCCTTGAGCGTGTGTTGTGGGAATGAAACTCTCCGTTGCTGTGGAGCAGAACCTCGATATAACCAACCTCAATATAATGAAATCCTCGTTATAACGAACACAATCCTCATTATAAATCTGGCAGCCCAAACATACATGTATAACTGTCAATGCGCAACAAAAGATTAATGCAGAACAGACCAACTGTGTGTGCTATAGGGTAAAGGTAAAACCTGTATAGTTTTCCAAACTGCCATATTTATATATACAGTGTACTGTAGCTTCATACAGGCATTAAAGTGCAAATGTTATTTGTTTTGATCCAGAAACATATAACACCGTTACAAAACAATTATTAACTATACCTTGATATAATGAACATTTCAGTTGTTTTTCCGCAAATTCATTATAACAAGGTTTTCAATATAACGAACCCTTGATATAACGAACCAATTTCCCTTGGCACTTGGCACTTCATTAAATCAAGGTTCCACTGTATATAGCTGCTGCTAACACTGCTCCAAGGAGTGGCACGAACAGAATTATTATTATTATTATTATTATTATTATTATTATTATTATTATTATTATTATTATATGTATTTAATTATTTATTTATTTATTAACATGGTAACAGTTTTACAGTGTCAGATAATTGAGTCTTACAACATTAGTTACAGTGGGGCATATACAACATTATACATTCTAAAAGACAATATAGTTTTAACAGATTGTAATCTATACAATGGCTAAGATTCAGTTATTATATTGCTACAACAATGTAGTCAGACATTTATAACTATTGAATAATACTACATGTACTTACTGAGAATACCATAGCCAAGGCAAAGAGAAAATATGGTTTGACTTTCTTGCATCCATCACTACACAAAAAACAGAAAATGGATGTCTCCATCATTAGTTATTCCTTTAATTTTTTAGGTTAGTAGTGGGAGCACTCGAGATCTTGTTTAGAACTGCATCAGGAACTGTACCATGCTCTTGACAGTGACCAACATCACATCTTTCTCATTTAATTACCAAGCTAAACACTTATCATCTTTCCTTATTTCCTTTAAGTTATTCCCCAAGAGAAAGCGGTTCTCCTCACACTGTTTGCTGGAGACACCAAAGACAGCCAGTCAAAGTTTTCAAATGACTACATGTAAGTGACCGGCAGTCCGATATTTTTGATAAATTTGAAGAATCGAAGGAACCGATCATATCCAAACTATCATATCGCGATTAAGAAGGGTAAAGCGATCAGTAGAGCTTTATAGATGTCAAGTCTAACGCTTGGTGTATGTTGGGCTCAGAATATGAAACCATAGTTTGTGACACAATCTTTTTGAGGTAGACTGCTGGTCAAAGGTTTACATAACACTAAATGATTGGCAGTCTGATATTTCTGAGAAATTTAAAGAATCAAAGGAACCGATCATATCCAAACTATCATATGTCAATTAAGAAGTGTTATAGATCTCAAGTCTAATGCTTGGTTTACGTTGGAAGTCGGGTTGGAAGTACAGTGTATGCATGATTCAAAGTGATGAGTTAATGACATAATGAAGATTTGCCGTCAAGCGTGATGTGGCATGACCTTGACTGGCAGTCTACATGTACCTAAAAAAAAATTCTAAGTGTCACAAACTATGGTTTCGTACTCTGAGCCCAGCGTAAACCAAGCATTAGACTTGAGATCTACCGTATCACTTATCACTTCTTTATTGACATATGATAGTTTGGATATAATCGCTTCCTTTGAGTCATCAAATTTATCAAAAATATTGGACTGTCAGTCATTTAGTCATTTGAAAACTCGGACCAGCTGCCAGACATTTAGCCACAGCGAATAAATATAGAAGTAATTTTCCCTACTGGTATCAGTAGTGGTGCTAGGGGAGAGGTCCAGGGCATTAAGGCCAAAAAAATGTTCACTCTAGCATTTTCATCCCCCCTCCCACTCTAATTCACTCTGCCCCCCCCCCCCCCCCTCCTGTATGACGGAGGCTGGGTATTCGGACAAAACCACTAAATTATTCCTACATGTTTTTCATCAAGCCAAAATAGGATTGAAACATCTAACATTAATTTATTTTACAGTATTCCCAACATTAGACTTTAGGAAAAACATATAAGCTCGATATATCAAATTTGCACTTCTCCCTAGCGCTGGAACACAGTATTAAATCATTAAAAACACAACTTAAACTATCCTTACCTAATACGTTTCCACACTGATATTCCCTCGAGCTCAAAACTCGCAGAACTGCCTCGGAAAACAAGAGACATGGATCCATAGTGATCATCATGCGTTATCAACTGTGTACCATCCGAGATGTCTCCATTTTCACGACGGAGTAATTCATCTTCTGGGCTTGACCGCGGAGAATGAAAAACTGGACTTTCGGTTCCACTTAGAGACTGGCAAGAACGGGAAGGACTGTTCCGGTTTGTGCAAGGAGGCGATGAACTTGAGGGATTGAAGTTGAGGTATCGCTGAGAAGTCATGATTTGCAGTGCCAAGAAGAATCATCAACAGCAAAAGCCGATGAAGTGGGTTGAATGTAACCTTAAACTGCGTTAAAGACCGTAGGCAAGTCATCACTTAGGTTATTTGTTACATCTTTTCCGAGAAATCTTTTCCGAGAAAGACTGAGTTGAGGTGCTTACCATAAAAAATCCCGGAAACAGTCGTTGATGACCGTTCTCGTAACCTCATCGCCAGGGTCTTCTCCGCGTTCAAGCACAGGTACCCCAAGCTCAAGTGATATTTACACGTCGTTTGAACGGCGTGGCAACTGTTGCGTAACAGCGAAAAATGAGGATTTGTATGGAGAAAATTCACTTCGAATTTGAGCCATAAACCACTCAAGACACAAGTAAACACACAAAGAACTTCAGGTGAGCCAGTTTCATTCAAATATCGTTCCTAATTTTACGCTCAAATTCGAAGTGAATTTTCCCCATACAAATCCTTATCATTTCGCTATTACGCAACAGTTACCACGACGTTCAAACTTCACTTGAGCTTGGGGTACCTGTGGTTCAAGTTGGAGCAATGTGACACACGAGTCTTCAGTCAAACCTACGCCGGGTAATAGCCAACTGATCGCTAAGAGCTGTTCTTACATTTAACATGTTATATGGCAAAAATTGAACTAGAATGTGAACATGATCACATATGAAACCAAGAGAAAATAATTACGACATGAGACACAGTGTTTCATCAGATTTCCAAACACCGCGTAGTGGGTTGAAAAACGAGGCGCAGCCGAGTTTTTTTAACCCACTTCAAGGTGTTTGGATATCTGATGAAATACTGTGTCGAATGTTTGATATTACTTCTCAAACAAAATGATTTTAGAAGGAGAAATTAAGGATGCAAAAATGAGGAGTGTTTCAACTGATTTCCAAACACTCATTAAGCATTAATTCCCTTTGTATTTTCGTCATGAATTATTAACGAATTTGAGAAGTATATTTTCTTGTAAATTGCCTGGCTATCGGATTTTATTATGTTGTTCGTAAGGCAAGTCTTTGTTGTAAACCACAGCAAAATTTTGCCAACATATTCAACATGTAACGAAAAATGGTTGTAGTTGTCTGTCATTTAGGACCGCTTAGCTTCGTGAAACAAGTCACTCCCCCTGTTGTACGTCCTGACACAGGCAACCCAAGCTCAATATCAGATAACCGGGAAGGTATTGTGTTACAAAGTTTCGATTTATAAAGGTTTGTATGGGAACGCAACGGTTTTGTTCCAAAACTTAAAAATTCGAACGTTTTGTGAATAAAATTGACTTATCCTGTTGCTGTGTTGTATTCTTTGTTGTTTGCCTGCTCCTCGGGGCGATTTGACGCGATTTCGGCGAGTTTTCGTTATGTGGGTGTTCCTTTTCTTAGAAAAGCCCTAGAAAAGTGGGGTTAGGAAACTCTGGATCGGATCACGGATCGGATCACGGATCGGATCACGGATCGGATCACGGATCGGATCACGGATCGGATCACGGATCGGATCACGGATCGGATCACGGATCGGATCACGGATCGGATCACGGATCGGATCACGGATCGGATCACGGATCGGATCACGGATCGGATCACGGATCGGATCACGGATCGGATCACGGATCGGATCACGGATCGGATCATGGTAGAAAAGATAATTCAAAAGAACATTTTTAATAATCAATAATTTTCTCTTATAACAATACTATTTGTTTACTAGCACTTTTTCTTTCCTGGCTGCTATTGAAAATCCATTTACAGTAACTCATCAAGAAAAAATAAAGAAAGAAAAAAAGAAAGAAAAAAGAAAGAAAGCAAATATTTTCTCTTGCTCATATCAATAAAAGACCGAGTGGGAACCATCCTATCTTTTCTTTTTTAAACCTAACAGGAACAATAGTACAAAAAATATAATTTGTTTGACCTACAATCACTTTTTCAAATTTTTTTTTCCTGGCTGCTATTGAAAATCTATTCAACTATTAAACGTAACAGGAACAATTGTTCTACGAGTCAAATGTCAACGGAAACGTGAAAACAAAGAAGGCACAAGGCACACTGTCTGAAACTAATTAGATATCTAAAATGGCCGTTTAGGCCTGGACATAACAGTCAAAGTTTCTTCAAATTTCAAATTCACTTTGAAGGTGGCGCTTGTGCGCTTCTTGAAACAGCCTTCTATCAAGGTCTGTGATTGTTAGGTGGTTCTCTGGATTAAAATCCGCATTCTTTGCCACGATATATCGGGAAAGGAGGTGATAATGCGTTGGCCCGAAACGAACCTGAAGTTTTCCATCCTTCATGAATGAACGATACGTATTTGGTGACGCTCTGACGTCAATTGGAGGCTCGGGAATTTCGCAAGGGATGCAAATTGCAGATTCGCAGCCGTAGCATTTGAAGGATTTGGAATCCTTCAGCCATTTCAGCTTATCAATTTCCGGTTTTTGAACAATTGCTGCTGTTTTCGACAATAGCTGCCGATGGTACCCTATTTGCCTTGAGTGATCGTCGTCTTCTGTGGCGTCTTCCTTTGTTTCGTAGGGTCGACGTTTTAACATTAACGTTGGCAGCATTGGTTAAGTTTTTTCTCCTGGCTAGCTTTTGTTTGACATACCAGCTAAGAAATGGTTTCTCGTCTTCTTTTGCTGCAACAGCCAAGGCGTGTGAACATAATCTTAGTTGCCTTCCAGTGGGGGCACTCACACTTTACCGTTATTCATAACGACGTAGTTCGGTCTTTTTCCAGATTGGCTGGTGACGGAAAATGACGGAGACCCGTTCACGGTGACTGGCCCTCTCCACACACTGTTTAAACTCAACAGCAGTTTGGCCTCTTCGATCATTCTTCCGCGGGTACGACTGGACAAGTGTTGTAGTCCTTCGTCTTCCTCGAGGCTAGTAAGACTGCCAATAATCAGTATAATCAGTTCATTTGGCTCCTCTTCCTTCTCGTCAGACAGATCCGCGCCCTCCTAGTCGCTTTGCTTTCGCTTTGTCTTTGTCCTTTTGAGCATTATCCTCCGGTGGAATTTGTTTCCGCTAGCCAGAGTCCAGCTGTGGTACAATCTTACAAAGAGAGTACAAAGAAAATATACTGCACATAAATTTTAGTTTATGGCAACATACCGCAAAATCTCTCCGTGTGGTGACATGGGAAGCAGGAGGAAAGAATAGACCAGTTTCGAATTCGCTATGGTCGCTGAATGAAAGTATTGAAGGCGCATTTTTACAGGGTTAGACTCGACCTGATGTAAAATATTCACAAATTCAGGCGAGAAGATGACCTGTTTAAAGCTCTATCTTTTGTTTAATTTTCAAATTTCACGCACCTTCTAACGGTAATTGTGAATATTTTACATCAGGTCGAGTCTAACCCTGTATCAATGTGTCACTGGTGTTTGAATTCAGCGGTAATTTTAAATACGAAAATGGCTTATTACATGGGACTAGTTTTCAAGTCAATGTTCGGTTGGGAGAGCGGTTGGGAGAGCGGTTGGGAGAGCGGTTGGGGGAGCGGGAGTGGGAGAGCGGTTGGGGGAGCGGGAGGGGGAGGGGGTGGGGGAGGGGGAGGGGGTGGGGGAGGGGGTGGGGGAGGGGGTGGGGGTGGGGGTGGGGCAGGGGGAGGGGGTGGGGCAGGGGGTGGGGGAATCCGATATCAAAATGACAGGGTACTGCTTGTGCTGAAATATTAAATGACCCGGTTAGAATTACCGCGGTACCTTTTATGTCTATTTGAGACTACCCTGCGAGCAGAGCATCTTTCGATCCTCCTAGAAAAATCGGGAGGATTTTTCTCGGAAGATCGAAAGTCTTTGCTCGCAGGGTAATTTGCGACGAGCACCCCGTCATTTTTATATCGGAGCAAGGCGTTCATGGATGGATAGGACCATTCAATTTGATCAGATTGTGTTCACCGCTTATATTGCTGTGGGATTTTTGTTCCGGTAAGTGTTTTGTTTTATATAAATTTCCATTTGCTAAGCGATCGAGGTTTCAAGTGTCGGCTACTGTAGACATAATTTTAAAGTGTATATGACAGATATTTTTTTATTTGCTTGATGGAATCTTCATGGCGTTCTGATCAGAAAATCGAAAAGAGTTTTTTCGATATCGATTTTCTTTTCCGTGTTTTAGCAGTCTAAAAACCTGAAATTTCAATTCCGGTGGGTTACAAAACCGCGCATGAAAAAAGACTGGATATAGTCCGCTGTGACGTCAATACAAGAATGCCGGTGTCGCGGTTTCTCGGTTCCTCACATTTTTTGGTACTTCCTGAGGAAGAAACATGGTTCTATTGAGGTGTATTGTCTATGGTTGTAGCAACACGCAACGAAAAACGGAGGAACTGAGAAACCGCGACACTGGCATTCTTGTATTAAAATTTGAGGAGCCGTTATAGTATTTTCTTTCAGTATAGCCCTGGCCCTGAGGAAGACTAGTACAATTAGTCGAAATATTGGCCATTAATAAATCTGCCCTTTGCCGTAGTGCCAGCCTTGCATTCAGTTTTGTATTATTTCATGGTTAGCATTTCTCACGTGTCATAAACTGCTAATATGGTGGGAACGATGAAACTGGATACAAGACGTCACTAAATTTGCACATGCGAAACTAGTGCCAGTCCCCAACCGCGCGTAAGAATGAAAAAGCACAAAAATTCAAAGGAAAAGAGATAAAAATCTGCTTTTTAGGCCAATCAGTCCAATCATAAACAATTCCACTTTTTGTTTCTGTAGCATGGAATTACCGTTTAGACGAAAAAAGGAAAGCTAGTAAAGAAAATGTATTGAAATACACCTTTTTGACGTCATAGCTTTTTCAATAACGTGAATTTTAACAAATCCATGCTACAAATGTTTTATTAGGATGTTCTTAAGCAGTTGGTAAAAGGTAAAGTCGCACTCGGGCCACGATGGCCCACACGGCCGGAGCTTAACCCGGTTTCCGTAGCATGAAGCAACTAAGAATATTGCTACTCCCCCCTGGATGGGATGCTAGTCCATCGCAGGGTTACCCCAAGCATTTTGTCGCCGGTATCCATTTATACACCTGAGTGGAGAGAGACAGTGTGGAGTAAAGTTTATTGTCTAAGGAAACAACACGACGGCAGAGACCAGGCTCGAACCACCGACCTTCTGGTGGAAAGTCCGACGCGCTAACCACTACACCACCGTGCCGCCCACTCTTAAGCCGTTGACCTTGGTTTTATTGGAAAAAAAGTGTAAGATGTTTGAGTTTTTAGGGGTTTATATTTTGGTCACGTGACTTACCAAATATGGTTGTTGTTAGAATTCGGGTTAATGAACGTACCAGAGCTCCACAAGTCTTTGAACACAACTTGAAATTTAATAACAACTGAATCTCAAGAGAACTCCGTTACAGATCGATCACCGACGAGAAGAGCGAAAACTGGTAAGATACAACTGCTTATGTAATACGAAAGCCTTACTAGAAAAACCTGTTTGTCCAGTTCTAAACCTGTCATAGAAGGTTCTAGAAACATCTGCAATATGCTAATTAGGTACTTGAAATCAACAAACAGTCATAGCAAAATGTAAAACGAATAACATGTCTATGTTCGCAATTCCCTCCAGAGTGCTTCTTCCTCAACAGTTGTGACTCATAAAATTTGATGGAACTATTAACAGAACGAACGTGACCAAACGTCATAGCCGAGGAAGTAAAGGAACCCATTATATGACGTTTGGTAGTCTTTCATAGCAACCAACTTGTAGTTAAGTTTCTCCCCTCACTAAAATCCCTAAAACTAAAATACCAAAAATTAAAAAGAAAAAATCATAAAAAAAATTGCTTCTCCAATAGCGGGTTTTCGAATTTATCGCCACTAACGATACTAGAAATATGCAGTGGCATAGCCACAGAGTGACTCTTCACAATTGTTAACAGATCGAATAGGCCTTATGCATGATGACGTCATCAGCTCAAAATTCACCACCAAGCCTCGTTTGTTCGAAATTCCTTGCAACCTTTTTACAAGCTCGTGTTGTTTTTGAGTGGCTATTCTTTTCAACTTTGCTCCTTTGAGAATACATTGATGAGATTGTCACGGGTTTACACTTCGAAAGTGAGGCTTGGGGGTGAAATTAGCTAGTCTGACGTAAACATGCATAAGGGCTATGACAATGTAAAAATTTTGATTTTTTGTTTCTTTTTGTGTGCGTGGAGCGAGGAAAATCGGAAAACCCGGCGAAGCCTTTGTACAACGGGAAATTGATTTAAAAAGTAATTCTTCTTTATGTTTTTTTTACCGTTTCGTCATGTTCAATCGTAAGCAGTCGGTGACAAAATAATAACCCCCAAAATTGGACAAAATAAAAACAAAAGCAATAATTATCAAATTCCCGATAACGTCCAGGCATTCATGCTGTGATTTCAAGGAATCTTCAAAGGCAATACAGGGAAAATTCAGATATGCACCGTTCTCAAACTCATTAACTATTCAAAAGGTTATTTGCCAATCGGAAGATTCCATTTCGATCAGGTGCATGTATCTTGATACCCAATGAAAATACAGATCAAGACATCACCGATTAGCTCAAAAACTGATCAAGACACTTCAATTTTAATTAGCAACCCGAAAAATTACAATAATACAGACAATTAATTAGCATCATCTCTGCATCTAAAGCACGTCGAAAGATCCCAAACCTAATGAATCAAACAAGAAGAGCATGTTACTTTAATAACAATTCAAAATATTCCCGAAAGAAATAATACCAAACAAGCAAACAAAACTTTGTTTAATTTCCCATACCTTTTATCCTGAGCATCAAGTGGATTCAATGCCTCGACGCCATTTTTGTCTTCCAAATGACGCTTCATGCCACATACTATTCACATTCCATTTGAATTGTAAATATGGTCCCTGGGGATTAATTAATGAGTATATATATATATATATAATGGTAATCAATGGCATGCTTTGTCCCTTTCACTTCACTTTGTCCGAGACGAAGGACGCTTTGGCTGATATCAGTGGAACCCGACTTACTCGCTTAATGGCGGCGAACGAGCAAGCTCCTCGTCCACCCGCTGCAGAACAAGTAGCTCTAGCCATAGCAGAGGCCGGTAATCAGGATGGCCAGCCCGAAGGTCAAGTTCCTGTCCAGCAAGTTGTTGCTCAGGTTGACGGCGGAGCCCAAGCCAACGCTCCAGCTCTTGAGGTAACGTGCTTTGTCGTTGATTCGGGTACAAACTATGTGGACCGGTCTTGTGGCGGCGGACCGGGAAATTTTTGTTTCTATTCTGTTCCTTTAGAGTTTTCCCTCGGTTCGACAATTTGAACTTTGCCTTTAGGCAGTAGCATGTAGTTTTGAATTTTGCCTGCGGGCACCAAGCACTCAGTTTCAATCTTCGCACTTTCAATTTATGCTTGCATGTGGGGTGGCGAACGTGTGCGTTTTATTTATGCCCGTGGGGCGGTAAGCTTGGAGATTTGTATTTTGCCTGTGGGGCGGTAAGCTTGTTCGTTTAATTGATGCCTCTGTGGCGGCAAGCTTGTAGTTTCAATTATGCCTGTGGGGCGGTAAGCGTGTAACTTTGAATTTTGCCTGTGGGGCGGTAAGCTTGTAGTTGTGAATTTTATGCCTGTGGGGCGGCAAGCTTTGAGTCTTGAATTTTTTACCTGTTTGGTAGTAAGCATGTTTTCTCGATGTTTGCCTGTGGGGCGGTGAGCTTGTAGCTTTATATTTTGCCTATGGGGCGGTAAGCTTGTTCGTTTAATTGATGCCTGTGTGGCGGCAAGTTTGTAGTTTGAATTATGCCTGTGGGGCGGTAAGCTTGTAGCTTTGAATTTTTGCCTGTGGGGCGGTAAGCTTGTAGTTGTGAATTTTATGCCTGTGGGGCGGCAAGCTTTTAGTCTTGAATCTTTTATCTGTGTGCTAGTAAGCATGTTTTTTCGATGTTTGCCTGTGGGGCGGTGTAGGCTTAAAACATTGTCATCCCAGTACCGTGACGCTAAGAATTCTGGGATGTGTCACACCACGCGGTGGAATTGTGAAAGTTCAGAGTTCTCTTCGATTCAGTCGATTCAGCAGGAATTGCTCTTACGGATGTTTTGTTTTCTACCAGTTTTCTACTCATGTGAAAATAATCTGTAAGTCTATTTTGTTTTTCATTTTGTCGTAAAAGCTTTATTTGTTTGTTAAGAATTGTAACCCGAAATAATGTTCGTTTTCAGTTGAACCGCTTCAAGAAGCTTCGAATTATCAAGCGTGTTCAAATCAAGTTTACATGTGTTCATGGCTCACAGTTCGGTACGAATTGTCTCCGATTTCAGACGTTTGAGAGGTCCTGATTAAACAACCGTTTGCAGTTACAGTGTCATTGTTGTCAAGCGTGTTCAAGTTTTAAATCTACATTTGCGTTCAAAGATTATTTCGCCATCTCGAACTTGTTGTTTACATAAATTGTCTTATCACGATGGACGACCAAGGGATCAGATCCGAGAGGATTCATCGACTAAAGAAGTCACGAGCAGGTCTTAAAGGAGTTGTTTCAAGGAAGCGTGGAGAGTTGATCACCTTAATGAAAGACACCGGGAACGTGGATCGTGTCAGGAAGAAAATGTTAGAACTAGAATTATCCTTGAGAGATTTTAATTATGCACATGACAAATATCACGCTGAACTGGTGAATGAAATTGACATTCAGGATTCTAACGAGTATTTCGCCTCAGTACAGCGCTTGGTCTCAGAAACGATGCGAGAAATGGATCTATGGTTACAATCTGCACAATCTAAGATTGAAGATGAACTGGCAATTTCGATCAATGTTCGACCAGATGACTCAATAAGTAATGTGGGATCTTCGAGGAAAATAAACAAGTCAAAATCCGTCGCTAGTTCCAGTCTCTCGAGAACAAGCTCGGCCGCGAGCGCAAGACTGAAAGTTTCGGCGAGAAAGGCAGCTTTAGCGGCGGAAGCTTCAAAGTTGCAGAAAAGACAAGCTATCCAGAAAGAAGAATTAATGTTGCAGCTAAGGAAGGAACAGTTGAGGATCGAGACCGAACTGGCAAAGGCTGAGGCCGAGGAAAGCGTGTACTTTGAGAGGGAAAAGTCAACTTTATTGTCTTTACCTAAACAACTGCCCGCGTCTACTCCCCAAGAAGCGAGGGGCAGTGCTAATGTGGATGAGAGCCCGACAGTACCCCACATAGAAACAAATCATTCTTCACTTAACCCAGAGGCTCCGGAATGGCAAGAGAGTAAGCGAATGTCCCTTTCCGAACCTGGGACAAACATCAACGAAGCATCGATTAAGCACCACGTCAGTGTCAATGACAAAAACGCTAGTGACATGTTAGACATTCAGAGACTGCAGCAGCAACAAAACGTTCAGATCCAGGAGTTGTTGAAACAACAGCAACAGCAAACTTTAACGCTTACTCTTCCACAACCAGAAGTTCCGGTTTTCTCTGGAGACCCCATGGAGTATTCAGACTTCATTCGTGCCTTTGAAAATTTAATCGAGTCGAAGACAAGTGATGCTAGTATGAGATTATACTATCTGGTTCAGTATACCGCGGGTGATGTCAGACAGCTAATGCGCGGCTGTCTTCCAATGAAGCCAGAAGAAGGGTACAAAACGGCACGAGCGCTTCTCAAGAGTCGGTACGGCCAGGGTTATAAGATAGCTACCGCGTATGTTGAGCTTGTTACTAAGGCGCAGCCAGTGGGATCCGAGGATGGGCCAGCCCTACAGAGATTCTCAGTCATGCTAACAAGTTGTAAAAACGCCTTAAAGGAAATTGGGTACCAGAGTAAGATAGAAAATCCAGACACCATGCAAAGGATTATTGAAAGGTTGCCCTTTGGTCTGAGGCAGAAATGGCGCGAGAAAGCGGACAGCATCACAGAAGGTGAAAAACGAGAAGTTACCATTGAGGATATCGCCGGGTTCGTGGAAACAAAGGCTCGAGTAGCCAACCATCCCGTTTTTGGAAGTATCACAAATGTTTCAAGAAACTTTGTCGAGAAGGAAGATTCTAAGCGAAAGAACCGAAACCCGAGATTGAAGGTCCCTCAAGGCTTTAATTTAGCGACTCAAGGAAACCCGTCCGATGATAAGACAGAGCGTTTGGATGGTGCTGAAGATACTGTTCCAGTCAAATCGAGCTTTAAATGTCCATTGTGTGAAGCTAACCATTGGCTGACACGTTGCCAGCTGTTTAAAGGAAAGTCCTACGAAGAAAGATACAAATTTGTGCGTGAGAAGGTTTATGTGACAATTGTCTTCAGTCAGGTCACATGGCTGGTGCTTGCCCGAAGCAGAGTTTCTGTCAAGTTTCCAATTGCAAGTTGAAACACCGCAAACATTCTACCTTCCTTCATCCGAAGAAAGAGCAACCCGAAAGTTCTGAGAAACAGCCTGATATCTCTACAAGCAACACAGCATCTAAAGGGCCGAATGCTCAGGCAAATAATGGCTTTGTTGGTGTGACAGAAGGTCTGTGTAGCTCTACAGGGGCCGGAGCTCCGAGCATCGGTTTGGCGGTAGTTCCTGTTAAGGTCAGAGCGAAAGGAAAAGGGACTGTGGTTGAGACGTATGCATTCCTCGATCCAGGTTCAAATACATCATTCTGTACTGATCAGCTGATTGATCGGCTAGGTGCGACCGGGATGAAGACGACCTTGTCGCTGACAACTATGAGTAACAAGAATGTCAAAAGCCAAAGTTTAGTGGTATGTTTGGAAATCAGCGATCTGAATGGAAATCACGCCGTTGAATTACCGAACGTTTTCTCAAGGCAAAGCCTTCCAGTTACAGTAGATGACATCCCTCGCCAAACTGACGTGGATAAGTGGACGTATCTGAAGGGTATCCATGTACCTCATATCGACGCTGGAATTGAACTGTTAATCGGTAATGATGCACCTAAAGTATTGGAGCCTAAAGAGATCAGAGAAAGTAAAGATGGAGGGCCATATGCAGTTAGGACTTTGTTTGGGTGGACAATTAATGGTCCTCTTGGCAGAATGAGCAGTTCAAGTCGTACCGCGAACCGTATCCAGTCGTCCGTTGATTTGAGCACGCAGTTTGAGAAGTTCTGTGAAATGGAATTCAACGATTCTCAATTCAGTGTAGAGAAAACTTTGTCCCAGGAGGACAAGAGAGCGCTCACCACGATGGAGCAGTCAGTCAGGCTTAGCGATGGTCGTTACGAAGTAGCCCTTCCTTGGAAGGTCTTTCCCCCAAACTTGCCGAACAACAAGATGCAAGCTGAACAGAGGCTGCTATCGCTAAAGAAGAGATTAGTGAGGGATCCGGAACTGCATCTGAAGTACTCTGCGTTCATGAACGACCTGTTGGAAAAAGGATACGCCCGAAGGGTACCCGATGATCAAGAAAGCAAATCTGGCTGGTACCTACCGCACCATGCTGTGATCCATCCCCACAAACCGAATAAAGTCCGTGTGGTGTTCGATTGCGCCGTGAGATTTCAAGGAGCCTCCCTCAACGAGCGAATCATGCAAGGCCCAGACTTGACGAATACACTGATTGGAGTTTTGTCTAGATTTAGACAAGAGTCAACCGCAGTCATGGCTGACGTCGAGCAAATGTTCTACCAGGTGCTAGTTCCTGATGAAGATTGCAATTTCTTGCGTTACCTGTGGTGGCCAGACGGAGATATCAACCGTGCACCGCAAGAATTTCAGATGCGGGTTCACGTATTTGGGTGTGTTTCCTCCCCAAGCTGTGCCAGTTTTGCCTTAAGAAGAACAGCTACAGACAATCAAGATCATTTTGATCAAGAAACAGTTGAAACAGTGAGAAAGAACTTTTACGTTGACGATTGCTTAAAATCCGTTAAAAGTGAGCAAGATGCTGTTCGACTTACTGGTCAGCTTAGTGATCTTCTAGCAAAGGGGGGCTTCCGCCTCACCAAATGGCTATCCAACTCGCGTCGTGTTATCGAATCTGTCCCTGTATCTGAGAGAGCGGGCTCCGTCAAGAATCTGGACCTCGACCACTTGCCAGTAGAGCGCGCCCTGGGAATACAGTGGGACGTACAGTCTGACGTCTTTCGCTTCAAAATTGCAGTCAAGAATAAACCTGAAACCAGGAGAGGAATTCTCTCTGTTATGAGTTCAGTTTACGACCCTTTAGGATTCCTGTCTCCGTTTATCCTCCAGGCGAAAACAATCTTGCGTGACCTGTGCGAAGAAGGATTAAACTGGGATGATCCTATCCCGCCAGCATATCAAGCGCGTTGGAGAGCGTGGTTGGAAGAGCTCCCTAAGCTGCAGCAGTTTAGTGTCGGTCGGTGCTTGAAACCGAAAGACTTTGGTGACGTCGTCACACGCCAATTGCACACCTTTTCAGACGCCTCCCAGCATGGCTATGGAGCGGTAACTTACCTTCGTGTCGTGAACAGCAGTGGAGATGTTCACTGTTCATTCCTCATCGGAAAATCCAGGCAGACGCCTAAGAAATCGGTCACTATTCCTCGATTAGAGTTGTCAGCGGCCGTAGTGGCCACAAGATTGAACCTGATGATGCGACACGAGTTAGATGTGGTCATTGACGATTCGATCCTATGGTCAGACAGTACATGTGTCTTGAGCTACATTGCTAATCAGGACAAAAGATTCCAAACCTTCGTCGCTAACAGGATAGCTGCCATCCACGAGGGATCTCGCGTAAGTGATTGGAAGTACGTGGATACGCGTTCCAACCCTGCAGACGACGCGTCGAGGGGATTGTCGGCCGAAGAATTGATTTGCAGCAAACGATGGATTAGTGGCCCCGCCTTTCTGTGGGAAGAAGAATCGTCTTGGCCTGAACAACAGAATGTAGTGAGAGACGTGCCGGAAGACGACCCGGAAGTTAAGAAAGAAGCGAAGACAGCTGCTGCTGTGACCCAAGTGACCGGCGAAAATGACGTGTTAGACCGAATTATTCGTCACTTTTCATCCTGGTTTCGGTTGAAGAAGTGCATTGCGTGGATCTTGCGTTATCGCCTAAGGCTTCTGCAAGCATGTCGCAGACGTCAAGCAGGTGTAGTTAAGCAGCCTGTTACTGATAAACCGGAACCGATTTCTGTCGAAGAGATGAAGACCGCCGAGGTAGAAATATTGAAGCACGTTCAGAAACAAAGCTTCGTCGAAGCGATACGGCTCGCTCGAAATGAGAAGAAAGAAGGCTGTAACCCACCAGCGACAGAGCGGAAAAAGCCTTGCCTCGTCAAGAAATCAAGTTCGATTTACAAGCTTGATCCGGTGGTAGTTAATGGTCTCATGTGTGTTGGGGGTCGCCTGTCGCGCGCACCGATTCAAGAAGAGAGTAAACATCCTGTCATACTGCCAAAGAAGCATCATGTCGTTGACTTGATCGTGAGACATTTCCATTTGACCTCTGGCCACTCAGGGAAAGAACATGTTCTATCGTTGATCAGAGAAAAATTTTGGATAATCAAAGCACAGGTCGCAGTACGGAACGTCATCAATCACTGTTTTAGCTGTAAGAGAAGACAGGGCCCTGTTGGTGTGCAGAAGATGGCAGACCTCCCTGCAGATAGAGTTACTCCCGGGAAGCCTCCCTTCAGTTTTGTTGGCGTAGATTGTTTTGGCCCGTTCGTGGTCAAACGAGGCAGAAGTCAAGTCAAGAGATATGGTGTTTTGTATACCTGCCTGGTGACACGAGCTGTACACGTTGAAGTAGCCCAGAGAATGGATACTGATTCTTTCATTAACTCAATGAGGCGTTTCATCGCAAGGCGAGGTACTCCGGAGTTGATACGATCGGATAACGGCACGAACTTTGTTGGTGGCAACAAAGAGATCAGATCAGCCATCTCTCAGTGGAATGAGCAGCAAATTCACGGGTTCTTTCTGCAGAGACATATCAAGTGGATATTCAATCCTCCTTCTGGCTCCCACCACGGGGGAGTCTGGGAACGTTGCATCAGGACGGTTAGAAAGGTTCTCAATGCAGTCTTGAAGGAACAAGTACTCGATGATGAGGGATTGTCAACGTTTATGTGCGAAGTCGAGGCGATCGTCAATAGCAGGCCGATAACAAGATCCTCGGACGACCCTAATGATTCCGAAGCACTTACACCGAACCATCTACTCCTCCTTCGTTCTGGACCGTGTCTACCCCCTGGTTTGTTCAATAAGGAAGACACGCACTCCCGTAAGAGGTGGCGGCAGGTTCAATATCTCGCCGAAGTATTCTGGCGTAGGTGGATTCGCGAGTACCTGCCACAGCTACAAGCCAGACAGAAGTGGGTGAATCCTTCGAGGAGTTTCGCTGTTGGTGACGTAGTCCTAGTGGTTGACGAAAGATGCCCCAGATCGTCTTGGCCTCTCGGACGTATTGTCAGTGTTTATACGAGTCATCATGATGGTCTCGTGAGAAGTGTTAAAGTGAAGACGACAGCCTCATTGTTGGACCGCCCCGTAGACAAGATAGTTCTCCTAGAGTCCGTAGAAATTTCCGAAGGACATTAGTCACTGCTGTGAATCGGAACATGTGCTTATACATTAAGAACGATATGATTCTAGTGTGATTCCGTTTGTTTCTGTTGTTTTAAGCTTAGAGTAAACGTTTCACGTTTAGGGGCCGGGATGTAGGCTTAAAACATTGTCATCCCAGTACCGTGACGCTAAGAATTCTGGGATGTGTCACACCACGCGGTGGAATTGTGAAAGTTCAGAGTTCTCTTCGATTCAGTCGATTCAGCAGGAATTGCTCTTACGGATGTTTTGTTTTCTACCAGTTTTCTACTCATGTGAAAATAATCTGTAAGTCTATTTTGTTTTTCATTTTGTCGTAAAAGCTTTATTTGTTTGTTAAGAATTGTAACCCGAAATAATGTTCGTTTTCAGTTGAACCGCTTCAAGAAGCTTCGAATTATCAAGCGTGTTCAAATCAAGTTTACATGTGTTCATGGCTCACAGTTCGGTACGAATTGTCTCCGATTTCAGACGTTTGAGAGGTCCTGATTAAACAACCGTTTGCAGTTACAGTGTCATTGTTGTCAAGCGTGTTCAAGTTTTAAATCTACAGGCGGTAAGCTTGTAGCTTTGTATTTGCCTGTGGGGCGGTAAGCTTGTTCGTTTAATTGATGCCTGTGTGGCGGCAAGCTTGTAGTTTCAATTATGCCTGTGGGGCGGTAAGCTTGTAGCTTTGAATTTTGCCTGTGGGGCGGTAAGCTTGTTCGTTTAATTGATGCCTGTGTGGCGGCAAGCTTGTAGTTTGAATTATGCCAGCTGTGGGGCGGTAAGCTTGTAGTTGTGAATTTTATGCCTGTGGGGCGCAAGCTTTTAGTCTTGAATTTTTTCCTGTGTGATAGTAAGCATGTTTATCGATGTTTGCCTGTGGGGCGGTAAGCTTATCATTTTTTGTTTTATGCTTGTCAGGCGGTAAGCTTGTAGTCTTGAATTTTTTGCCTGTGGGGCGGTATGCTAGTTACTCATGCGCGTAGCGGCATGAGGTAAGGTTTCGGCTCCGTTTTTCTTGTTATTTTTATTATTTTTATTATTATTATTTTTATTTTTTGTGTCACGATTTTGCATGCAAATTTATGCACGCATATTTTAAATTGTACACTTCCGCTTCATAGCTTTGCCACTACACTTCCTGTTTAGTGACTTCCGGCTACTCTCACTTCCGGTAAAAGAGCGTTACTTAGGTGTCACGACAGAACCTCCTACAACCCTACATACATTACTATGTTCACGTTTGGTATATATAAGACTTAGAAAAATCACTGGCTTCATTGTGGTACAGCTTTCATGTCCACAACATTCAATAGTAAACAAAGTGGTTTTCAGGCACGATGACTGAATGAAAGGAGTAACTCTTCTCCATGTCGGACATCTTCTTATCATGTTTAAAATATATCAGAAAATTTTCTTACGCATGCGCATGAGTAAAGGCTGCTTGGAGCCTCTTGTTCGTTTAATTTTTTGCCTGTGTGGCGGCTAGCTTGTAGTTTTAATTATGCCTGTGCGGCGGTGAGCTTGTAATTACTCATGCGCGAAGCGGCATGAGGTAAGGTTTCGGCTTCGTTTTTCTTGTTATTATTTTTACTCATGCGCGTAGCGGCATGAGGTAAGGTTTCGGCTCCGTTTTTCTTGTTATTATTTTTTGTGTTACGATTTTGCATGCAAATTTATGCACGCATATTTAAGTGACCGGGTCCTCGGGTCACCAACATATTCTACAAAAATGGCTGCCGCGCTCGGCATGTGCTTGGTTTTTAAAACCGTAGTTTCGTGTCATCGCATTAATAACTCACATTTAAAATATTCAAAATGGAAAGAGAAAGCTTTAAAGAACACCCAAAGCCGCTATAGTGGAGAAAAAGGAGAGCTTTCAGCAACTGAATCTTGCTTCAAGGAAATTCATACGCTGCTATCAGTGCGGGGCGATCAAAACCGAAGAAGCAGATTTCTTACAGATGAGGGACTTTACCGTAAAAGAAATTACAATTTTTTGGTGAGAATTTATGTTAATATCAATTTGTGATTCAATTTTCTCTGTGTTCTGGTTAGTTTTGAGGAAATAATTATAAAACATGCTAACAAGAAGGAATGTGTTTACTAGCGAAATTGAAAATTACGGACAAACTACGTCGCTCATTCGTTGTCGTTGGAATATCGTCGAAGGTATGCTATGTTTTCATGACCGTTTGGCTTCAGTTTGCCCTCCTCAGGACAAGTGGCTCCTTGACGGAACCAAAAAAATGAAAAATGAAAGGGAGTGAAGGAAAGAAAAATGATAAGCCAACGACACGAGGTATTCCCAAGCGGTCACCCATCCAAGTACTAACCTCGCCCGACAGGGCTTAACTTCGGTGATCAGACGAGAACCGGCGCATGTCAAACAGTGTTCCTAAAGTTTACGATGAGCGAGTGACTTTTCCCCAGTAATCGCAATAATTCACGACTTAAAAACGTGTTTTAGCGTGTTCTTTAGTGTGTCACGCAAAATTCGTTGATGGGGGAAGGGGTGCGTGACCCGTTCAAAACAAACCATAAAACTTGCTTACGCAAGCGCATGAGTGTAGGCTACAATAGTAGCCTCTTGTTATTATTATTTTTTGTGTCATGATTTTGCATGCAAATTTATGCACGCATATTTTATATTGTGCACTTCCAGTTCATGTCTTCGCCATTCACACTTCCTGTTTAGTGACTTCCGGCTACTGTCGCTTCCGGTAAAAGAGCGTTACTTTCGTGTCACGACAGCATCTCCTACAATCCTACATACATTACTATGTTCACCTTTGGTATATATATATATAACACTTCGAAGAATCACTGGCTTCTTTGTGGTACAGCCTTACAGTAAACAACGTGGTTTGCATGAACGATGACTGAATGAAAGGAGTAACTTATCTCCAGGTCGGACATCTTATCATGTTTAAAATATATCAAAATTTTCTTACGCATGCGCATGAGTAAAGGCTGCTTGGAGCCTCTTGTTGTGAATTCTACGCCTGTGGGGCGGCAAGCTTATAGTCTTGAATTTTGCCTGTGGCGCAGTAAGCATGTTTTATCGATATTTGCCTGCGGGGCACTAAGTGTGTGGCGGCAGGCTTGTAGTAAGTGTGTGGCGGCAGGCTTGTAGTTTTTAATTATGCCTGTGCAGCGGTTAGCTTGTAATTTTGAATTTTTTATGCCTGTCGGGCTACAAGCATGCTTTATCGATGTTTGCCTGTCGGGCATTAAGCCGTTTATCAGTTTTTAATTTAGGCCTGTCTGACGGCAAGCTTGCGGTTTTGAATTATGCCTGCGGCGGTAAGCTTGTAGTTTTAATTTACGCCTGTAGGGTGGTATTCTTGTACGTTTAATTTAGGCCCATGGGGCGCTGCGCATGCAGTTATGAATAATCCCGGGGGGCGGCAAGCTTGTTGTTTTGAAGTACTCCTCTGGGGCCGTAAGCGTGCAGTCTAATAATTATGCCATTTGGATGGCGAGTAGCCCAATGTTTGCAGGCTTATTCAAGGCGTAAATTACAATATTTTTTACTTGAGTTATTTATGTTGACCTGGAGTTGTAACAGGTGTTGTCATTTTGTTGAAGGATGCTCACAATATGGACGCGGTAGTGAGGCGTCTCAAAAAGCTCGAGGATGCTCAAAAAGCGACAGTGGACTTATGTCTGGAGGAATTAAGACATCTGATTAAGTCTCCTATGTTCACGAAGGATCGCGCTTTAGATCGTTTATTGAATCTCAAGATGGTGACTAGAGAAGCTAATCATCCGAAGGGTGGATTTTTTGAGGCAGTTCTTTGTGCTATGAGAGAAAAGACAGGAGGAACTGATGACCAATTCAAGAAATACTTAGAGGTTTTGCTGGGTGACAAGGACCATGAAAAAGTGCTGGAGACCATGGCGAAGGTGGATAAAGCGATGGGCACTTCTTCTCCACTTGCCACTCGCGTGTTCAGTGGCTATAGGAGCGCCGCGCGTGTAAACCGCGCTTCAGTTCAGTGCTATTATTGTTACCAATTTGGCCATTATCAGCGTTTCTGTCCGCTTCGTCAGTCGCGAGGGGCTGGTTCTGGTCCTCCTCCTAAGAGAGGCAGATTTTCAGGTCAACCTAAAAAGTAATGACCCTGTTTGCTTGTTAACCTGTTCCATAAAGCTCAGAGCGTGTCGCAATAAAGAATAATGCATTACTCTATTTGAATCCTGGTGTGTGTATGCGTGTGGGTTTCCTTATTTGTCGTAGGGGGTAAGGGTCTTACTGTCATAATTTTTTCCCAGACTTGGGCGAGTAGCTCCCGTAGGTCTACTGCATTTCTCAGTAGCCATCGGACGTTCTGTTATCAGACGTGTGAAGTTGCTCCCTCCTGGTCGGGGACTCCGTCTATTTTTTCTCTTCCGGGGTGTTCGTTGCTATAGGATTTCTCATTACTTCCGTTCCTCTTCTCCTAGATTCAACCAAAAGAGAAAAGAAGACTGCAAATTAGCGGAGTGGAGAATGGAATGGGAAGTGGGTTTGAAGGGTTCGTCAAGCAAGTCACGTCCTTGCAACCTAGAACATCCCAACCGTGGGTTAATGTAGATGGAGTTTCCGACTGGGAGGGAAAACGAGAGTTGAATGTGGACTGGAGAGACATATTGTCGTCGGGCGTTGCTCCTCAGTTGGAGTCAATAAGATTAAGGGACCCTGATGAGTTCATGGCGGGTGGCCTCCATAAAAATCCAGATGCTTGGGAATTGATCCTAAACCATCATCCGTTGGCGGAGAGGATCCTTCGGTGGATTCGTCATAAAGTAGATATATTGCAATTCAGTCGTCCGTTCTCCGGCTCATATAAAGGGCTCCATTATTGCTCGGATCTGCCACCCACGCGTCGTTTTACGAATCATGCGTCATGCAAGAAATTCACAGAGTTTGTGTCTCAAGAAATTGTAAAGCGTCTTATTACGGGGGCACTTAAAGTATGGGGGCGAGTGGGAGTGTCTACTCCTCCACATTTGATTTTACCCTTGACGGTAGAACCCTCGAAGCCACGGCTTTGCCTCGATGCACGATTCGTGAATTTATGGATGATAGATTCCCCGTTCACCCTAGATAAGTTGGCAGATGTTCCTAGATTCGTCTACAAGGACTCGTATATGACCAAATGTGACAATAAATCTGGGTACGACCATATTTTGTTATCCGAGAGCTCGCAGACGTATTTTGGTTTCGAATGGGGCGGATTATGGTTTGTGTGCACTACCCTACCCTTCGGGTGGAAATTGTCGCCTTATATCTACCACACTACAGGTCTTGCAGCGTCTGGTTTTCTTAGAGAACAGGGTATACCCTGCTCGCTTTATATTGACGACCGCCTTAATGGGGAACTGTTGACGAAAACTGGGCCGTGGTCAGTCCTCTATTCCGATAGGCAGAAAGAGTTCAGAGCTAACGCAGCGAAAGCCGCTATATTTATCGTCTTGTCGGTGCTGGTAGAGCTTGGTTATACGATTGGGATTAGCAAGTCGGTTTTGCATCCCACGACATCTCTGGAGTTTTTAGGCTTTGTGGTGGATTCTGAAAGGCAATCCTTCTTGATACCGCAACGCAAGATTGTCGCCTGGGCTTCTTTGCGAGAAACGATATTAGCATGCAAAAAATCCGTAGATATTAAGACCCTCCAGCGTTTCCAAGGAAAATGCATCTCAGTGTCATTGGCCGTGCCAGCGGCAAAGTTGTTTATTCGGGAGATGAGTCGTGCCATCGCGTTAGCTCCGGCGAGTGGGCTGGTTCCCCTGTCCCAGGGTTTGAGATCTGAGTTAATCCACTGGCGGTTCCTAGACACATGGGAAGAGTCCGTCCCGTGGAGAGAGGAAAAACATCTGCGGCTCTCTGTAACCTCAGATGCCTCGGGCTTTGGTTGGGGCGGCGTCATATATGAATCATCCGGCGACCGAGTTCTGGGAGATTACTGGAATGAATGCCAAAAGGGGCTGAACATCACCACAAAGGAAATGTTAGCCTTAGTGAACACCATCCAAGCTGCCCCAGAAGTTGTGCGCAACTGTCGGGTAGACGCTTTTGTCGATAGCCGTGTTTTGATCGGCGCGTGGGAGGGTCAAGGCAGTAAAAAGTCACTAGAGTTGACGAATGCTACTAAGGACCTCTTCTTCAGTTTGGCGGCTCGTAACGTGCAATTGAGTCTGTTTCATGTTTCTTCGAAAGAGAACAGCGCCGATGGCCCTTCTCGTGAGATTTCCAGATCTGATTCTAAGTTGTCGCAGGGTGCATGGCATCAAGTGGAGCAAGTTTTTGGTGGCGTGACAGGTCACACGTTTGACCTCATGGCTTTAGAGTCCAATGCAGTAAGGGATGGACCATTTTATTTTTGAGGGGGGGGGGGGGGGGGGGGAGTTGGGCAATTTTTGCTTCGTAAGAATTTTTTTTTTCGCCTTTGGGCTGTGCAAGAATTTTTTTTAGTACCTAAAGGTTGTGCACGAATTTTTTTTTTCCATTTTTTTTTAGTCTTCATATTTAGTATCACCAAAAATGAGCATTCCATAGGGTATGTCTATACAAGATGGTACATGTACCTCAAGCAGTGCTTTCTCTCCAGGCCGATACTGTCAAGCTGCATTTAGTCTATTCAGTGTTACATGTTGGGTTACAAAAATAAATATAAAGGAATTCTGTTCAGCTGAATTACAAATGTTGTAAAAATGCCTGGATCTTTTTATCCGATGCCAGGAAATTAGTATTGAATATCTTATCTAAAACACAAATGTTGTCTTAAGAAAACACCTAGCAAATTTTAATACAAAAGTGTGCATTATCAAAGTGGACCCCATATTACAGAGGCCAAAGCGTTTGGGGGCTACATCAGCAGATGTGTGAGCGCTACCCTCAAGTTCAAAGCTGCTTTGAGGCTGAAGATAGGCAGGAAGTCCCACGGAATATGTACGATTCCCTGTGCAAATTTACCGAGGGCATAGAAAAGGCGCATAATTTGGCAAAGGAAGCAAGGCAACAGTGCGATGAGCAGATCGCATTGTGTGGCACCCCTGTCAAAGAAGGTGAGCATGAATACACTTGTTATATAAAATATCAGTTTTTATGTACCCATGCATTCACAGGAATCACTTTAACAATAATTTCTTCAACTCCAATAGTACATGTACTGAGATGTATATATGAAATTATATGAAAGTCATGTTTTTGTACCGCGGCTATCCGCAGTACGTCAAATATATGAATATTATATATTCATCTCATATCCTCTCCATCTACGGGTATATAACGAACTCACAAATGGCCAAACTCCTTGGCTTGATAGCTCAGTGGTAGAGCGACTGCACCGGTATCGCAGAGGTCATGGGTTCGAATCCCGTTCAAGCCATATTTTTTTTCAGGCTTGCTTTTCTCAACTGCTTTAAGTTGGGTACATTACTGCGAAGATATTTCATTTGCTTAAAAATTACATGTACTGTTTATTAATTTCTATATTCACACTGTTATAGGCCTCCTTGAAACTTGGGAATTTTATTCCAAGCTCAGGCCCAGTATCCTAAGTGTTGAAGGAGAGATTGGCACCATTTTGGGAAGGGCAAACCAAATGGTCCAGATAGCTAGAGGGAAGTTTGGCTCTTCAGCTTCTCATGTATCTCTGATGAGGAAGCGCAAGAAATCAAATGAAAAAAAAAACAAAAAAAGAAAGAAGAGTAAAGCAGGCGCAGAAGCAAAAACAGTGACAGAAGCAGAAGCAATGGCAGAAGGAGGGGCACGGGCAGAAGCAGAAGAAGTGACAGAACAAGGGGCAGAAGTGGAAGAAGTGGCAGAACAAGGGGCAGAAATATAGACACTATAAGACATTACAGTTTTTGTTATTTAATAAATATATATGAGACATGTTGAAGATAGCTGAAAGTCATTTTATAATACAAGTTATATTTAAATATAAAATGTATTTTCCTTCGGAAGTTCAGCGTGGGCATGCTATGCATGCCAGCTAACACATTGTGTTAGCGCCGTTAGCGCGTGTGGTCTCTTGAGACCCCACTAAGGGATATAAGGAGGTTTTAGCGTCAAGGTTGTCATCACGTGCATGGTTGTCATCACGTGCATCACTACTCGACGGTAGTTTGGCTTTTTTAAGCTTTATTTGTGTGTATATTTAATAGAGTTTGTATATTTTTATCTGTTTTATGTTTTTTAGTCCTTTTTTCTACTTTTCCTTCTTCCCCCTTTTTTGTTCTGTTTCTTTTTTTCAGGCCGTCGACTCCCTTCTTCAACTGACACCTGCTTCCGCTGCGGAAGACAGGGGCATTGTAGTGCCGAATGTGGACGTTTCGGGGGCGGATACAAGCCTGCAAGCTTCAGACCTTCAGTCAAAAGTACCTCTGTCAGTTCCCAAGGAAATCAGTCAAGCAGCAAATCGAATTGACGATGTCGAATTTACCCATGCCGATGTTGCGCCTGGACCTTATGACGATTTTGTTGAGGCTGAAATGGTTCACCGACAGTCAAGCAGCGGCAAGGATTGTTCAGGTTGGGAGTATGAAGTTTGACCTTCATGAAATGGCTTCTGACATTTTCTCCTTTTGTTTTAACCATCACATTTGCCTGGAGATTGAGTGGGTCCCACGCTCCTTGAATGAGAAGGCGGACTATTTGAGTAAGGTTATTGATTACGATGATTGGTAGGTTGCGCCTGAGATTTTCCGTTTATTGGACACTCGTTGGGGTCCCCACACCATAGACTGTTTTGCCACTTTTTACAACAACAAGGTTCCTAGATTTTATTCTAGGTTTTGGAATCCTGGCTCCTCCGGGGTGGACGCATTTTTTCAGGCATGGCAGAATGAAAACTGTTGGGTGGTACCCCCAGTCGTTCTCCTTTCTAAGGTGCTTAGGTTTATGTTCCTCTCCAAGGCTCAGGGTACATTAGTCTTGCCATATTGGCCTTCTTCCCCTTTTTGGCCCCTTTTGGTTAGGGAGTTTTGGGGTTTTGTGGTTGGTTACCAGTTTTTCAAAGGCACCTCGGCCTTACGGCAGGGGCGTAACACCAATTCCCTTTTGGGCTCCCCATCATGGAATGGCCACGTTGTTGCTGTTCGGCTTGCTTTTTAGTTATTTTTGCCGGATGGCCTTGTTTGTTTGTTGCCGGATGGCTCTGTAGTTTTTTCGCCCATGTTGGCTCCTGTTTTTTAGCTGGGGGGCTTTATCACGTCGGTTGACAGTTTTTTCTCGGCCAGTTTTAGGCCAATCTTGTTGGATTTTCTCTCTTTTTGTCCAACCTTGCGTGGAGGTTGGTTTTTTCCATTTGTTTGTGTGTGCATGCTTCTGTTTGCAGATATCGATATTTTTTGTTTTCTCTTCCTTTTTACTATGTTTATCTTTTTTCGTCTTTTTTGTTTCCCAGGATTTGTTGAAGGCTTCGTCCTGGGGCGAGGTGCGCCGGACGCAGAGAGAAAGGATTGTACGACAGTTGTTATCGTCAAGGGCTAGCGCGACCGTGAAGAGTTATGTTTCTCATTATAGGGGTTTTCGTGCCTATTTAGAGTCAAAGGGTATTGCTCTTATCCTTCCATGCGATAGTTTGTTACTATTAGAATATTTTTTTCGTTTCTTCACGACACTAAAAGTTCTTATGCGGTTCTCTCCTCGGTTTTTTCCGCCTTGAATTGGGTACATGATATTATTCCGCATCCTTCTCAGGGTAACCCAGTTGACACCGCTATTTCACGCAATATTGTAGAGTCTAGTAAGCGCTTATTTAGGAGACCTGTTTGTAAGAAAGAGCCTGTTACGCCTGATATGATTTGTTCCATATGTTCCGCATTTGCTCAGAGGGATAGTAGTCTCAAGGATTTACGTTCAGCTTTACTGTTTGTTTTAGGTTTCTATGGTCTCTTTAGGATTAATGAATTATTAGATTTGCGCTTTTCGGACGTTTCTGTTCAGGACGACTACTTGGAGATTTTTGTGAAGTCTAGCAAAACCGATCAATACCGGGAGGGCAACAAGGTTTTTATTTCCAAGACCGGGGGTGTTGCTTGTCCTCATGCCCTTTTTTGTCGTTTTCTTGCCTCCTCTGGTTTTGATAGTAATACCACAGCTTACATCTTTAGCGCAGTAAGATTCTCTAAGAAACTTAATGGTTACGTACTATGTTCGAATAGGTTAAGTTATACGAGGGCTAGGGAATTGCTTAAGGAGGCTTTGTCAGCTATAGGCGCGGATTCCAAAGGTTATAGCACTCATAGGTCTTAGGTCTGGCGGGGCGAACTTTATTGAGAATAAGCTTTCTAGATCGGATTGCTCAGATAGGTTACTTATGCTCCACGGTCGCTGGAAATCCGTTGAGGCGAAAAACATGTATGTTAAAGATTCTATCGAAAGCAGATTACTGTTGACTAAACATGTTACCTCTTGTTAGGCTTGAGTTTTTTCTTTATTTCGCTTTGCGTTTTTTCTATATTGTGATAGGCTTTAATACGTAATCGATAATGTGTCTCCTTTTCTCAGGCAAGTGTTCGCAAACTGCCTGCCTTTACATTGTTGTGCCTTTTTCTTTTGTCTATTCTATGATTGTAAAATTTTCCTTTGAGATTGTTATTAAAATACCGTTGGGCAAGTGTTCGCACACTGCCTGCCTTTACATTGTTGTAGCGTGTGTTTATGCTTCAGCGTTCTGTAGAAGGAAAATGATTTTCCTTCGTACGAGCTTGGCGAGGTAGAATGAAATGATATTTTAAGACATGATTTTTATAATATACCAGATTCAGTGAAATGGTTCAAATTTATGTTTTACTACAAGAAATGGATGGAAATGTTGTATTTTTGATATTTATGATATGAAACACAAAGAGGTGAATTATTTTACAAACAGTTTAACAGCATTTTTGGTCTGTTAAGAAGCTTCTGTAGAAGCAGAAGAAGGGGCAGAAACATAGACACTATAAGACATTACAGTTATTGTTATTTAATAAATATATATGAGATATGTTGAAGATAGCTAAAAGTTATTTTATAATACAAGTTATATTTAAATATAAATGATATTTTAAGACATGATTTTTATATTATACCAGATTCAGTGAAATGGTTCAAATTTATGTTTTACTACAAGAGATGGATGGAAATGTTGTATTTTTGATATTTATGATATGAAACACAAAGAGGTGAATTATTTTACAAACAGTTTAACAGCATTTTTGGTCTGTTGAAATAAAATTGACAAAAATTACAGATTACCTTTTTATTTGCTCTAACAGGATCCTACCAGTAGAAAGGCTTGCTCGAATTTTTTTTTTCCCCTGGCCCACTGTGCATGATTTTTTTTCCCTTGACTTTTGCTGTGCAGGAATTTTTTTTTTTGGTAATTGCCCAACCCCCCCCCCCCCCCCCCCCTCAAAAATAAAATGGTCCATCCCTTATTGGCAGAAATGAGGTTCGGCTGCCTTTTTTCTCCTCTCACCTAAGCCCGTGCTCTCAAGGTGTCAACCTGTTCTGTCAGAATTTGTGGGGTATGGATAACATGTCCAATCCCTATGTTTTCCCGCCATTTTGCCTTTTGGGCTCAGTATTGAAGTTCCTCTATGGTTTTGAGATTCCGTTCACTGTGGTTGTCCCTGAATATCATCCGCATGCATATTGGTGGCCGGAACTGATGGCCCGCTCTTCAGCTGAAGTCTGCCTGGGTTCGCAAGGTGACATGGGTGTCCTTCTGGCGCCATCGAAATCAGGTTACAGGGATATTCCGTGTCCTCACCCATTGTGGGCTTTTCGGGTGTCTCGGTTCTAGGAAATTTAACTTTGTTGCACTCAGTGATATTATTTATTAATTTGTTCTACTTCCGATATAATGCTATTCTCGTTCTATGTACGGCGTGTAGTTCTCGGTACCTTGTGGCGAATCCCACAAATAGAATTGTAAATTTTTTCGATTAGTAAAGGAAAAGTTGAAGACACTCTTTTGGCCCAAGAACAGATATTAAAATGTGATTCCTGCTATTTTTGTGTTCATTCCTATTTATCGTAAATAACTGTTTTTTCAGCCGCTGCCCAAGGTGCCTAAGCTGTTTATGCCTTCAGTTGCATGTCCAAAGTGCGCATATGCAAATGATGAAGATTTCTGTTTTTGTCAACGCTGTGGATACGCAAGGAGGCGTCTGTTTGTCCCAGATCCCTGTGATAAGGTTGCGGTTAATGAGGGAATGATTGGTCAGCGGTTGCAGCAACTGTCAAAACAACGTAGTTCTTCGCGTTATGCGAAACAGAAGTGTTCTCTAGAGAAGGAGCTCGCGAATTTCTTGTCTAGTTTATCATCCCCAAAGTCACTGGCGTCTGCCCTACCCTCTGATGTCATAGCCTTCCTGGTGTGGAAGGACCGTAATGGGAAAACTCGCGTCCATTTGCCGGAATGTGTCAGTCCCGCCCAAACTCCTAGGTTGGGGTGCACTTGTGATTGTCCCAAGCGCCTTGCGTTTGGAACAGTGGACGCCTTAATAGGGAAATTGCGATCGATTTTTGCCACACATGGTAGGGGTTCGGAATGGCAGCCTCTTCTAGGGGAGGGTAATCCGGCGGCTTGTAGAACAGTAAGTAACTACCTGTCGGATATAAGAGAAGAGCAGTTAAAGGCAAGGATTGTCCCCCCGTCAAGCGGAACCAGTTCTCCTTGCTGATTTCGCCGCGATTTCTCGGCACATTGAAACCCAGCTCTTGCAGAGCTCATCGTTGGAACCTTCTCAAATCTTTGTTTTGGCGAGAGACCAGGCGATATTCAAGGCGTTATTCTTTGCAGGAGATCGGGCAGCTGATCTCTTACAGTTAAAAACCGGGGATATCTTGCGTTTTCCGGATAACTAGGGTTTCTTGCTCAACCATGTCTGGACCAAAACGTTAAGATCGGGAGACAGGAACGTCTTCGCTTTCAAAAGGGGCGCTAATAAGCTGGTGTGTCCTGTAGGGGGTCTCGAGTTGTACGTTCGGGATACCTTTTTCGCCCTCTAACAAAGACAGGGAAGGTATCTCCTCAATGCATGACCTCACAGGCTGCCCAAACCAGGCTAAATGTCTACTCCGTAGCCTTACGCCAACAGCTAACAAGTGAACATTTCACGCTTCATGGTTTCCGCAGTGGGGCAGCGATCTCAATGGCCCTGGCAGGTATAAACCTCCATGAAATTATGGATCATGTTGGCTGGAAGAGAAGCGACACAGCCCTTCACTACATCAAGTTGAAAGAAGTGGTCAATCCAGCTGGTGCGGCGGGCAAGCTCGCGGATCTACGTTCTGATACTGGAAAGGACTACAAATGTTTCGATGCTTTGAAGGGATTCTATCGGGTTTTCTAGGCTGAGCGCCTTATAAGAAAGAGATGTGTATTTGTATAAAATTTTAAAGTGAGAAGGGAAATCTTGGGAATCCTTAGGAGTATTTTTGGCAATGGTCAATGATAGAAATAAGGTAGAATCTCATGGATATTACATGCAGAATTATTAAATTTAGAGTGTTAGGATAAGGATTGGGAAGAGAGCATGGTTTCCGAGAGCACTGTGGGGGTGATTAGGTTCCCATACAATGGTGTATGGTATGGTAGCTTGGGGAAGGTCAGATTGATTCCCCATACCTTATTACAATGTCATTAATAACAATACCCAGGACAGAATATTATACTATTCGCACTGCATATATTACGAACAACGCTATAAAATCTACCACCATGAATAAATTACCCCATTGCTGCTCAACTACAGAAGCGGTATACGACGTTGAACAGTACGCGAGATTATAACCACAGTTCTACTTAAGAAGATACGTCGAGTGAAAGGTTCTGCAATGGCCGCAGAGCAACGACCGCGAGATGTGCAATATCCTCAGGCAGTCGAACCTCAAGCCGAACCAGCGCCGCTGGTAGTAGCGCCAAACCAGCCGCCTCCGGCTGAGCGACAGGAGCAACCTCAGCCTGCAGGACGAGTAGAAGGGGAAAGAGAGGGAAACGTCGAACTAGAGGTAATTTAAGACACGTGGAATTTACATTTTCTCATTCTGTTAGTTGTTTACATAGTCGTTAAAATTCGTGTTTCTGACCGAGAAGAACTCGTTTCACTGCGCTTGTTTAGTCCTGGTTTGCTGTGCTGCATTCAGTCATTGTTTGGAGAGTTAAAATGTTGTATTCTTATCCTTCGCGGTTGTTTCGTTAACTTTATCCTCGTATAAGTTTTGTCTCCTCGTTCGTTATCGTCGATACATTATGTTAATACATTTATAATTATGGAATATTCTCCAGGTTGTATTCAGTAGTTTTAAAGGTCGGCGTAGTGGTATTTATTTATATTCCTGTGGTTTCACTTAGATTCGAGTAGGCGTTTAGCCCACTCAGTATTTATTCCGATAAATTAAGTGTGGTCGCGGTCGACCAATAAGTTAAGTGTGGTCGCGGTCGACCAATAAATTAAGTGTGGTCGCGGTCGACCAATGATTAAGCGTGGTCGCGGTCGATCGATAAATTAAGTGTTGTCGCGGTCGACTAATAACTTGAGTGTGGTCGCGCTCGACTAATAAATTAAGTGTGGTCGCGGTCGACTAATACGTTAAGTGTGGTCGCTGTCGACTGAATGTAAGGGTGGTCGCGGTCGACCAATAAATTAAGTGTGGTCGCGGTCGACCAATAAATTGAGTGTGGTCGCGGTCCACCAATAAATTAAGTGTAGTCGCGGTCGACCAGTAGATTAAGTGTGGTCGCGGTCGACCAATGGATTAAGTGTGGTCGCGGTCGACCAATAAAGTCTGGTCGCTGTCGACCGAATGTAATTGGGGTCGCGGTCGACCAATAAATTAAGTATGGTCGCGGTCGACCAATAAATTAAGTGTGGTCGTGGTCGACTACTGACATCAAATGTGGTCGCTGTCGACCGAATGTAAGTATGGTCGCGGTCGACCGAATGTAAGTGTGGTCGCGGTCGACTAATACATTAAGTGTGGTCGCGGTCGACCAATAAAAGTGTCGTCGCGGTCGACCAGTAAAAGTGTGGTCGGGGTCGACCACGAACAATTGACAGGGCCCGAGTGGACTGAGAGAACTGTATGGCAAGTGTCTTAGTGCGCATTTTGTGTTTTGTAGAACCTGAAGAGAGAGCTCCAAACTTTGAAAAAGAGTATGGAGGATATGACAAAACCTACGGTGGCGACGCTAAGGAAGAAGGCTATGGATTACACGCACAGGCCGCTGACTGATTTCAATAAATTTGAAGCCCTGGAGATGCTGGAAAATTTGGAACATGGGGCAAGAGACAGCCGGGATGAGAAGGCAGAGTACTACCGTGTCGCCTGCCAGACGGCGAGAATAAAGATTGATTACCCCAAGGAACATTTCAGGTCCCTTTTGTCACGCCTCCTGGGGGACAAGGATCACCAGACGGTATTTGAGGCGGTCGCGAAGGTGGAGAAATCCATGGCCAAATGGCGAGGTTCCGGCGAGCAATGGCGAGGCCCCGGTGGGCAATGGCGAGGCTCCGGCGACCGCATGAGTACATCCTACGGCGGGTGGCCCAGGAGGAATGGACCGGGCCCCAGGTGTTACTACTGTGATAGGGTGGGCCACATCGCGGCTAATTGCTTTAATAAGAGGAGAGATCAGCGCCCGGGCCCTTATCGCCGGTACCAGCCGACGAAAAATGAGGCTCCAAAAGACCAATAGGGAGCGCACAACGATGGGATTGGGACATAGCGTCTATTTCTAAATGATAATAATGTTTAGACGATCATGTAGTGCCGTAACATATTTAAGAGAATTAAATAATCTAGGACCGACTGAATACTCCTGTGTGATAATAGCATGTGTGGATCTAATAAAGGAGGAAGCCCTCAGTGATTGTGCAAACTGATATATGTTGTATTTTGTATGATTTTACCCCCACGCTTTACTTGTCATGGGAATCGGGGGAAAGAGGCTCGGGGAGCTCTCTAGATTGCCTGGTACGTTGTCATGGCAATAAATAATTTCGGTTTTGTTCATTAATTTATCAGCTTCACATAATAACGCTCTGCGCAGCCACGGGGAGATGGGAGTTTTGAAAACTGGCTTCAAAACAGCCTCCCGGTCATACTGGGTCGGAACTGCCGTCTCTCCGCTGGTTTGCACGGGACTTCTTTGTTTCTCGTTAAATTATTCATCTTCGTTCTATTGCTATCGTTTATTGTAGGCAATATACTGGTGTTGGGAAAAGGATAAGGATTTCGATATGGTTGTCATAAACGAGGGAACCAAGAGAAATGACATACGTTGGGTGAATTTCATGGGAGATCCCGTGCCAACCAGTGGAGAGACGGTGGTAAAAAGGGAGCTGGAGAAAACGGCCCTTTTAGTGGGAAAAGGGGAACTAATAGGAGAAGTGGACCAATTGGTCTTCAGAGACCCCAATAGCTTTGTCGCGGGCGAATTACACGAACATGCGGCACAATGGGCGAATATTGCTGCAACAGCGCCGATCGAAAACCGTGTCGAGGTATTAGAATGGATCGAGAGAAAGGTATCGATTTTCTCCTTTTTTCAACACTTTAAAGGAACTTTCAAAGGAGAGAACTATGATTCGGACTGCCCACCTAGTAGGTCATTTCGCAATAATGTCTCGTGCAAATCGTTTGGTGAGTTTATTCGGAAAACTCTCCTGGCTCGTCTAAAGACTGGGGCCATATCGTTACTGGGGAAAGTTGGGCAAACAGAGGCCCCGCATATCGTGCTACCGCTGACCGTCGAGCCCACAAAGCCTCGACTGTGTCAGGACGCGCGATACTTGAATTTGTGGATGCAAGACAAACCTTTCTCTTTGGATAAAATCACGGATCTGCCCCGGTACGTTCCGAAGGACTCCTTCCAGACTGTGCTGGACGACAAATCCGGCTACGATCATCTCCTCCTAACTGAAGATAGTCGCACTTATTTTGGCATTCAGTGGGGCGGATGGTATTTTGTTTATAACACGCTTCCATTTGGGTGGAAAATTTCTCCTTATATTTATCATTCCACGGGCTTAATGGCGTCTAACTACTTTCGGTCCCTCGGAATACCATGTTCCCTTTATATTGACGACCGGCATAATGGTGAGCTCCAAGTACCATTAGACGGTGGCGCGTACGCGGGCCTGGAAAGTTCTGAACAGAGGCATTTCGCCGCGGCCAAGTCAGCAATCTTTCTAGTGGCCTTTTATCTGGTTCGGCTAGGCTATTTTTTAGGTCTGGCAAAGTCCACGTTGATTCCCCAAAAGATCGTCTCATACCTGGGTTTTCTCGTGGACTCTAGTAGAGAAGTATTCCATTTGAAGGCAGACAAACAGAGGAAGTTTGTTGAATTGATAAAAGCTATTTTGGCAAGTCGCTGGGTCCTGGTTAAGACTCTGCAGCGGATAACGGGAAAATGCGTCTCGTTTTCACTGGTGGTGCCCGGAGCAAGGCTGTTCACAAGGGAAATGAATGCGGCAATTTCGATTGGTCTGCGTAAAATGAAACCAGTGCACGTTCAAGGCGCACTCCGGGAGGAGTTTGCGCACTGGTTATTCCTTGAACAGTGGGATCAACCCATAGGGTGGCGAGAGGAGAGGCATTTACAAGTGAAGCTCGCATCAGATGCCTCTCAGTCTGGTTGGGGTGGGGTCATCCTATCACCGTTTACACAAGAAGCGTCTGACTATTGGACAGAAGAGGAGGTGGAGGTGGGTCTGGATACCTCGACTAAGGAGGCCCTAGCAGTTGACCATGTGCTGCGCGCATTTACTAATCATGTAACTAATGCGCGAGTTGACATAATGGTTGACAACCAAGCCGTAGTACATGTTTGGAATCACCAAGGGGGTCGCAGTCTTTCATTAAACAAGGCAATTAAAAAACTGTTCTTTACTACAACAGAACTGAATATATTACTGCGTTTGTCGTATGTTTCCACCCATTTGAATCCAGCTGACTCCCCCTCGCGAAGATTATCGCACCTTGATGTGAAACTAGCTCCCCGGGTATGGCGCATGGTACAACAGCAATTTGGAGGTCCCGATGGCCACTCCTGCGATCTCATGGCCCTAGATTCCAATGCCATGACTGACAAGACAGGCACGCCTTTGCCACACTTCACGCCATACCCTTCTCCAGGATCATTGGGTGTTAATGTGTTTGCACAAGATCTTACGCGGTTTCCGTCGGTGATGCAGAACCCGTACGTGTTTCCCCCGAGTGAACTGGTAGGCCCAGTTTGGAGGTATCTCAGGTCCTGTGGGCAGCCCTGCACGATGGTGGTGATTGATAGCTACCCCAGACAATTCTGGTGGCCTTTGTTAGAGGGATCTGCACAGAGGAGAAGCCGGCTTGTGAGGCGTAGCGACGCAGCTACTTTACTCTACCCCTCAAAGGAGGGTTGGCTCCCTGGAACGTCGGCCCGAGGGGACATTTGGGCCTTCCGCGTGGTATTTTAGAGAACTGTAATATAATGATTATGAGACATCGGGCGATACGAGAAACATGATTTTCTATGTCGTATAGAATAGGAGGTGCTCAGAACTGAATTACTTACTAATAAAACCTGATATAATCGTGATAACCGTTTCTTTGTTTGTGTCATAGGATCTACCGATAATAGCCAAGTTGTTTACCCCTTCCGTTAGGTGCCCAGTATGCGCTCATGCCAATGATCAGGATTTTCGTTATTGCCAGCGATGTGGCTACAATAGACGAGTTCGGTTCCCTAGCGCGGCGAAGAAGAAGGATATAAATCTCGAACGAATTGAACAGAGGTTGCAGCAATTATGGAATTTTGACCGTGCGACGAGTTATACTAAGCAAAAGGACTCTTTGAAACAGGAATTAGAGGCTTTTCTGTCGGCGCTCCCAGGCTACGTTACCTTGGAAACCGTAACACCCCGGGATATATGTCGCTTTCTTGTCTACAAAGACAAGGATGGGAAGACCCAGGTGCACCGCAACGCTTGTGAATTTCTGGGGAAAAGAGGGAGGTTTCACTGTGGGTGCCCGACACATCTTTCTTACAAAACGGTGGACTCCTATATAGGAAAACTAAGGGCGATATTCCACGCGATGGGAAGAGATGGGGATTGGGACAAACGTTTATGTTTAGGTAATCCGGCGGCTGACAAATCAGTTAAAGATTACTTGAAATTAGTCTCCGCTGAACAACTGCAGGCACGGATAACCCCCAAGCAGGCGACGCCATTTTTTGTAGATAAACTGGCACAACTGTCTGTGTATTTGGAAACGAAGCTACAAGAGACAGACAGGGCGAGGGTCATTGATCGCTTTGTCCTAGCCCGCGATCAAGCTTACTTCAAGCTGGCATTTTTTAGCGGGGACAGACCGGGAGATCTGGGGCAAGTGAAGGTCCCAGAAATTTTGCGGTTCCCGAATAATGATGGCTTCTTATTCAATCACATTTGGGGCAAGACTCTTCGAGATGGCGATCAAAACGTTTTTGGAGTCAGACGGAACCCACAGAAGGAGATATGTCCGATAAGGGGGATTGAGCGCTATCTGGAGATAGCTAGGGAGATACGCATTGACCTTACGCGGGGCTACCTCTTCCGTCCTATCACGCCTGACCTTGGCGTCCGAGATGGGCCCCTATCCTCGTCCGCAGCTGAGGCGCGCTTAAAAGTCTACCTAACGGACATGAAAGCTGATGACGGGGAAACGTTGCATGGTTTCAGGGCGGGGTGCGCAATCACCCTCGCATTGACTGGATCGGATCTCGCCGAAATCATGGACCATGTAGGCTGGTCAAACAGACACACGGCGCTTTACTATATGCAACTGGCAAAGGTCCTGAATCCCGCCGGAGCGTCGGCGAGGCTCGCTTCAGGGTCTCACGAGGGGCCGGTCAATGCCTGGCAGGATATCAACGAACTCAAACGTTTCGTCTGCGCCTTTCCACCGGTGCAAGCCCAAGGACATAAAAGGGGACGGGAAGATGCGGCTTGTTACAGTAACGGTTAAATTAACGAGTGAGTCACGATTTAGGTTTGGGGGATTTTGTGAGGAGTAAGGGGGAATTGGCGTCTGGGCTTATACCGCGGAATAGCCTGGGAGGACGCTAGGGGATTATATTTGGCCCGAGCTGCAACCGATGGCTCCCTTGGCGGAATATCTTTAGGTATGGGAGAGGAAGCCATCGGTTGGTTGTAGTTTATAATAGTAACAAGACTATATAGGCCAGGAGCCGAATTTATTCCCCAATCTCAATGCGATGTGACAATGGATGCGGTGCAGAATAGGTTACTATTCGCACTGCATATATTACGAACAACGCTATAAAATCTACCACCATGAATAAATTACCCCATTGCTGCTCAACTACAGAAGCGGAGGGAGTGTTGTAATGGAGCGATGTGACAAACATCATCGGACCTAGGACGGCAGTAGGACAGGGACGGGTATGTCAAGCGCCCTCCCACCCTCCCAATCTGAATCGCACTGTGACCATTGTCAGGTCGCCGAATTTATTCCCCAATCTCAATGCGATGTGACAATGGATGCGGTGCAGAATAGGTTACTATTCACATTCCATTTGAATTGTAAATATGGTCCCTGGGGATTAATTAATGAGTATATATAATGGTAATCACTGGCATGCTTTGTCCCTTTCACTTCACTTTGTCCGAGACGAAGGGCATTTGGCGACCCACCCACCCACCCGGGCGAGTAAGTCGGGTTCAGAATTACCCAACATTCAATTCAGTTTGTCCTGGGCTTGTCCCAGGTCAGATTGATTCCCCATACCTTATTACAATGTCATTAATAACAATACCCAGGACAGAATATTATACTATCCCGTACACTGTTCTGGGTGGATACCTTTCACCCGAGTCTTTAGCTACTTCCATGACAAACTTCACGAGCCAGTCGTAAAGAGATACGGCGGCAAAAAACGACTCGCTCCGCCATCCTTGATCTCCGCCATCTTGCATCTACTACAATGAATGACCGCTAACACGAGGCAAACAACTTTCAAACTCTACAAATGTATGCTGGAAAAGAGTTGTGAAAAATGGAAACAAATGTTTTCTCTGTTTCTCATTAAAACAAACGGTGCTAATTACACAGAGAATATATTTGCTTTATTGCATTGTATTTTTGTGCGCGTTTGAGAAGCCATATCAAAAACTCGAAAACGTCCTTAAAAAATCAATCCGCAGTTCTAAAACAACTTCGCAAATATATAAATCGACTAGTTCAATTTGTATAATGTAGCCGAACTACGCACGTGTTGAATTTGTAGAAAAGGCTTTAATTTCAAATTCACCGTCATGTGTTCGCGTTCTCTTCAAAACCACGTAGTTGTTTTGCTGAGAACGTCAGAGAAATGTGCCAAAACGTATAGACTTTCCTGTAAAGTCCTTCGCTTCTTATTTCCGGTTCCGGTAGTAGGCCCGAGCTCCCGCTCCGACGGCAAATATAGATGATTCGTCTTGCTTGGAAAAATTCAAGAACTCCCCCCCCCCCCCCCACACACACACACACACACACACACACACACACACACACACACACACTTGTACACCCGAGGGTTAATGGGTACGTAACGTTACAATGTTACAAGGAAATTGCCCGTTTTCTCACCTCCATGTACCAGCGACGTGCATTGAAAAGGGAGTCAAAAAAAAATCCATCTGTCTACTGTGGGCGTTTTCTCGGTATATCAACAACTGAAATTGTGCACTATCCAATATTTCACACTGGGTTTAGGTCATTCGATGTTTCAACATTTGTTGGTCCTAGATTTTAGGGTCTTTGGGTCTCTAGGTTTCTGGGTCTCTAGGTCTCTAGGTTTCTGGGTCACTGGGTATCTGGGTCTTTGGGTCTCTAGGTCTCTAGGTTTTTGGGTAAGTGGGTCACTGGGCTGATGAGTCTCTGGGTCTTCGGGTCTTTGGGACTGGGTCCCTGGGTCCCTGGGTCCCTGGGTCCCTGGGTCTCTGGGTCCCTGGGCCTCTGGGTCCCTGGGCCTCTGGGTATGTGGGTCGCTGGATGTTTGGGTCTCTGGGTCTTCGGACCTCTAGAGGTTTTGGGGTATCGCTTGGTCTGGATGTCTTGCTTATTTTATACGGCATTTCCTTTTTAAGCAGACTAAGAGTTAAACTTAGTCTGCAAACAAAAGGATGTCAACGGCTTCAAATTATTCATCCATTTATTGATCACTTTGCAATGAAATGCAACAATAAAATAATTGAATTGCAATCAATAAAAAATATGTAGCTTTGGCATATAACAGGAGCAATGATTTCCATCAGTATTTACAGCGGTCTTACCCAAGCGAGTATAAGAGGTATCGCTTCCATGAATTCATTATCATTTCGATAGAAGCCTCAAGCAAGTTTGTTCAAGTCAACTCGATTTTCTAAAAATGCCTAACCCGCCCGAAGAACAAGTCCCTCACCCGCCGCCAGCGGGCAGCATTCAAGACGCCGTGGCTCCAACTGCCCCTCAAGCTCAAGCTCAAAATGACAACTCAGGCCAACTAGAGGTATTTTAATTTTTGCTCTTTCTGTATTTCGTACATTAGTTCTACTGTCGCTCGCGTTCATCTCGCCATGTTTTTCCACGTGGCCTGTCATCCACATTTACTCCGCTTGCCTATTTGGCTGGGTTGTATTCGTTTATACATTTGTTCCCTGTTGCCGTTTAGCCCTTAGGTCGTATTCCCCCTTCGCCAGCTTAGTTTTAGCTGTTTCATTTTTGTTAGCCTAGTCTGCTGCGCGCCCCTCCGCTCGTCGCCCTCCGTTGCCCGCATTTTGCTCCCTTTTGCTGTATCGGACGTCGTGTATTTCCCGCTCCATTGCGTGCAGTTACTTTATTCACAGTGATTACGTTTATATCTTGCCTCATGACCGATGTTTAGCTATATGTTTCCCGGTATGAGATGTTTTAGTACTTGTTCTCGCATGGCCAATGTTTATTTAGCACGATATTTTCCGGCATGCGACGTTTTTAAATCTTCCCTCATTACCGATGCTCAGATTTATATTTATTTGCCGGTATGAGACGTTTTGGTATTTGTTTCCGCATGGCCGATGTTCATAACAGTATTTTCCGGCATGCGATGTTTATAAAATTTTGCCTCATGATCGATGTTTAGTTTTGTATTTCCCGGCATGAGACGTTTTAGTATTTGTTTCCGCATGGCCGATGTTCAACACAGCACTTTCCGGCATGCGAATGTTTGAGATCTTGCCTCATGACCAATGTCCCGGCATGAGATGTTTTAGTATTTGTTTACCGGCATAGCCGATGTTCAGCATAATATTTTCCGGCATGCGATGTTTATATTTCCTTGCGTCATATCTTATGTTTAGTTTTATTTTACGGCATGCGATGTTAATGATTTTCCTCGTGTCCAATATTTACTATAAATCTGCCGGTTTGCCATGTTTTCTGTTGTCTCATTGTCTTATGTGTTTGATGTTTGTGTATATTTTTGCTCTTTGATTTTGGCATATTTCTGGCCTCCTGCGAGTCAGTGAATTGGTATACTTTTTGCGGCTTCAATTGTTTCACATTTCTTTGTTATTCCCATTACTAGTTTACCTTTTATCTTTCCGGGTATTATTTGTTGTTTATATTGTTACCCTCCTCGCACCTTTTAGCCCCTCCCTCTATTTAACACACTCCTCTCGCCTCCCTTTTTCTAGGCTACTCCTCTGTTTATTGATAAGCTCCTTTTGCTTTCTCGCCACCTTGAGAAGCGCCTTCTCCTCCCTTCGCTTTCCCCGTCTGAGATATACGTTACTGCAAGAGATCAAGCTTTCTTTAAAACTCTGTTCTTCTCCGGGGACAGGGGAAGCGACCTGGGACAGGCAAAGACATCTGAAATAGCTCGCTTTCCAGATGACAACGGCTTTTTGTTTAATCACATTTGGGGAAAGACTCTAAGAGATGGGTCCTCGAACCTTTTTGGCATACGACGTCATCCTAATCCCGCTATTTGTCCTATAAGGGGCATTGAGACTTACGTCGCCGTCTCGCGCGAATTGGGAATCTCGCTCTGTAATGGATACCTGTTCCGCACAACCAACCGGCAGGGCCATGTAGTTGATAAACCGCTTGCAAGCTCTACCGCTGAATCTCGCTTAAAGAAGTACCTCAAAGACGCCCAGATAGACAATGGTGAAGCACTTCATAGCTTTCGTGCAGGTTGCGCCATTACTCTAACCTTGTCGGGCTCCCCGCTGGCAGACGTTATGTCACACGTTGGTTGGTCAAGTCCTAAACTGCTCTAAATTACATCAAGTTAGCTGATGTCATCCGTGCTGGTGCCCCCGCTGATGTTCTCTCTTCTGATACATCTTCGCATCAGTCCACTCCTGACGCTTCCCGCGTTTATTCTGACTTCAACAATTTAAAGAATTTTGTTGCCGCTTTTCCGTTCCCAGCTTCTTCTGTGCTTAAACGTCCACTTCCATCTTAATTTTGTTTTCGTTTCCCTTTCTCCACGGTCTTTCCTCGCGGGCTAGGGTGTATTTTGGTTTAAGGCTTGGGATTTCTCTTTTAGCTTGGGAGTCATTATGTGGTCTCCTTGTCCTGTTGGGCTGTGTCCTGGGTTTAGTTATATTCCTCTGCGTGGCCGCCATATCTCCATACCTCAACAGGAGTGCGGGTAAGATCGCTGTAAATAGATTACTATTTACAGCGGTCTTACCCAAGCGAGTATAAGAGGTATCGCCTCCATGAATTCATTATCATTTCGATAGAAGGCTCAAGCGCTTTGTAAGAAGTCACCCAGCTTTCTTACCTGTACTTCACTCCAAGCAACCACCTTCGGATCGTTGTTTCCCACCCTCGCCTCCCCCCCTTGTTATGTACTCACTGTTGTACTTCTCTTCATCTGAAGGTGGCCGCCATATCTCCATACCTCAACAGGAGTGCGGGTAAGATCGCTGTAAATAGATTACTATTTTCATTACTCCACGTACTAAGTTATACTGATCCAACTAGGAATAAAACAGTACTTCAATCTCGGATAAAAGTGAAAGAATGATAAAATACGGCGCATTAAATATGGCGCATTCTCGGTATGGCTTGATTGCTAACATGTATGGTCCAGTAGGTAAGACCTAGACCTTACCTGCTAATTGTTGCAATTTGTTTTAAGACAAACTTCTGTAATTCAGTAAATTTAGTGTCAGTATCCTCAGTGTATTTTTTAAAACAAGCTTTTATTTCTCTCTTTGTGGTTTGTTTCAGAGGGTAGAAAGCATGACGCATCAGTCTATGCTCACAGACTCAAGCTACGGCAGTACGCCTTCCCTAACGCTGGGCAACCAATGTGTGTCCATGGAGATCCGGCGTACCCTCTAAGGGTGCACCTGCAGGCTCCGTTCAGACACGGTGTTCTCACCGCCCAAATGGAAGCATACAATGCTTCCATGAGTGCTGTTCGGAGTTCCGTGGAATGGTTATTCTGTGACATAGTTAATTATTTCAAGTCTCTTGACTGTAAAAAAGAAAATTCAAAATTGGTCTTAGTAGCATCGGTAAAATGTACACGGTTTGTGCTCTGCTCCGAAATGCCCACACCTGTCTTTATGGTAGAAATAATAAATAAATCAAACCTCTACTTTTTTTACCTTGACACACCAACACTGGAAGAATATTTTGTCTAACTAACATTCCTTTATTGTGGAAACAAATGCAGTTCAGAGAACATCAAATAAAATAGAATACCGCAAAATCCTAGTTATAACCTCTCCAAGCCTGCTCGTAACCTCCTCTACTTATCCTTATAGGCTGACCTACATGTATCAAAAACAATATTCCGGTTGAAAAACCCACACCTCTCCCCGCCCTCCCCCCCCTTTAATCCCTTTAACGAGCCTGCCCACCGAAAACCCCTTACAAAGTTTTACAAGTGCAAGGCTTATAACGTATTATTTTCCACATGGCTCGTTTTCCTTTGTTCTTTCAATACCAAGCACGTCTGGTTTTCACGCAGGACAGAGGTAGGCCCTCCTACCATATTCCTCGAGAGCAATTAGAATTATTAGTTAGGTTTTAGTATTCCTGAAATGGCTGCCTGGGGTATCTCGTAGCACAGTTCAGAGGAAGATGTCAGGGTACTCTTTATCCATTGCAGAAAAGTACTCTGACTTGTCCAATGAAAACCTGGATGAACAAGTTTCTCGGATATAACAGCTATTTCCCAATTGCGGGTACAGGAGAATGCTTGGATATCTTGCGGCTAGAGGATTACATGTGCAGGAAATGAGAGTCCGGGAGAGTATGCAAAGGGTGGATCCTCTTGGGATTCTGCTCAGAAGAATGGAAATTCGCATCACCCAAAGAAGAGGATACAATGTATACTTACCAAGAGCTCTTTACCACTTAGATGGCAATCATAAACTGATAAGGTGGCGTTTTGTCATTCATGGCATGATTGATGGATTTTCTCGAATGATCATTTTCCTACAATGCTCAACAAACAGCAGAGCATAAACTGTGTTTTCATATTTCATACGTGGTGTTGACCCCTATGGTTTACCTTCCCGCATGAGAAGTAGTTTTTGATTTCTTTTTTTATTCCTTTAATTACCAAAAAAATATTTAAAATGACATTAAATGATGGCTGCTGTGAATGGGTTAGTGGAGTCATTCAGGTATTGGTGAGAGGACGTCATTTGAAGCTTTTCTTTCTGTGTACATGTACGACTTGATTGGTGGAGAAAATGCAGATGTTGCCTGGTACATGCTGACACATCCTGACAGGGGCCTTGACAGGGGGAGTTTCATAGCTGGGAGAAGTGTACATAATCAAAGAATTGGTAGGAAGCCATTCTTTAGTTTCCACTTTTCCTTGTTAAGATAGCCCTGCAGTGGTTGGTAGTGGCTAGTAAAACCAGCCCTTTTCATTTGATTTGTACAAAGACTCTCAATTTGCTATCCTTTCTTTACTGCCAAGGATGGTCTCTCACACAGCTGGATTGAATACTTGTCATCCATTGAATATTGTTTCCTGAGACAAGGGGGATAATAATGAAAATAATAATCATAATCATAATCATAATAGTAATAATACTATTTATTTATATGGTGCCATTTCCACAGAGATTCCCAATAGCACTTTACAAAGTTCTAACTTACAAAAGAGATCTATATAAAATAGCCAAAACCTCTATTAAGGGATAAGGGATTACAATAGGCATTCAGGAATTCGTTACCCTTCTTTTGTGAAACATGAACTGCAGCACTTTAAATGTTAGTTAACAATGACAACTTGTCATTGATGTTGGACTTCAAAATGTTCTTTTGTTTGTGACGCAGAGACGTTATGGAGAGATGTTTTCACTGGCTGCACGTACTGTATTTGTACTACAACCTCTTTAACTACATGGAGGACATGGGTTTATTGAATCCTGACAATGAAATCCAGTTGTGGTGTCCACATTACGTCTATTCTCTCTCAGCTGTCACTCTGAACATTTCTGTTAATTGATATGACTAATGACGCACAAATTAATACCTTTGAAATGAATGTTACAGTTAACATAGCCATGTTATGACCTTTTATCAATGAAGGTACACTGTACATGTATCAGGGTCATAACGAGGTTTATGGGATCAGGGATCAAAGGCCTAAAAAGGGGTGAGATCAGGGATCACAGCCTCGGATCAGGGATCACAGCCTCGGATCAGGGATCACAGCCTCGGATCCGGGATCACAGCCCTCGGGATCGGGATCAGCGTGTTTTCCATTGATTCAAGGATCAGGCGTTCTAGATAACAACAATAATTCACGACGCGCGCCTAAACGTGGATTTTTAAAGCTTTCTGAAATTGTATGGCCCATTCATACAGTATTCCTTGGTATTTGGACTTATTGATACACCAAATTGAAGAAACGTTGTCGGGTGAAAAGCATAAACCATGAACGATGCGACCCAAAGGTTTACTGGGAAGTTGGAAAATTTAATCTTCGTGTGTGACAGAATGTACATTATATTAACACAGAATACATAAATCATGCTCTTAAATGTCTCAAACAAAGACAACGTCTTGATTATCAAGAAATACAATATAACTAGCTTGCCAATGCTGCCTACCCAGAATCCCATTCGGTCTCATCGTTCATGGTTTATGCTTTTTTAAATGACAACGTTTCTTCAATCAGGTGTAGTTCACGGAAGACCAGAATCAGAGACTACTACATAGTTGACTCAAACGTGACTGGTTAGTCATTGGTTCATTAATCTGTTAATAACTTGCCAGGATTTTATTGTCTTACTCGCGCTGCATGACATTCAATCATGTCATATAATATGCCAGGAATATGTCATTTGAGCACGATTGCTTTCGACTGAGGACCAGAAGTGTAGCAGCTTTCGAAAGCTTCTCTGTGATTGGCTTACATATTTCGCGCGTAATTTATGGGTATCGAGGGTATCGGGAGGATATCATTGGCTAAATCTCATAATCTTCTTCGTGATTGGCTATTGTTATGAGCTTCTGGTTTCACACATTACCCGGCAAAGACTCGAAACGACGCTTCATGCAATGCGCGGTCAAATCGTTTGGATCGGAGTTTCATCGCATCGTTAGGAGTTATTACAGTGATTTTACATCAACTGTTGTCCAGTTCAAAATCGTCATAATCATCGAATCGTCAGGACTTATTTAATTACATTGATTTTATATCAACTATTGTCAAGTAATCGGCTGGTGAAAGGGAGGATCGCGGTTCTGCCTTGGCATCGATCGTTTTGCAGAGGATTACCGGAACGTGTAATGGTGGGTTTTCGATTTCTTTGTTGTTTTTTTAAGCTTACTTCTTAGATGTTTTTTAGTTCTTAGTGATATTTTGGCGATGCGATCTGCTAGTGTGGCGGAATTGAAATTGACATTGTCATTTCTTGTTTTAAAAGCGTGTTACATGCGAAAGATTACTCGCTCGTACAGAATAACACGAACTGGTGATTTGGCAGCGAAACTCAAGTAGACCGCAAATATTAACTTATGGGAGATTTGTGGGAATGCTAAAATAAGAAAACTGTGGATAATGTAGTTGTAACTTGGGAAACATTTTTGCATGTTGAATAATCGTCTAAATCGCAACTGTTTTCAATAGAATACATCTCGTTCTTCCACATGCAAACAATAGAGCGTTTTCACTGACGCCATATCAAAATTCAAAAGCCGTTTTAGATTCCAAAATATTTATGGAATTGTAGAGAGTTTAACACTACAGATGTGGGCCAAATTTTGAAGGGAAAGAGCATTTCGTTCAAGAGATATCTGTTGAGCGGCTATCTTGGTCTCCCACTTTGGAACACCAACATGGCGGCCGAAAATCTTACTAGTAATTACACCAAAGATCTCATCACAAAATATTGTATTCACTATAAGTGCCATTAAATCGGCTTATAAACATCAATAATTGACAAATAAATTTCAACTGGTTCAATTTTGTTTATGGTTCAATTTTGTTAATTTTCACAGCTTATTTGAAATAGCGGGAGGAAAGATTTCCGTACAACCCCATACATTAGTTATGCATGGTTTTCTAAAAACTGAAACAAAAGCCAAAACAATAGAACTCCAAAAGCAAGACAAATTACATAAATAACCCCATACATTAATTAATGTATGGGGTTATACGGAAATCTTACCATAACCCCAATTGAAGTTGCAGGCATTTCCATCATTTCATCATATTTCAACTCTGAATGAAAAATATTGGTTTGCTTTTCCTACAACTGTAATTTCTTGTTTGTGTCATGGAGTACAAACGCGATTCCAACATTGTATTTAATAAAAATAAATACCCCTCAGCACGATTTGCTGTCTTTAATAAAAGGTGGTACAATCTGATTGAATGGGTTCAAAAAGAATTGTTGGCATGCTCTGATTGGCTACTTGGGATGATAGCAAGTGTTATTCACCTTCAAGCATTTGCATACAAAAATTTTTATTGTTGACAGGAGTTAATGAGTTAAAAATCATCATTTTCATGCTATAGTATCTCACTGTTTTAGTATATAACAACTATTCACCTCAGTGTCGGTGGCCAGTGGTGGATATTTTGCGGCTCGGTAAATATCCACCGCTAGCCACCGACACTGAGGTGAATACGGTAGTTGTTAATTAGATAAAATTTAAATTTCTCAATATCGAAAACTGGAGTAGGGCATCCTATTTAACTTTGTGAATATTCATTACGATGTGCGATAACCAAAATATTAGAAAATGATGATACAGTATTTTGTCCCTGATCTGTTCGTAAGTACCACCCCGGGAAGCACCTTTTCCACCTAACTATCCATCCTTGCTCCCACGATTAATGATCAGGCTTTGCTATATCAAGTTTTTTATATTTTATTCCTCAGGCTAAACGGGGACAGGGATCTTGCCCTCAGTGCAAATTGACTTATTTTAACAGGTTCAAACCTGAAAAGTGCAGCTCATGTAATTATCACCTTGGTGGTAGTTATGATCAACCAAGACAAAAAATTGCCAAGAAGATCATTCCTGGTTGTGTACAACTGTTTTCACATGGAGACTGCACATTTTATTCTTGTTGCACAGTAAGGAGTCATCGGTGCCTTTTTATTATTGAAGGGAACAGTGCGCAGTGCCTTAATGCGAAATGCAAACTTGCCAAAGCAGCTTTTAATAATAGCCACAATCAGGGCAATATGTTTAGCTGTGAACACATTGCTAAAAGAAAAGAAGCTGTAGCTCCACTATCTCATCACAACCTCAACAGTGAATTTATACAGCTGTACAATTGTGATGGTGCCACGAAAGAATCTTTGCTTGCCATCATGAACTCTGTAGCCATGCCACACCTCATCCGATTAACAGAAGAATCATTTGTGGTATATGGTGTGCCAACCTCTAGTAACCCAGTTGGATATTGCCATATGTCCATAAAAGATGACAGGCTTATCTGTTCGTCATCTGATTGCAAAGGATATGTCAGTGCAACTCAACAGGAGAAAAATAAGAAGATATGCATGCACTGTCATATCCTTTTCTGCCTTCAGTCATGCTTCACTGGGCCTCCAATTGATACACCGCTGACTCCTGCTGATGCTGCCAATCAGCTTCCAACATTGTCTTCTGAACAATCTCAATCAGTATCTCGAACATCGACTATTGAGATGAACATGTTGAACAGTCTCCCTTATGAGATTCCATCGAATATTTTGCACGTCATTGCCTCAAACGACAGCGGAACATATGATGTCGACAAAGGAAGACCCGGTTGGCCGTCCATATTTGTTTACACTTCAGATGAATGTCGCCTTTGTGGAAGTGACCTTTCTGTCCCTCGTCCACATCCTGGACAAAAAGCGGGGGAGGTATCATATTTGCTGACAAATGTCATTGCTTTTAAACCAATTCAAGTGTTGGTGAAATTTTGCTCCAATCCAAACTGCAAGGCCATGCACCAAGTATTTCCTTTTGATCTTGGTAAGTCCACTAGTTAATATTAATAACATTATTCGTACATTTGGTTTTGTATTCAAATACAAGCAGCACCTTACATGTACTGCAGCTGTTAAGAATGTGAGTTTAGATATAAACCCTTTTTGCCAATTGATTTATATTACTACATTATTGTAGTGATTTTATAATCATAATAATGTTTAGTATTGCAATTCACTTCCCGATAATTTGTCAATACAAAGTCCTGTTGCCATCTCACTTTTCTGGTACAGTATGCGATTGATTACAAAATTTAAATTGAAGGGGTGCGTGGAATAAGGCCTTAAGTGACTTTTGATGTAATGTCAAATTCTCCCTGTGTTTCAGAAGGGAATAAAAGGCAATTTGGAATGAGAATCTAGCAGTTTATCAGAAGTAACTTAGGGCTTTTTTCCAGGCAGCCCTTCAATTGACTTCTTTGACTGAAATGTATGTGTTGAGGCTCAAATTTTTCTTTGGTTTGAAAATTTTCAAACCAGTTTAATTTTTATTTTCCTTTGTTACGGATTCATTATCATAAAATCTGATTCAGGTGAGTCCAGTTTATCTTTTTTTCATGCTGTAAGGAACTATAAAAGATGCGTTAAAACGCAGGGAAAAAGAATCTTGATCGTAAAACGATGTGATACAAAAATGACCGATCTTAGATGAAACTCTCACATGAAGAAGGCATTGTCTGGATATTTTCTTTAAATTCATTTCTACTTGTTCCGTATATTGTAACGATTAAAAAAAATCAAGATAACAAAGCAATCGACAAGGACACTATTTGCCGTTTTTGGTTGTTGCAGCGGAAACCCTCTCTAAGATGCCCATTAAACTTCTCAAATGGCCTCCCACGGATTCTGGAATGTTTCCAGCAGACGCGAAGAGAACCCTGGAATTTACATGGGTTCCCAAAGCTCCTTCATTACAAGAATGCAAAGAAATGATTAAAAAGGCCTATGGCATTATGTCTTCGCTGTCGATCAAGATCTATTACCACGACGGTTTCGAGGTTATGCCAATTGTACGAGAGGAAGATTTCACTTTCTGTAGGAAGAAACTTGAAAATAATTATGCCAGCTATACAAATCATGTTGACATTAACAGACTCTATATTGTTGCAAATTCACCTACAAAAAGTAACGACCCGCAAGGACGGCAACCCACTTTATCCCCGAACGAAGTGACGGATCGTACTAACGACGCCTCTAAAGGTGATCGCGACTTCCCTGAGCGGGTGAAAAAGGCGTTTCCCACAGTTGAGATTATTATTGGCAACAAATTCAAGTGTTCTTGTGGCCACATTGGCGCATTGAATGGCCACAGACGGATGGGTAATATTAAACGGCACGTGAATACCACTTGCCGTTTGAGTGGTAAGCGTGCAGGACACACGTTAGCAAACTATTTCCATAAAATTGCGACTGAAAAAGTGGAAAAGCAAAATTAAAACTTCGCTCGCATTTTCGTCTTCAACAAAAATATTGACAGAATGAGGAAAGTCATAATTTGTTCTTGTACTCATAGGTCACAAACAGTTATTCATAAGACATTGAATTATGTTTATCCTCACAGGCATTTAATCTGATTTTGTAATAAAAGTTATGAAGAAAAATTCTAATAAAAATCTCTCACTGAGTTAATGAATTATTTTCCTGATATACTGGCTTCATTATTTCATCTTAGATATATTAGATTTAGAGGAAGATGTGGTTACTTTCAAAATGGAATGTCGAGAACTGAAAGCAGGATTCAATTCATCTAGCCCACATTAGCATGGCCTCATCCACATCGTATCGAATCTATTCAAAACTCTGTTGCCGATCGATTTTCCCTTACAAAGGTTACAGCCATGTATTATTATGACGGATTTGACGTGATGTGCCTGAAATCAGATGAAGATTTGCGTGTCTGTCTCAGCTACTTTAAACGCTGCTCTTTAACGTATCGAGACTAGATAGGATTCTTTAAGATTTATGTGCTCCATGAACAACATCCTGATGAAAATTTAAGAGGGTCATCACCAAGGCAGATTGATAATGAAGTGAAAATATCAATGAGCTTCTCTGAGCTTGTGTACCGCATAATGGAGAGCTATTCTACTGCAATTATTTTTCAAACCATGTGCCCTTTAAAAGAAAGCATTTTCCGCTTTGCACTTAGAGTTCACAGCAAGTACGGAAATCGGTTTATTGTCGTGAAAGAGGATGTGGTGTTTTGTTGTACATGCAACAAATCAGTGAAATTGAACAAGCAACTACAAATAGCGAACGTTGATGAACATGTTAACAGGCAACAATGCTCCAAGGAAAAAGATTTGTTCGGTATGTATTTGTGGGCAATGGGAGCTCACGTTGCAAAGCTGAAAGAGAAACTTTGTCTCTTGTCGGAAAGAATATCTAACCAGGAGAATGAGGATATCCGAAAGGCCGTTTTTGCACTTTATAGTATGCCTCAGGACATTTTGTCCAAGCTTGAAAGCATATAAACATTTTTTTCGGAAAATAAAACTACAGAAGATAAAATGTTTCTAGAATTACTGGATGATGTTAAGAAATTCATTAAACCTTGGAAACGGGTTGAAGTCAACATTTCAATGGAAGGCATAGATGAAGCATCAGCACTTCTGTTCTTTACCACAGTATCAGAAGCCCTCAGCAAAGATCACGTGTTCTACCAAGAGACTCACTTATTTCTTTGGGAGTCTTTAAATAAGGGAAGATTGACAAATTTCTGTGAGAAATACAAGACTTTGACAAAATTTCAAGAGAGATTACAGTTTAAATTTGGCAAGTCTTGCAGTTACCTCTTGAGGGGAAAAGGTGGTGCTACAAAAGGAAAACAAAGTTGTCTTTCTTTGAAAGAGTACGCGGAGAATCGTAACTTCTCAAAAATGATTATCAGACAAAGTTATGAATAGAAAATACACTGGGATCAACAAAATTTTGTGGGATCAGGGATCAAAATTTTCATCACTTTTGGGATCAGGGATTAAAAATTTGCGTAAAAATACGGGATCAGCGATGAAAAAATAAACCTCGTTACGACCCTGATGTATGATATCATATCGTGGTATAAGCAGGGTGAATAATTATATATGATTCTGCAACTGTTATATCCTGCTGTGATGTCGTACCTTGATTTATTAGAGGACGCACCATGGCTAACTACAGTATCACCTGGTATTTGTTTTTCGCTGTAACAGAGGAGGGTTGTGTGAGGGCAATACAAATGAAGGTTGGCATCATTCTAAAATCCGATGGCACCCTCTGGTCTCATATATATGCTTTATTATGCCCTACATTCCCTTTAAAGGCCCATTTCCAACCTTGATGCAACGCGATGAAATCGCTCTATTGTGAAAAGACGCACTCTGATTGGTCTCCAGGGAAAATGGACGATTTTTCATATATGAAAAATGTAAAGCATTCAGGGTGAAAATAGGCCTTTAATAACCCTCTGAGTGAACCCTCAAAGCTTAGACTTGCCACAAGTCGACCTTCGCTTTCTTAGTTGAGTTTTATTCGATAAATTTGCCCGCGGAATTCAGTCGCGAAGGACGACTTGTTTCACTTGCAACAATTTGAATCAGACGTGTAATTTTTGGTGCGAAAAAATGATTGACACTTTGCAAATTATACGCGCTCCGCGCGCGGTCATCGCGAACCCGAATGGCGCCAAACGGGAGTTCAACTACTACGAAAACCTTCTGTAAAAGTTGTTCTTTCGCCAAGATCAAAAAGCACATCAAATGCTGTTTATTGGTGTAAATCCGCGAGTGAACACTATCATTCCAGATCTTTATAAAAAGATCTTTATAAACTTTATAAAAAGATCTTTATAAACTTGCTCAACTCGCGCCTTCATTAAATGTTGAAAGCAGTTTATTCTCTTTGCTATATGCGTTCAAGTGTTCTTCCGGGTAGCAATCGAAGTGCAGCAATCGTTTCGGACACGGAGTTCAAAATGTTTCGACCCCGGGTTTCGACACTATGCGGTAAAGACGGTGAACGAAAGCGTAAGAGAAGCGTTTATGTCGGTTGTCTTTTCAATTCAAAACAGGCAGCAGGAATATAAAACGATCAGGTACATGTCACGATTGTTGTGCACCACTGGGTAATTGGATTTTAAACTTGGAATGGTTGTTTTGAATAAGAACTGGATGCGAATTTGCCCCCACGCGTTTGGTTCGCTTGATTTCACGGACAACAATGTCTTCGTTTCGATTCGTTGCATGTAGAACCACTGTTCGGAGATAGCAAATCTACAGCCACGGACAATCGGAAGGGCTTCTTCGTTGTTTTCTTCAGTGTGTACTTTGACTATGATCAATGCAAGGTAAGAATTAAATGTTTGAAAATTGCTTCGGTGTGAATAATGTTTTCAATTGACCCGGCGTCGTCAATCGAACGTTCGGTAATCGAACCCAATCGAACCCAACTGCTCGATTGGGTTCGATTTTGCCAATCGAACGCAATCGAACGTTCGGTAATCGAACGATTCAACAATCGAAAATAAACTAGTTTCATCTGGTCTGAAACAAAGCCTTGCGTTTAAATAAGTTAGATAGGCAAGATGTCGGACAGGGCAAGAGGTCAAACTTACCATTCTGGAAGCGGTGGTAAAGGGCTACCACGAGTGCTCTTTCAACGTCCGTGTCGGAGATTAATTTGTTGTCAAGTAATAATATGACTACACCCAGAAAGAGTATTTTTATAATGAATAGTAATTGGACTGAGTAGAATACAATTTAAAGAGTACATGTTTACAATGTACCTGATTTGAAATTACAAGCATGATAATACCCCTAATTTGTAAGACACAAAGTCCAATTATCAATTATTCTGTTATAACATAAGAGAACCTTCTTCTGCTTAAAACATCAGGAATATTTTCTGTCAGATTTGCAAACACTGGGGAAACAGAAACAATGGATTATCCAAATGGGGATGATGATGCTGCTGCTGCAGATGAATGATACTAAGAAAGAAGGGGACGGGGAAAGAGCTATTATCAACAGCAAAGTATTGCTGCTCCTTTTTAGATCAATGTCAAGGAGCAAAAAGTATGCTTCTGAAATGCTAAGGTTAATAAGCAATGTCAAGTGTCAACTTACTGAACAAATGGCTGCAAGAACTATCCATGGCCGTTTTGGTAACTGGAAAGGTAACTGTAACCGCCGGGGGCGAAACTTCTAGACAAATGTCCTTTACAGCAACAATTTAACGCTCATTTTTATTCTTCCAAATTGGAGTTGACAATCGAATAAACGGCAGCGCCGGATTAACCTATCGCGGGGCCCGTAGCATTTTTTCAGCGCGGGGCCCCTCAACCCCCCCCCCCCCCGGCGGGCCGAAATTCAGATTGTCCTGAAATCAAAATATAATATGTATACCATGATGTGCAAAAATAACTCTATGACAAATAAGAACGTATGTACATGAATTTGAACTTTCATCCAACCCAGCTTATCAATAGCAATAGCCAGCTCTATCAATATACACTCTCATCTCTACTCAGTAACATGCTGTAAGGTTTAAAATGTACGTGTAAGACGTAATGTAACAAATCTTTTACTAAAATGTCATTTTGCTTTGTAAAGGTTGTGTTTGCGGGATTTTTTTAGAGCAAACTCGTTAATTATGAACGACATGTCAATGCTGCGAAGAAGATCATTTTCGATGCTCAGTAGAACAAGGTTGTTCAATCGCTTCTGTGTCATGCATGATCGGAGCTGATTCTTGATTAGCTTAAGTTTAGAAAAGGATCGTTCTCCAGAACAGTTCGAGATCATGAGACTAAGATAGATCCGCAGTGCGATTACAGTGTTCGGAAAAACAGTTTCCAGATTGTTCTCCAGAAGAAGTCTGTACGTGCGCAATTCCAATGAATCTACGTTAATTGTGACATCGTAGTCATCTTCCGTTATGTCATCTTCGTCGTCAGATTCATCAGAGGATGTTTCGTTCATAGCTGCTGAAGAAGTTGCAGAAGCAGTAGTTACATTTAATGATTTCACAGCAAAATCTGTGCTGAGGAAACCAGAAAACTGTACTAATTCATCAGGCAAACTGGCTTCTAGATCTGCCGGGTATGCCTCTTGGAGAATCTTGGCATTTTTTATCACTTCTGGTACTGAAAGATCCTTGAGTTTTCGTAGAAAGCCAAATCTTGCAGCTATTGCAGTGTATGCGCCCAGTCGTTTCCGCAACTCAGCATCAATTCTGTCGATTATGACCAGGAACGTATCTGTGCGGAACTTATGGGCAGGGGTCGACTCACGCGCAAAAAAAAATTATAACCGAGTAAAGCGCGGGGCCCCTAAAGCGCGGGGCCCATGGGCGGACGCCCCTTCAGCCATATGGTTAATCCGGCGCTGATAAACGGTTGAGTACGATGGACGACATAAGTACGATCAGATGAGGTGAGATAAGATGAGTTGAGATGAGATAAGATGAGGTTGAAACTGAAATAACAAACAAATAACTAACTGACAAAAATGTACAAATACTAACGCAAAGGCGAAACGAAGCAGAAGTCTGACAACTCATCGGACACTTACATTGCTTACTGCGCTGTAGAAGAACCTAGAGAACTCTGCTAGAGGCTAATGTACTGCACGAGGCGTATCGTTGAACTCAACGGTGGAAAATAAAACTGACAAACTAAAGAAAAACTTAACACCGCTATATAACAAAATGCTAATGAGCCTACATGCAAGGTATGCTGAATACCCAAGAGAAACCTAATTAGTGACATGATTGTATATAGGTGTTTAGATCCAACAGTAACTGTTAAATAATTCTGACTAATAAAATTGCATGTCTTTATAATTGAATACATGTATTATTAAATCTTATGAGATTATAATAATGAGATTCTGGCATTCCTGTTAAATTAAAGACAATCACTCCCACTGTTTTTCTATGAGAGTGTTGCACCTACCCTCTCCTGCGGGATGAGACAAAGAATATATTCAGCACTTCATAGCTATAATTATGATAAAAGGTGGGAACGTATTAATCTTAAGCCTACATTTGGTGGGGATATCAAATTCCGAATTCTTGAAGTAGATAGATTTTGTATTTTTTTAAACTTAAATTGAAAATGGATTATAAATCCATGTCCTGTTACATGTTTCATTTAGCTTAATCTATTCAAGATTCATCAAATCGAATCTATAAATCCCAGTTTTTTTTATCACACAATAAGAATCAAGTAAGTTGCTTCAAATTCATGATCAAGTTTCTAATGGCATGCCATTTTACCACTCCAGTGGTTTTGACAGCAACAAGTTCAAAAAAACCTTTTTTTAATTAAAGGTGGTGAAGGCAAAAATGTGGCAGGTGATCTTGAAGAAAAGCACTTTGTTCAGTTTGACAAGAAACTGATAAAAAGTATGGGTGCTCAGAAGACTATACAGGCAGTGCAAAGATCAACAACAGCAGCTTGTGGATTAAGAAATATTGAAGAAAATTATGACGAACAAACTGACGTGCAACCACCCTCTACAGCACACAGCTATCTAAGTGCAGAAAAGGATCAAAAGGATATGATTTCTACTGTGTTTGGGTTAAAGCCTTTCCAGGAAATACCTGGTAGATGTCATCCAACTTTTCCAAATCTGCCAAGAAGTCCATTTGACCTTGTAGATATTCGCATCCTTGAGAAGTGGATGAAGACAAGCAAGCAGAAACTATCAAGAGACCAAGACACTCCATGGGATGCAAGTGACGATGACCAGTTTTCAAGCTCAGAGGGAAGTGATGTGGAGTCAGCTGATGAAACCTGAAAACAACAACCAACAGTTCTGTTAAGAACTACATTTAGTTGTAAACAAAAGACTCCTTTAAAAGCCACCAAAGGAATGAAAGCAATGACCAATAAAAATGGTTGTCTTAATTGTTTACAAACTAGATTTCTTTACACTGTGTGTTCAGCTATAGTCTGTTTGGTAATTCTAAGACCCAACCATTAGCTCAATTGGTTTGATCACAAACTTTCTAATTTATTCTCCCAAAAGCCCTCTCGTGTCTGCAATGCAATGTATCTGGAGCGTGGATACCATAATTATTACACATATTTGACATAAAAAACAATATTATCATTATTGAGATTCATAGTTAAGAAATGCACTCAGTAAATAAATTGTTTATTTTATAAGCATGACATACCATTTGGGTTGCTGCATTCTGCACAACTGCAAGCCTGCTTGCATTTGTCACAACAATTGTGGTGGTGCTCCTTATTAAAGTAACACCAAAGTGACGAAGAATCACTTCCCGTCTGCATGACTGGGTAGTGCAATATTGTCGCATAGAAGGTTGAAGTGCCGTTTTCCCTTGGCTGATATCATAGAAATTAAAATAAAGTGTAGAATTTGCTTGCTTGCCATTTCGACCTGCTCTTCCAGTTTCTTGAAAGAATTCCTCGATGGCCGGTGTAGGGTAAACCAATATGAATTACTCTCTCCACTGTGGAAACATCTATTCCAACCCCAAAGGCAACAGTCACAAACAATACCCGCGCCACAGAAATATCTGAAATCAGACTTAACCAGACTGCTCCGGTACTCTTCGGTGTACTGTTTATGATACTGAGCAAATAATCTATTGTTAAAAAGTGCTGGAGAACCTGGATGATAAAATTGTTCACTAGCAAGTACTTGTTCGAAGAAGCAATAACACTCTCTGCAGGTTTCAAGATTGCTATATACAATTGTTAGGGGTGTTGCAATTTTCTTATCTTTAAGTTCTAATGCAAGGGGCCTGATAACATCAACTACCTTCTCGTCACCCTTGTGTCCCCTTCGCAAAACTCTGTAGAAAATATTTTTCCGGTCAGGGTTGGCTTCCACAGTAACGACGTCTCGCATACCAAGTCGGTCTTTCTTGTTACGATAGGAAAGAGTTGCTGTTGCTGTTAAAGCCAATATAGTGGTTTTCGTAGTAGTTTTGTGTGATGAAGTGTAATTTCTTTGGTTTATCAGTCTGTTTTGCTCACATCAGTTTTGTTCATTCATTCAAATATGGCGAGAACAAGTGGAGTGGAATTTCAGATGATTTACAAATTATCATTTGAATCTGTTATCCACAGACACCACGTGTACAAAGCGACATGGACTCCGAAAGCGGATGATGAACTGGAATGTCACGAAGACACAAGAAAATAAGCAAAGGACTACGATGGACATGCTGTTGGCCTGTTTAAAACTCTAAACCGCGGGGAAAACAAGACGCTTGTGGGTCATGTACCCATAGAGATTTCCAGCCTCAGATTATTTTCTCAAGGCCGACAAATCAAATAGCATTTCAGCTGAAGTGACAGGGAAGAGAAAGCGCGAGGTGGGACTGGTAGTCCCTGCAAGGTTCACCAGCATGCACTGCAAATCAAAGACCAGCGCAAATTTTGGAATCAGAGCTAAATAAGTACAAGGCAAAGTTTGTGCATCTGGAACTAATATACGAACCAGGACTTAGGAGCTATCCAACCCACGTTAAACACTGTAAAGGTCGCGAACTGGTTGTTTACTCTATTGTCAAACGTTTTCATGCAATTGTACCTCTATATTACATACTGAAACCAGGATATGACTTATTTATATGTACTCAAATTACCGCAGCGGCGCTTATTAAATTTTTTAGGGTACAAATGCAGCGCTTAATCGGGCAGCGGCGCTAATTCGGTCATTTGCGGTACTACTTGGCGGTGACCTGTAAGGATGAATGAAACGTTGGCACTTTTGGATCCTGGAGCCAATGTCACAGAGTTGGTCAGCCACGGCGGAGTTGACAATATTACATGATGCGCCTGAGTCAATGATTACTCCAACGGGAAGACCATTGATTACAACTGGAAAGGTGCTCGCGTTACTTTGAAATGCAAAAGCATATTCATCGGTCTAGGCATTATCACTGTCAGAGTCCGGTGATTGGAATGTGTCACACAACGATTGTTGGTCTTGCTCATCAACATAGCATACACAATTTCCACGGGACTTTCCTTTGTCAACATTTCATCCACGTTGTGAGTCGAAGTTTGTTCAACCACCTTGAGGAGTCTTGTTTCGACACACCAACGCAAAATGCCCGGGTTTTCCACATTTAAAACATGTCATGCTTCATTCACAACTTTGTGGAGGAACAGTTGTCAATGACTTGATCTTGGATGAAACTGTCGATGCTTTCTTCGGGAAACTCGCAAAAGATTGCTTTCTGTCAAAGCCTTGTAACAAACTGAGTGACGGTCTCGCCTTCCTTCTGTTTCTCTTGTCAAAAGATGTGCCGATTGTAAGACGTGTTCTTTCTCGGGGCAAAGTACTGATTCAACTTGTCCACGGCGATTTTGTAATCGGTTCCTGTTTCAGTTAGCATGTGAAAAATGTCTTGGACATCTGAACTGGCGGTGTGCAGGAGGAGCTGGCATTTCTGCTTGTCATTTTTGCAGCCAACGGCGTCTACCAACATCCTGTTTCTCACGTCAGGCTCACCAAAACATAGCCACAGGCCCATCAACACAAGGCCAAAATAGTTTTTCAGCGCACTGGCCAAGACCGAGTACAAGTGTGATTAATAGTCTTAGAAGCACAAACCAGAAAACCTTGAAAAAAGTACATCCACCTTCCGTTTTCAACCCTACAAGGTTAAGGAAACGTGGACTCACGAGTTTTGTGTTAATTAATACTATAGTTTTGTGACAATGGTAGTAAAAAGGTACAACATGGCCCCCTTTAATCTGGCAACAAAAAACTGTTTGGGGTGCTTGATCAACAATCATAGTTGCTTTAAGGAGAGGACACAGCAATTAAGTTCGTACGAGTTGAAAAATAAACATTTGTATATAAATTTAAGCGACATATTTTTCTTCACCACCCCTCTTGGTGTGAAAATCCATAAATTCTAGTAAACATCTTATGCCGTTTTTACTACTGGAATGTAATATTGCTCGGGGAAGGGTGGAGGAATAAATGTCAAGACGTTTGGTGAAAAAAAAGCACTTAGTAACCCAAACGAAATGGGGAGAATTTTACACTATCAATCTTACTCTCCTGTGTCCTTGACATAGAGAGTAAAATGGGGGTTAGCAAAGGGCTTTTGTGTTCTTGCGTGGGCGACAAACGGCACTAAGTGTGTGAGAGGTTTCCTTGGTGACCTACAAACTGCATATTCACTGTTAAGTGCTTGGACCTAGTTCATTTTTCATTTCCCCTTTTTTGGGGGGTTGTCGCCCACGTCTCCGTACAATTTTTCCTACAATTCCAGTCAAAGACAGTCTTTTAATTTAAGATTTCTTATCTCCTAAAGGCCAGTAATGATTCTGCTGATGAACTTCCTAGCACCTCGTACAGTACAAGCGATTTTCCATTGAAAGCACCCGGTACTTCATCAACTATAGGTGAGTTCATAGTTTAAGTTGTGATTCTATTAATATTGCCAACAACAACAAAAAAAACAGATCATAGTCTAACTTAATGGTATTAGTATTGCAGATGTTGCTCGATATTTATCATTTCGTCTATAAAACAGCCAACTTTATGCGTTCTTTTAATTCAGATGACCTTGAACAGCTGCAGGTAATGTTTCCTGACAAACCCAGATCTCTGATAGAGTGCGCGTTAAATAACCTCACTCTGAATGAAGAGAAGTGCGAGTTTTCAAAACCTTCAGTGGAGTATCATTGATCCCGAGGGAGTACGTGTTAACTCCAAGAAAGTAGAAGCGATACTGGAGATGGAAACCCCCAAGGATCAGTCAAGTCTAAGAAGATTTCTAGGCATGGCTAACCAGTTGAGTAAATATCAGCCACGAATAGCAGAGCTTTCTAAACCACTGAGAGACCTCCTGAGTTAAAAAAAAAAACACTGGTCTTGGGGTGACGCACAACAGCAGGCCTTCTCAGCCCTGAAACAGAACCTTGCACCTACACCCACCCTAGCTAACTATGATGCAAGTCGGCCAACAACACTTTCAAGTGACGCATCATACTATGGCCTGGGAGCTGTATTATTGCAGAAGCAAGATAATGACCAATGGCGCCTTGTTGCATACGCCTCACATGAGCCCCACAGAACAGCGTTATGCACAGATAGAAAAAGAAGCTTTGGGCATAACTTGGGCAAGTTAACGTTTTGCAGACTACCTGATTGGACTCACATTCTACATCGAAACAGATCACAAACCCTTAGTGTCATTGCTGGGTACCAAGAGTCTTGAGGATCTCCCCGCCAGAATACAGCGATGCAGAATGCAAATGATACGCTTCACGTACACTATCAGCCATGTACCTGGTAAAAACCTGTGCACTGCAGACGCCCAGTCACGAGCCCCCATTGTTAGACCATTGAACCAAGAAGAAGAAAAGTTGACTGATGATGTCAAAGCCTATGTTGACTTAGTTATAAAGCACTTACCTGCTACTGAAGATCGACTTGAAGAGCTGAGGTCCCAGCAACAGCAAGATGAAGTTACTAAGCAACTCCGCCTATTGTTCTGATAGCTGGCCAGAGAAATCCCATCTTCCTAGTCCACTTAAAGCCTACTGGCAAGAGAGAGGTGACCTGACAGTACATCAAGGCTTATTAATGAAAGGCAACCGACTGCGCACCCCATCAATGAAACGGTTGCTCCAATGCTATGATGGCTTGCACTGGTTCGAAACCAAAGGCAGTTCCAACAAACGGATTGGTGTGTTGTCGGCAGCCTTAGCATTATCTTATTTCACTCAACCCAATGCTTTCCTTAAGAGCATCATGCCTCGACTGGTCACAAATGACCACGGATTGCTAGACAGATTTCTGATCTGCATTCCACCAACAGAGCCCCCTTCTCTTGAAACGCGCAGGGACAGCAGCACTGCATTGAAGGCTTCAAACCTCACTTGATTTGACCGCATTTACAAGCAAATCTTCGCAACACACAGAAAGGCAGACAAAGTGAACTATGAACTCTTAGTGGAGGCACAAGACATCTATGTTAAACACGTTGGCGAGAGTAACGGAAATGGAGGAGCTGGTGGAAACACAAAATACGAAAAAAACATTGTCCGCATTGCTGCAGTGATTCATGTCCTTTTCAACCTCGTGGAACAGGTGCTGATGAAGGAACAGATGTTGTGCCGCAGATAATTAACTGCCACGTGTTAAACACAGCTATTGCAGTTTCCTCATATTTTGAGAAGCAAAGAGCAATAATCTGACAGGTAATTAACACTGAACGGGAAGCAGATGAAGACCATGATCGAAACCTGATGTCTCTCCAGGACAGATACAGGGGGCATAACATTAAGCTGAAGCAGAGCAAGTTCATTTTCAAGACCTCAGAAGTTCAGTTCATATTGGTCATCACCTTACTAAAGAAGGTCTCAAACCTGATCCTTCGAAGGTTAAAGCGATTCTCAACATGAAGAAGCCTGATCACGTGCCAGCAGTGCAAAGATTAATGGGCATGGTCAAGTACCTGTCAAAGCTCCTTGATGACATCTCGCAGATTTGTAGACCCATAAGGTGCCTAACACACTAGGATGTGCCTTGGCATTGCGGCAAAGAGCAAGAATGCAGTCACTTCAGCTCCAGTTCTCGCAAACTTAGATACATCTAAGCCAACAGAAGGATGTAGATGCCTCTTCACAAGGAATCGGTTTTGTCCTAACCCAAGATCACCCAGAGACTTACTCAAGTTGTACCCTGACCACAGCTGAGCAGCGATACTCATAGATAGAGAAGGAGTTACTCGCCCAAGTGTTTGGTTGGAGAGAAACCACCAGTACGTACGGCAGTAAAGTTATTCTCCACACAGGTCACCAATCCCCGGTATCCATTTCAATAAAACTGTTGGCATCCACACCAAGGTGACTTCAGCGGCTACTTCTCCGCCTACAGCAGTATGACATTGATATCAGATACAGACCAGGCAGAGAGATGTACCTAGCCGACACACTTAATAAAGAGCTTACCAAAGTTTTAATTCAGCCGATTAACAGCAGTCTGAAACTGAGAAGGAAGTTGAAAGTATTCACGCTGTCGACTACCTGGCTATTTCTGAAGACCAGTTAGCAGAGATCAAGTAGGAGACTGCAAAGGACCCTACCCTTCAGAAGCTGATCGTTATAGTATTTGTGTGGGCAAGGAATAGGCAAGGGTCTAAAGCCAAACAATGATGGCAAGAGCCCCTTACCCCAACATAAAGTTAACCTCTGTAAAGGTAGGAACACCACTCTTGTGGCAGAGGACAGACTGCCAAATAGTCCCAGTATTCGGTGTGAGGTCGAGTTTCACAAGGGAATCAGACCCGACAACAACTGACAATATTTATTGCAAAATAAATGAAATTAAGTTGGGTACTGGTTGCCTTGAGGAAAAGAGCCGGGCAGCCAGGACTTGCTATAATTTTGGAGTGAAAAGGTTGACTTTTTTAAAATCTATGCCAAATGGCGAAACTATATCAATTTTATGTTCCAATCGCAATCGCAGGAACGATATATCACGAATGAGGTTACCGGGCAATGAAGTATTGTTCTTGCCACGTACAAGAGAATAAAATTCATATCTTTGAGCTAACTTGTAATCAGTTATTATACGAACTAGAGTGTTTTTGTTTGTCATTTCCTTACCAATCTGGACCTGAAGTGGTTTCCAAGTCATTTTCCTCATAACCTGCAATCGCTTCAAATGTCAACAAAGTTAGTGGAGTTCTTCATTCAAAGAATATTAGGCCGAGCTCTTGGAGATGGTATAGAGCCAGTTTTAAGGTTACAGTGTACCTTCATATCGAAAATTTATCGAAATTTTTTTTTTTGGCGTCAAAATAAAGTTTACACAATGAACTTTCATCCAAAAAAAAATTATCGGCGAATTTCTTTTTCGTCAAAAGCAATTTCCGTGCGATCATTCCAATTTTTTTCTCCCTGTTTCGAAAATATTCTGTAACTTTTCACTGCAATTGAATAAGGGAAATCGCCGACACGTTTTTTTAGCGCTTCGTGTCCGGAAACCCGAGAACAAATCAAATTAGCAAAATACAATAATCGCTTTGAGTTATAGCGTTTTAAAGCTGATTCGGACGTTCGAATTAAGACGTCGTAAAAAATTCGACAATTCACTTTATTACCAAATGGTTTCCATATTTAGATAACCAGCTCTATAAGCTTTAATTTGATACCTGGGTTTAGGTATATTAAGTGTAATCTTAAGACGCTAGAGCTGTTATACTGGAGACACCCCCGAAGGTACACTGTATCCTAATTGCCGCACTACGCGAGTGTTTTTTTTCTTCAAGGATTGAGGTAATAAAAGATTGGGAATTAATCGTCTCTCAAAATAGGGAGAAGATTCATCCACTTTTTAAAGCGACACATTAGTTTGTCTCTTTTTGGGGCAATTTTACTTTATTTTTTCATGAAATCTGAGTTGGTTGATAAAAAGTTGAAGGCTAGGGATTTGGCCCCCAGATCTAGACTTGTATATCAAAAGTTTATACACTGTGAGAGCAAGGTTTATTACTGATGGGCTGTGTTTTCCAGTATCAACACCTAATAATATAATGTTTGAGATATTCAATTCTGGAAGAACAATCCCGGCAGATTTGATCCAGATACTTTTATCCCTATACAAGCCTCTAAGAGTGTTCACAATGGACAAATCCGAGTACATAAAGCAGGAAGAGCATGTAGGAGACTCAACGATCTTGAAACGGAATAGGTCTCTATTTAGAAAATGGAAAAACTTTTCCGTATTCTTCCCTTATCAAAGTTTGTCCCCAACGCTTTGTACCACCTATGGACATTAAATGCTGCAGGGGTATAGTCTTCCAGATTTTAGGATTACCTTCATTCAGAAGGTTAAGAGCCCATCTGACTCTATAAGCACCACCTTAAACATTTTGTAGTCTATCGTCTTTTAAGTTATTATAAATTTCTAGTGTATTGTATTATTATTATTATTATTATATTTTTCTAATGTGGTTAATGGTGAAATAAAATGTATGAATGAATACTTGATTCAAAGTCGGGTAAATTGATCCCCCCTTTATCTTAACTACCTATTAAGGTGTCATATTTAATTTCTGGTTTCTAACCATTCCAGATAAAGTCTTTTATTGCATATTTTACTTTGCTATGAAATAGTCTGGTACATGAATCTTGGAGCATACAACAATTTAGGCAGAGCAAGTGATTTAATTACAGACGAATTACCGAAAAGCGTCAGACTACGCCTTTTCCAGATATGTAGAACGGTTTTGAAACTTTCAAAAATTTGATCCAGATTTTGCTCACGATAAAAGCTATTGTTATGCGATATGACGATACCCAAAATTTTAATGCTCTTTTCATGGAAATTTATCCATTTTATGCCTGTCGTTGGTGGGATGCGCGGTAAGTTTACTTCAACTTTATTGAGTCAGTAAAGCCAATAGGCATCACACCAACTATAAAACTATATATACAATATATAATAAAATACGATTATATGTACAATCATGAATAAAAAATAACTGCAATTTAATATGAACAATTATTATTTTACTGCTACCCATCCATCCAGCTTCAGACTTGGTGGTATTTATCTTAAGAGAGGAAAATAAATAAAAGTCTTGCAATAATTCTAAGACCATATCGAGAGAGGCCAAGTCTTTCAGAAAAAATGTGCTATCATCGGCATATAATTAGAGCTTTATATGCTTTCCGTCTAACCAAATGCCTTCAAGCTGGCTATTTTGACGAATTAATGATGCCAAGATTTCTATCACCAGAATAAAAAGGTGTAGGGAAATTGGACCTCCTTGTTAAGTACCTCTCGTTATGCTAACCAGATTTGTCGCGAGGCCATTGTTCAGTGCGTAAGCACAGTTACCACAAAGCAGAATGCTAATCCACTTTACAAAATCCTTCCCTAAACCAAAATTGTATTGTAAAATCCATTATGTCATCAATGAAACGAACAGAGTTCTCAATATTTCTACCTTTAATAAACGCTGCCTGGTCGGAGTCGACTAGTTAAGACTTTACCCACTCAGTTACTTAGCACCGTGCTGCATATTTTGGTATCCACATTGATAAGGCTAATTGGGTGCCAGGAAGATAAAAGTATTTTGTCTTTGCCTGTCTGTGCTGAATGTAAAGAGCAAGGTCACAGACCCTCACTCCAAGCTTGTCAAAGATGTCTACAAGCATGGTCACCAATGTGTAAGAGCAGCTGTGTTGGTTGTTGCCACTGATTGCAAATCTGCTAATAAGAAGGCATTTGAATTGATTGCAGAGAGTAGAGCTAAAGGAACTTTAAATTCCCAGTTTCTATTAATTTGTCTCCCAGATGCTGTACATGTCGGCAAAAGTCTTTAAGTGCAATTTTGCTAACTGGATGTTGCTCCTACGTAACAAAAGAGCCTGTCTTTCTACGCTGAACACAATTCGATGCACAGATCCATATCTTAAGAAGATACTTCCACGAGACAGCGTGCTTAACAAAGACAGAATGGACGTAGACTGCATGTTCCTGCCAACGTTAAGATCCTTGGACAATACTTAGGTGCCACCACCATGGTTTACTTGGGTTGGACGTGTAAAACAACTGAAATCTTTAATGTTTAAAACTGTAAATCACCTTGTACCTGAATATCTGTCTGATAAATTCACCAGCGTCAATACCATTCACAGACATAATCTTCGAGGTGCGCAACATAACCTGTTTATTCCGCGACCGAACACTGAGGCCCTTAAGAAAAGTTTTCGTTATAGGGGCGCAGTAACATGGAACAGTCTGTCAGCGGAGGCTAAGCAGGCCACTACTTTAAATAGTTTTTATTCCGCTATTGTATATTAGTATTTTCTTAACTTAGTTTAGCATTTATTATAGGAGTTTTGTAATTTTTAAGTCTTAACTTATTCTACTAGGTTTAATGTGCACGGCTCTTTAGAAGACCACTTTTTAGTGAAAAGGACTCCGTGAATAAATAAAGTTATTATTATAAAGCTTATGTTTGTCAGCCCTCGGGGATTCAAACAGTTTCCATATCTAAGACGACCAAGCTACAAGTCAAAAAGTTGAAGAAAGTGGGGTTGATTAGCGAGCTACAGCAGAGAGGACTTCCTTCAGAAGTCACAGTTCAAGTTCTTCAAGACAGGCTCAACAAGTTTTTGAAGAACTTAGAGAAAATGTACAAAGACCAAAACGTGGATCTGAGAAAGGTGCATCTATCTCAAAACATGAATAGGACTCCCGTCCGTCCATCTGTGAACAGTGATAAATGCCTGTTGATCTGAGGTACAAACACATAATACAGTGCTGCTAAAAGAAGTTCATTTAAATTGTCAAGTATGCCACACTCTTCAATGCGGTAAGAGAGGTTGTAAAAGAAATAGGAAATCCAGTGAACAGTTCCCTCCAACGCCTCTCAATTCTTTGATTGTGAACACTTTTGCTTGCGATGAAAACTGCCCCTGTCAGGACATCTGGATGGATGCGTTAGCTTGTTCCACGCTACTTCAACATTTTCCATCCCTTTATCAGAGCGAACGCGAACTGGAATTGGTGTGGACAACACAAATGCTAACATTGGAATCAGGAACTCCAATAAAAGCAGAGCTCTTGAAAAAAATGAGAATATTGTTGTGGCTGATAATGCTGCAGGCCATGGGCAACTGAATTTTCCAAAGTAACTGGATTTGACATTGAAGATCATAACGTTGATCTACTCTACTATTTCAAAGAGTGGAGAATGCTTTTACTGACCCAATGGTGGAAGTGTACCTATTATTTTATCAATATGCTCTTCCCACATTTACCAATTTTAACAAGTTTTCTTTGTGTATTTATGTCCTCTATGAGCAAATGCACCTCTTTCTCACCAAACTTTATTCAAAGTTTGTGAAATCTGAACACAAGGTAAAACATTTTGAAGAGGGAGGAACTTTTGCTGATCTTTTTTACAGCTTAGAGAATCGGAAAGAATGACTCTGTGGAGCTTGTAACAAGATCACCCCCTAAAAAACTATTGAGGGAAGGGGACATTTCACAGCAATCTGTCTACAAATTTTATGATGCTGTAAGAGCTTATTACACAAAGACATTCAGTTGTTGTGTTGAATGGCTTCCCCTAGAAAACAAAATCATAAACAACTGTGATTTTGTCAATTTTGATTTACGCACATTCTGCAGTTTTGATTAGGTTGAGGCCATCATTGAGTACTTCTCGAAACTTATCAAACTTTTCAAACTTGTTGACGTAACAACATGCATGTTACTGTACGAAAACAAAAATAGTTGTGGTAAGTAAAAATTAGTATTTGTGTACTGATGGAAGAGTTGCATTCCTCACTTCCACATTTTGTGAGTCAGTTTAATTTTCTTTTAACAGATCAAGAGCAATAGCTTTAGGTTATATTTTGTATGCATTTTTGGACACATTTAATTTTTTTTTAAAATAAATACGTATAACATTTTCATGAGCAGCTCTTTTAAAAGGAATCTTTTTGTGTCTAGTGCGTAGCACGTAGACACTATGTTAGAGTGATAAAAAATTCGATAAATACTTCATATACGGTAAGATATGATGTAATGTTCATATGGTTTCACGAAGTTTCCCTTACGTGACTTGTTACATGAAGTATAAGATCAATGCGAATTGTAACCACGTCGATATTTTGTCGTTTACAACAGTCGGAGTATTCGGAATTGGGGCTCGATCACCGGAGCAGACGCGGAGCAAGCAAAGGGATATTCGGGACCAATTGAATCCAGGGAATTGAGTCCGAGCGAAAGGTCTCGAATAAGCTTATTTTTGTAAAAAATCATCTGCTTTTTGCCTGATGCGAACGACGCGAAACATGATGCGAAGGACGCGAAAGGCAGTGAGTTTGGTGAGTAAACCAAGTTCTTTCTCACTTTTATGATGAATTTTTTTAAAGTTACTTTCCCAATATGCCACAGTTTCGAAGTATGTGTCAATCTGGGGGAACGAAAAGCTTTAAAAGATGCTTTCAAGTTTTAAATCGATATAAGCTTAAGCTTACTCGGCTACAAGGGAATGACGATGCTGCAATGTTGAGAGTGATCACTCCGGTGCTTCGAAAGAAAGAAATCAAGCTTCATGAGCCCCATTTGGGAAAAAAAGCCCTTCAAAGGAACAAATGAGCCCCGTTTGGGGATGATCGAGCCCCGTTTGGGGATTACAAAGCCTGTTGAGGAATTAAATAAGGGCCATGTGGGAAATGTATTTCATGTATTTCAGAGATATAGAAACTCAGCCGCTGCTGAAATGAAAACATCTTTCGTCGACCAAACATCTACGAAAGTTGTGGCCTGTTTATATGGAGAAAGTCATACTAGACCCATACTAGAAATACAATTAGTCCCCAGTTTGAAAACCATGTAAGCATCAATCAAATGAAACCTTTCCATGCAATAATCAACATTGATGTAAGAGATTTTATATTTTGTGGGCTTGCTGTGAACATTGTGTAAGTAACACCACCAGGTATTTCTCCTTCATCCTCACTCCACTGATCTTCAGTCTCAAGAACTTCATCACAATTACTATTGGTTTCAATATTACCACTACTGTTAACATTAAGTGTATTTTGCGACTGTGCATTTTGATTTTCAACAGTACTATCATCTAATATACAGTTGTCACTATATTTTACTCCCCAGTCTTGATTAATTGTTATTCCTTCTTGTCTATACAGACTGCTGTTGCTGATAAGCCAGTTGGCTGCCTGGACAACTTTATGCGGTCTTATGTTGAAACAGTGCTGTGCTTTTGTATTGCAATCTTATCTTTAAATTCACCTTAATTGTCCCTGTTTCAGTGGGTAACCTTAAGTAACATATTGACAGTATCAGATACTTCTGCTGGTACATTTACAATAATGCGTGGGAATGTTTTTTTTTTCTTAAGAATTTACTGGGATTCTTTTCTTTTGCTCCATCCCTATCAGTTTTCTAATGGTGCATCTCTTAAATTTATATTATTAATTTTGTTGCAATTCATTGCTTTTTTATAGCATCAGTGATTCAACCGTAAATATAACGTGAAAATAAGTTTAAGATTTTTAAAACAAGTATCTTGCATAAGATGTACATCAAGTTCAGATGTAAGTAATTCTATGACAGTTAATATTGTATAACTCATTCTGTTCCAGTTCTGTTACACTTCATGGATAATCAGTGAAACTAAACACTTCAGTTTGTCTTAATAAAGCATTAATTTTGAATTATTCAACCGTGTCTGCTGGTCCTTTACGTGTTTTCTGTTACATGTGATGTACCGTATTTTCTCAATTAAACGCCCCTGGTGTTTATTTCAAACTTGGCCTCGTGGACCCAGCGTTTCTTTGAATCAGCAGTTATTTCTCGGCCGCCATTTTTGAAGGGTTAATTCAAAATGCTATAATAACTGCTGCATACACTAAATACAATTACAACACCACACAATAGATAGCCTATATCACAGACGAACTATAAACCACTGGACTTAACCGGCGATGCAAGCTACACCAGAGATGGTTACACAAATTCACATCATATCAACCTTGTACTAGACACATGTTCGCATTGCGGACCAATTTTTTTGTATGTGTTTCCAAGATCAGGACAATACAAATTCTTCTTTCTGGTGGGCATTCCTATCCCTACTTCCTACTTACTGCTCCAAAGAAAGGGGGTATTTCTTGGTGTTGCGGAAACTATTGTTGGTTAGCTTGTGTTGTGGTGTTGGTACTGTTTATTGTCTTTTGAATCTTGTTTTACGTCATTTGGTGATCACACCATCCGCAACACCATGAAACTGCCAAGAAAGGGTATTGGTTATTCATCGTGGCTCAAAATGTCTCATGATGTGGTCAATTTAGATGTGGATTGAATTTTGAAATTCATCAGGCTAGGGCGTCAAATGGATAATTTATGTAACCCTCTACATTTGTGTGTATCACTGTGGTTGTTTGTGATAGCTACTCTCACTCTATACATTGTAGATACAAGCTCTCTACCCAATTTGTAAGGCACGCACCTGTGCCTGGCTAGATTTTGAGACTCCAATAAATCCCTGTACTGGTTTGAAGTGTGACCAACCATGCAACTCTCCCCCCACCCACACACAAAATAAAATTGGATGCTTGAAAAACATTTTGAGGGAATTTTAATATTTATTGTCCTGTTTGCCAGGAATAAATTATATATAATAACAAAATGGCCTTGAACATCATACATTTTTTTGTTGCAGTTTTTTTCAGATACTAGTTATCTTGAGTCAGATTCCAATTGGTCATCAGAATCCTCTGAAGCAGAAGAAGAAGTAATGGAATCAAGTTCTAGCACCCAGACAGACTGGTTTAAATGGAGACAACCTTGATTGGATAGGAAGGCCATCCATCTACTCTGAGGACAGAAACACAGAGTCTGTACAATGGTTTAATCTCATTGGTTATGACAATCGTGTTGTAAACTGGGAATTAAATGACAAATCCCATTAGGGACATCAAGGATTTAGAAAACTCAACTTTCCTTCCATCACTTGATGACCAAGCAAAGGTAAAAGATGAGTTTGTTGTCCTTGTTTTGCGTATCCTGGTGGAAAACTGCAAATACTTTGAGCAGTTTGCAAGCATGGTGCCAACCCATATTCCACACCCCTATAGCATTGGCCTAATCATTGTACACTGTCTAGCTATAAAAGGTACTGTACAAGGTTCAAAGGCACATTTGCCTTCAGTTGAGTTACCCACTGTTAAGCTCTGTTAAAAGATTTTACCCTTGTGCTCCTAATCATACCGTAAGTGGTAAGAAGGCTGTAAGGCTCTCTTTCGCTTTCCAGTGAAGTTCTTCGCCTTCACCTCCAAGCAACGATCCTTAAAATCACCTGTTCCAGGCAACAGATGGTTTTGAGGCTGAAAACAGCACTCCAGAATCCCTCTGACCACCATAATCAAGCCATCATGTTGAAGGTAAAAAATCAACCAGGTGTGTAAGAACAGGGGCCGAGAACCATGCACCCGAACCGCACAAAGATTCTTCATCAGACGAGAAAGTTTCACCAAGGACCCTGTTGAGTTGTCAGATGATGGCACTTACCCCATCGACGACTTGTTGGTCGATCGGGATGTACAAACCTCTCAACAGAGATGGTCAGCCTCGCTGTTTTCAGGTGACCAGCTCCATGTGATTCAGCACATGGTCCAATTATCCATTGAACAAGCGATGAGAACTGCTCGTGGTCCACCTAACCTTCCTTCAGCCTATCAGTCTGTCCTCAATCCAGCCTGATCTGCCGGGTCAGCTTCTCCCTTGGGCCTGCATCACGGCCTTTGGAACGCAATTTGGAGGATAAAATCCTGCGGGGTGAGTATGTAGACTTTACATTGCTTTTAGCTTACTCATTAATTGACATTTTAGCATAAAATAAACGTTAATGTTGGCAAGCAACAACTATTGAGCCTGCATTATTATTGCGGTTTACCCTAAACACACGATTTCCTTATATGGGAGCCTGCCTTGCATCTTATTCTGTGCCAGTCCTTTCAATCGGCACTTTCTTGGAAGGCTGCAAGTTAGCAGCAGCAAAGTTTTCCCTCTTCAGTTCTTATGGATTTTGCAGGCGTGACAAACGAAGTCCTTTGCCTCTTACTGGCTCAAAACCAGCTTTCTATTTCTGGAATGCGCGAACAAATGATCGAGCGCCTTGGCACGATAAGCGTGGATACGCCAACATCGCGTACGCGAAGCTCTGATACCGCCGATCCAGCTGCTAAAAGGCCTCGCACGAACGCCGATCCTCCTCCTGCCGCCCCTAATCTTCCCGTTCAGGTTGAGCAGCCCAACCAGGATGGGGATTCAACGAGGGATCGGAACGATCGACAAGATCCGTCGCAGGTTGAAAGTGAAGGACGTGAAACCGGAGAAACCACGTGCAAAGCACAAGATGGCGTCCGCGAAAGGGGCGTTCCGCCTAACCCCGCTTCGAATCCAGCCGCTCTAGCTAACCTCATCGCCACCATAGTCGATGAGAAACTAAAAAATTTCGCTCCAGCTAACCCAGCACCCGTGCCACAACAGCCTTCGGAGTCCGTTCCTCAACCTCAAGCTCGACAACAGCTCTCTGACCAAGCTTTCGTCGCAAGCCTTCTTACGCAATCTGGTTCCTCGAACTACAGCCCACCCCGGTCCCAAATCCCGTCAGCTTCCCCATTCATCGCAGCCCAATTCCCCCAGAAGACCCAGCAAGCAATCTTACACGGTGAGTTTGTCAAATTCGATTCTTTGCTGCCAGAAAACTCCTACCTAAACGAAAGCGAACTCCCCGGGGTGTCTATTTCGTTCGAGGGGAAACAAGTTAATATTCCCACCCCTGCCGGCAAGAAGAAAACCCACATCGACTCAATCGATAGGTGGCTCTCGGCCTTTGCTGTTTTTTTTTTTGTACAATCTTCCTGACTTCCGTCCCCCACAGGGCTGTCGAGATGTTTGCTTACCAAGAGATTATCCGATCAGCCTACCGTAAGTTTGCGGGATTTGCATGGCTCTCCTACAATATAGACTTTCGTAGGAAAGCAGCCTCCAACCATTGCCTTAATTGGGAGAAAAGGGATATTCAGTTGTACCTCCTGAAATTTACAGGGCAGGCAAAATCCTCTTGCACCATATGTGGTAGTGGGGATCATTTTTCTCATGGGTGTTCTCTCTCTGCCCTTAGGCCCAATTCTACCCAATGAGGAACATGCAACAATTACAAGAGAGGTGCCAAATGCAGCCAGGACCCTTGCCCCTTCAGCCACCGCTGTAGGGTCTGCAATGGAGAACACCCCGCCTACCGACATGATGACACCCCTTCAAAAACTAGAGGCCAGGGTGATAAGAAACTCTCAAACTGCTAAAGCCGTCATATCAGATAAGCCCCAAACTCCTGTGAACGTCCCTCTGCTACACAAACTTCTTAAGACTCACCCTAATCAAGCTTTTGTGACTAGACTTTGTGATGGGTTAAGCCTTGGTTTCCACTTAGGTTACAAAGGTAACGTTTCCCCAGAGCTGGTGCACATGTAGGGTATATGGTTCCCCAGGCCCCACAGGTATCTTGTAATTTAATTTCTGCTTTAGAACACCCTGAGGTAGTCTCAGCTAATCTTGCTAAGGTTACAATGCCACCCAGTGGGTGTGGTCCCTAAGAAGCACACTTCTGAGTTGAGGGCCATTTACCACCTGTCTTACCCAGAGGGGGATAGTGTTAATGATCATATCCCCAAGCTAGGACACCTATTCCCTCCAATATGTTAAGGTTGATGATGCTATTTGTATCCCAAGTGTCTGGGTCCAGGGTCGCATATGGCTAAGACTGACCTCGAATCAGCTTTTCGCCTCATTCCCATCCACCCCGACGATTGGAACCTTTTGGGCATCTATTGGACAGCTCAGTTTTACGTCGACATGTATCTCCCCTTTGGCCTCCACAGTGCCCCCTTCCATTTTAGTCAATTCTCGGATGCTTTGGAGTGGAGTCTTAAAAATAATTATGGGCTACAGCATGTCCTCCATATCCTAGATGACTTCTTTGTTGCCGAACGCTCACTGATGCACCTTAAGCACCCTTTTCTGTGTGTTCATGTCCGTCCATGCCCCGGTTGTCACCGCTGAAACTTTGGGCCCCTCCCAGGTCCTCGAATTTATGGGAATTGTCCTAGACACTACTCAATCATATGGAAGCACAACTGCCCGTGGACAAACCATCCTGTACTAGGGATCATCTCGCCTCCCTTAAGGGTTGCCACTCTGTCTGCCTCGTTGAGTTGCAATCCCTCATAGGCACTTTACAGTTTGCATGTAAAGTGGACATCCTGGGTCCCACGTTTTTACAGTGCATCATAAAGCTCACTAGGGGGTCAAAAGTCGTTTTCATCACATCCATCTCAACTTAAGGACATCACTAAGGGCATCACTATATGTGGCAAGCCTTCCTAACCGGGTGGAACGGGGCTCTTTCATTCTTAACTCCACTATCACCCACTACCCTGAAATGGAGCTTTTCACCAATGCTACCAGCACTGTCAGGTTCCAGGGTTACTTTAACGCGAAATGTTTCCAGGGCAGGTGGCCACCCCACATGGAGCTTAATAGGGATTTAATTCCTTTTTTATTACATGGTAAAGCTCGCAGATTGACAAGAAGTTTGGCAGCTTAGGGTGACCGACTAAAATTACAAACTTTTTGTAATTGCAAGAAAAACACAAACGCGGAGGACAGAGAGCAGAAAATTGTAAGTTACAAAGTCAATTCACGAGTATCATATAAAGTAACTATTGTGCCACAACATAAGCCAAGTAATTAATATTGAAATAAAAAGAAAATAAAAGCGGCCTGAAACTTAAAATGAAATTGTGCAACTATTTATTTCGAGGTTTCTGTATATTTTTTGTTACTGTACAGTGTGTACTGAGATCCATCAACACAAGACCTGGAATTTCTGGAGACATGCATACTCATTGATGAATTTGAACAAGATCTAAAAAGTATTAACTATTACAAAACTGCCCTGGAAAAGTGTTCAACAAATATCCTGAACTTGAATGTTATGGCAAAAAAATTGTCCTGCCACTGCCTGCTGACTGGCATTAATCCGTAAAGCTCATCGCAAGTGGATGGAATACCAGCATTAACATAATACCAGAACAGGGACCATTTCATGTTTGCCTAAACGTTTACGACGGCATTGTTTCAAATTTCACATTTTTCATTGATCAACTTCAATTCAGTGAGTTTGGAGGGATTTTGGCAACCAAACCAAAACCATTCAGAACTTCTCTTTTTGTCATTGTTGCTTTTCTTGGTTGGCAACTTGTAAGGTCGAAGATACTAAAAAAATGCAAAGTGCAAAAAAAGGAGTTTGTCACAATTTTACGCTTGTCTGAACACATTGTGTCCACGGTATTTTATCAATACAACATTTTCAGAACTGGAGATCTAAAACTGTATGAGAGAGTAACAGCTTAATGGTCATTCACATGTTGGCGAAGGCACCATTATGACAAATAAACTTTGTAATTTCTCTAAGATTGTGCTTACCAAGCACAGCACCTAACTGAATACTGGTCCAAAAAGTCCAGTATTCTCAACCTGATAACAGAAAAGAAGGTGGAGGTGTGGCACTCAATTTTGCAAAGAACCACTGAAAAGTATGACTCTGCTAAGAACATTGAAGACACTGCCAGATCCATCGCTAGTGAACCCAACTTGTGGCTTATCACTGATAAAACCACAGAATATGCCTTGGACCTGTTCCGGACTATTTCACAGAATTGCTGTGGATCAAACCAGGTGACACTTCTGAAAGAGAACAAAACTGACAGCAACCTTTAGAGCAACGCATATTTTTATGGCGAGAACAGTTGATGCTTCACAGTTTTGGGGCTAATTTGTTTTTTTTTTTATACACCCATACTTTCGCTATCAGAGAATGTGCTGTATTCACTCGACAAAACATCCACTGTATCAGAACTTTCGTCCGATAAACCCTCCTTGCTATCCGCCATTTCTGATTTCACAGCCTGACAGACTGCAAAACATTGTAAAAGAGGACATGTATCTTTGCCCTCCTATCCACAATATATTACTATTACTACGGTACTATTATTCCTTTACGTATCATCCTCACAAAGGCCTTATTTCAATTTAGCTACGTTTCATTTCGACTCATCTCATTTGCTTTTTTTTCCCCTTTAGTTTGATTCAGCGATGATAAATTAATAAATTTCCGCAATTCGTTTCCAAACAATCATTTTTTAAGTTAAGTTTTTGTTGTTATATGATAGACGAATTTGCTTATGCGAGTCAGCTGGTTGAAATTTTTATTAGGAATAACTAATCTTTAGACTTTTTTCAAAATGCTATTTTTACATGGTTTGTTTGTTTGTAAGTTTTCTGTTTGATTATCTGAGATTTTTTCTGTATTGTAAGTTGAATTAGCTTTTTTCTAGTTTTCTTTTTTCTTTCGCTTTCACTTAACAATATATTGTAAAAACAATTGTTATGAGTGGGGGTATTATAATCTTATTGTTGTTTTCCCTCAATATTTTACCCATTTATACATATCATTAAGGTATTGACACTTCATGCGAAGTACCTCAATCAATTGAAAATGTTTCCACTGCTTTTCATTCCAGAGTGTTTGGAGACAAGTAAATAGTCTAGTGAATGTCATGTGACTGCTTATTAGACGCATGTGTTAGAGTCACACTTTAAACAGCCAGCAGATGCAAAGAGTTTTTAATGTACTGTAGTGATCAATATTCAAAGAACGAGCAATATTCAATCCCAATATACATCTAAGCCTTTGTTATTCCTGAAATCTCGAGTGTTCAGAACGAGCATCTGGAAATAGTGCATGGGAATTACCCTCATTTGGCAAACATATGGCTCTCTGGTGCTTGCCGACACAAAGATCAGTTAGAGATAGACATCCTCATAGGGGCTGATTATTTATGGAACTTCAAAACAGGTATGTCGTCCGGGGAGGGGTAGGTGAACCAGTAACTGTAGAGACTCAGTTGGGATGGGTTATTTCCGGGCCCTTAAGAGTATAGTCATTTAGCAGATAGTGAGCGGTCAGTGTGAATTTTGTAGGACAAGACAGTCAGGAAGGCTAGAGAGAGATGTTCAGGTTCTTTGGGATTTAGAAACGTTAGGTATTACAGAGAGTGACGGGGTGTATGAGGAATTTGTGGATAACATCGCCTTCAACAGAAATATGTACTCAGTGAAGCCCCCGTGGAAGGAAGGTCGTGACATCGTAGACAGGAAGCTTAGAAAAGAGCCAGAGGTCTTGCGAGTATGACTCAGTTATAAAAGAACAGTTAGCCTCAGGAGTGATAGAAAGAGTGGTAGAATTAGAGGAGACAGATAGAGTTCGTTACATCCCACATTTGGCAGTCATACACTGTCCAGAAGGCACTCCTGGTATTTAGACACATGGGTATGCTGGCTTACCATGAGCCAACATATTACTATCACCAAAGGCATCTCCTGGTCCCTTCCATTGTATCTTTCTGGAGATATCAAGGTAAACTACTGGAGAGTCTGAAGGACAGGGTAGTCGTACTGGTTGCTGATGGGTGCCATGATAGCATGGGACATTCAGCAACGTTTGGAACGTACACTATGTTCTGTTGCACAGTCGCACTTATCATGCACATTGTTCTTGGGCAGGTATAATTTGCAATTACAAATGAGGACCTATAGCTGGCTGTCTTATTGTCCAAATATGATTTTTTTATGGGAAATATCCCTGCTGATGACTATTTCCCCCTAGCTTTATGCATGCCAAAACACTTTGATTGCTCAGTAACCACAATGCCAGGACAAAACAGTGGATCAAATACAGCTTATGTACATAAAGAGACAACCGGTTTTGAAAAACATTTTCCTGATAAAATGTTTCTCAAATCCAGCACCAACACTTGTATAATTTTTGTCTTCTTTGTATTTGATATTCTGTGGTGAGAAAATGCAATGTGATTTAGACTTGAGACAATGTTGAGGAAGGGCATTCAAAATTCACTATTGTCATTTTATTTTCAAGGCACATGTCAATTTTATCAAACTATCACTTTATTCTTTAGGCCAATCAGGCTGGAAACAGTTCTCGAATGGAATTCTTTGCTTTTAAGAAGGCATTTACTTTTCTCAACTTTAACTATAAACTTCAATCAAAAGGTAAAGGCGCTTCGGCAATAGTCAGAAGTCTTGCAGAATACGATGTTCAGATAAGCCGTTGGAGTGACATAAAGTCCTTAAGAAATACGAGGACAGACAGTCCATTGAGAATGCCCCCAAATCTGGGCGACCAGCTGAACGAGTAACAGCAGAGTTGATAAACTTCATCAACTCGGAAATGGACGGAAATGATGAGATGACTTCTCCCAAGCTGACAAGACAGATCTATGAGCGCTTCCGATTGGCCTTTTTGTGTGAAAAAGTCAACCGTCTTCGAAGAAAACTTGGCTGGGTTCTGACAGGAACCAAGTACTGCCAGCTGATACAAGAACCCAATCGAGTCAAACGATTAGAGTTTAGAAAGAAATTTCTGCGAGAAAACAAGCAATTTGATAACGTGGATTTCACAGATGAATGTTCTCTCTTGCTAGAAAACCATAGCAAGATTAGTTTTCATAGGAAGTGGGAGCAACCGAAGCTGAAAGGTCGACCTCAGCACCCAGTCAAAGTTCATGTGTGGGCAGGGAATTCAAAGTGGGGGCCAACGAGGCTGATGGTATTCGAAGTCATAATGGATGCGCAATTTTTGCACCTCAGAAATCCTGACGAATGCTCTCCTTCTGTTCATTGAAGAAGCTTTCCTGGATGGCCACTGCTTCCAACAGGATAACGATCCAAAACATACCAGTCGCCTTGACAGAACCTTTATGGGGGAAAACGACATCAATTGGTGGAAGATGCCTCCCGAGTCCTCTGATCTCAACCCCATCGAGCTTCTCTGGTGCGAGTTGAAGCACTTCTTAACAACCACTGTCAAGCCACGGACAAAGGACGAGTTGGTGAGCAGAATTGCAAGATTCTGGGAGAAGAGAGTGGATGTGGATAAATGGACAGAGTATATCGGGCACTCACAAAAAGTGCTGCCAATCGTTGTTGAACATGAGGGCAGAGCTTAAGACATTAGTTTAACAACTGTACTTCTCAGAACAAGAAATGGCTTTTTTAAGAGCCACCACCCTGCATTGCTCTCGGCAGGGAAAAATCCTGTGGGGTCGGACTCGAGAAGTTTGACATAGCACCCTACAGGTCACAGAACCAACAGCTCCTCTAGGAGCCACCAGTTTTAATAAAGTCATGATCAACACAGTACCCCCAAAACCCAGTCCCTGAACAAGAACCCCGCTGTAAAATGTTGAAATTTCATGTAGTTTCACATGCGAACAAGACGGTAAATTCAATGGCTGAATTTTGTATTTATTTCAGTTGCGGTAAGAAGTGCACTAAATTTGCATATGTCAAAAGTAATTTGAAACCTTTTGATAATGCATAACACAACCACATCATAAAACATGTAGCGATCAGTGATACGAAAAGTATCTATACCCACACAACATACAGAAGAAAGCTCAAGGACAGAGTGAGTTTCAAGGTTATTTTCGCCCGAGAAACATTTAAATACTGTAAGCAAGAAACATGTCACTAGACACATGCATTCAAGCACACGATGTTTACATTTTACATCGGCAGTGAATTTTCCCGGCCATAGTTTCTGTTGGCTGTTCTGTTCTTTCAACTTGATAAAACAAAAATTTACGAACAACAAACAACTGAAAGAAGTAAAATTCATTTACACAATGTAAGTTTGGTATTTGATGGCTTTTACTTTAAATGCCGAAACATTCCAGAGTGCGGGGTGTTTGTATGATTTATTTCTCGAGAGATCATTCGAGGGACAAGGTCATTAGTCCTCAAAACTCCAAACTCAAAATTTTCAAGAATCCAGTATCGAGTCTTGAGGCGTAAGGATCAAGTTGCAAGGAACTGTCAACTTACATTTGACCAGCATCTCCTGTGGTTCCAGACCAGAACATACCGAAGTGTGTGCAAGACCAGTCCGTGAGAGGAGACCACCATCTTATGTGCAGGACTATTTGTAATGTGTTCCTGTTGATGTGAACTGTGTGATTAAGGGCATTGAAAATAGACATTATCCTTTCACATTTTTGGACAGTTCTGGCTTGATTTCTAAATATAAAGTGACAATTTAATGTAAATATTGTATTTAATGTTAACACTGTTTACATAATATTAATAATTCTTATTCTAGTTTATTATCTTATATCTTGTATTATAACATAGTCGTTTAGCTCTTTAATTAGTTTTTGGCTTCGTGAAATGTAATTTTAGTAGTTTAGCATGTATTTTTGCTTAAACAAATATAGACTAGAGACTTAAGACCAACTTAAAGGGACTTAGGCGTCGGTCAAACTTGGTGCCCGAGCACTGTGCCCGAGCACCATGCCCAATTATTAGAACGAGCACTTTAATACAAAAAGCCGTGTTCACATTGGTGCCCGTCAGGCACGGTGCTCGGGCACCTAGTGTGAACGACGCCTTAGACTTTTTGTATCAGAAACTACAAACTAGTAGTTTTTGATTCTGAACTCTTACCTTTAGCAAAGTCTAGCTTTAAAACGAAGGGAATGTTACAATAGGTGTTGATTAGCAATCACATAGTACTTTTATGCAATCCGTTGCTAGGTATGGTTCATATGACAGTTTGTTCTGTTAGTGAACAGTGCATAAAACACTCTACTCTACATGTTCCTAGTTCTTTGTGTAAGCCATTTTGAACACTATCGCAATGTCCCCTTGAGTCTCTGAATGAACAGTAAATATTATTGATTTCATTCTTCAACAGATCTTGCAGAGTTAAAATGCTATATCCATGTTTCACCACTTAAAAAGGCTGAAGGTACCAAATACTTCAACTACACTGTTCAAACCGCATCACTTACACAAAATGGCAACTATGAATGCTTAACCCAGCAAGGTTCCCCAGTAAAAATACAGAGATACACAATTGGCGACAAGTTCCACCAAGTTGTTGTTGTCAACAAAAACACATTGATAACTCCAACAAGCATCAACTTCTAGTACAAACGTGAAGACAATCCCAAAAAAAAAGCTGGTCAGCTTGTGCTTGTCAAGGGACATTCAGAACACTTATCAGCAACTAAAACAATAGTTCTTCAAATAGAAACAAAAAAACAGGAAGCTTTCATTAATGACCTCTCTGGATATATTAAGGTAGTGCTCTGGGTACACCACCCTGACACTCTCAAAGAGGGATGACCTGTTTAACAAGCTAAGAGTGAAAGTACTCAATCAAGAGAAATATCCAAACACACCAAAGAATGAAGATGAATGTACTATCTCATCAGTCGAAAACTTTAAAGACCCTGAAACCTATAGAGAATATTTCTGCTTCTAAGGAGCTTACACAGCAAATGCCACAATCTTCCCGGAAATCGGGGAAAACATTTGAGATGGGTAAGAAACCCTTTGAATGGCTGCCACATTCTATTTTGAATTGGATTTGTGAGAGTGGCCGCTAAGATCACGACTGACCTTTGAAACCTTGTACCCAGTCGCGAGAGGGCGAGAGAAGATTGGATACTAGGGTGAATTGAGGTGTCATGGGAAGGGTCGAGGGAAAAATAGCGACTGGTCGAACTCGTCTCATAGAAGGGAGCAAACCAATCACTGAATGGTACAGAAGCTTTCTTAAGCTTTTGTCTTGTTGTTTTGGCCAGTTTTTTACACGTGTCTGTTACCAAATATTCAACAAAGGTTGTCCGTTAATGACACGGCTCAGGCGTTGTATGGATTTTTTTTATTTTTTAACCTTCATTCGAGCATTCAGGAAACGGCACGTTTCTCGGGTAGAACTGGAAATCAAGCTAAATCATTGCTGGAAGCTGGCTATCAAAAGATATCAGGTAAAACAAATATAAATATGACTTTTTTACTTAAATTGTCACGGCTTCTAGTCTATCTTACTGTTTTTAGCTTGGTGCCACTAGTTGAGGGCAAAGTGGCGCTCAGAGTTTTTATGATTCTTGCTTGTTTCAGCGACTGAGCCTCTTACTAGTTATTGAAAGTGGCCATTCGTTTTGTTTTGGTTTTTATCTGTTGAAAGGTCCACGATTCAAGATGGTTTGGCTGTGAAACAAGCTGATTCCAGTTTGAAAACACGAATTGTCATGCCCTGCATTGATGTAAGCTTTATAATAATTTGTCAAGGAAAAAGTACTTCTATGTTTATTTATAAGATGTTTTTATATTTCAACTAGTGTTGAGCCAGGATGATAAAGTATTCGAAAGGATAAAAAAGAGCCCTTCAGCTAAAAACGCAAACATTTTAGCTAAAAACCCAAACAAACATATTTAACATATATTTCTTTGTATTGTCCCATTTGTACACCTCCCTCCCCCTTCCCAGAGGGTAGTTATATATAGGTATCAGAGGCAATCAGATCTAGATATTGTGATTGTGGGATCCCAAAGCACATTTTAGTCCTTGTCAGTTTCTAAGTTTTACAATTTTTTTTTTTGCAAATGAGAGCCTGGTTCATTTATCAGGCTGAAGTGGTTGTTTTATATTGGGAGGTTAATTTGCCAAATTTCAGCTTCACATTTTAATCCAGTTTCTTATATGCAGTTTTTTGTATTTCAGGGGACTGGGTTGTACCACCTCCAAAAAAGTTAAGAGTACCCCCATCGTATTTGAGGCAGATTACTTTTATTTTAGTACTCTACATTTTCCTGTATTTTGCCTTCTAACTTCCATTTTGAGTTTGAAAAGAATGGTTGGAATCCAAGAAGGCTTGGATGCAATCACTGACAATATTTCTATCTGCCCAGAAGGATCTATAAATCATGCTAATTGAATAGTCTACTTTAAAGGAGCACTGGTCAAATCACAGTTGATTAACTGTCCCAGAAATATTGCATAATGGTTCATGTTGTATACACCGTGGATGTAATAGTACTGAGAGTGAGTCTAAGAAGTTGAACTGGCAAGTAGTATTTTTTCAAATCTCCACTATATTTCTTTTATATTTTAATTAAAGAAAAGAAATGATATTGTTTCCAAGAATTAAATTTCGGGATGGGGGTCAGAAGTTTTCTTTATTGTTTGATAGCAGACGATTAATGCTTCATTAATAAAATTCAAAATAAATAAAAGCAATTTAATGGCTGAAGAATAAATGTCTGTAAATCCCAATCAGTTTTGGTGGACTGTGTTATTTATGTTCCAGAAAGCTGATCAGCCTGAAGTAGGACAGTGACCTCTCTCAAAGCGGATGAGGTAGAGGCCTCTTAGTGCTTGACTGGTTCTGGCTAAATTTCACTTGTTTCTCTGAAACTACTCTCTGTACTCTCTTTAAGTTGGACAACCAGCTCAAGCAGACAGCTAGAGCTAGTACCGAGGGTGTCCAGCTAAGAGAAAGTTCACTGTATTCGTTATCAAAAGTTAAAAACATTTTTTTAAACCATCAAGTAATGGATTTATCATTTGACTGAAATTGTTTTGTTTATAATAATTTGTCTTTAAATCAGGACACTGAGGTGTAATATGGCAGTCTACTTCGCAGTCTACAGTCAAATAATAAAATTAATATAGACCAGCATCGGTTACAATAACTGTGTTTCAATGATACATTTTTTGGCCTAGGACACACCACTGTTTCAATGCTGAAACGACTAATGATGAATGTGCAAGCAATGGACTGCACACGAAATGCATATTGTACCGCCTTCAATGTTGTTACTGGAAAGAATCACACAGTACAAAACCCTCTTCCTAACCAGGTGAGGGCCTTGTATTTCTGCTTAAGGGAAGGGTTTTTCTGCCACAGTCCAGGTTGCCAAAATCCAAAAGCGTACACCAACGAGAGCAGCTCTAACAAAGTGACAAACATTGTTTGTGGACATCTACATGAAGGGGCAGAAAAAAGTGAAAGACAACTTAGAGAAGAAATTGTACAACAACTTTCCAGGCTGGAGGCAGTTGCTGTTGGATCTTTAAGACTTGGAAGCCTCGCTGAAACATAATGTTTTTATTTCACCCTCAGGGCAAGGGAGACACTGTTTCCTACTATGGTTCTCCAGGCACTGCTGGCAAATTTCTTGGCTTGTGTCAGGATGACGAAAAAATGCATCCAGCAGAAAAGTGTATTTTGGATCTTTTTCAAGAGCTTTTTAGCCGATAAGTATCACTTTATTTCCCAGATATGCAGATTACTGTGTCATCAAGAAACAAAAAACACAAGCGCTTTTCAAAACGGGTAATGGCTCAATTGATTATTTGTCCTTATCAATCGCTCTTTTGATAAACTTGGGTAATTAGCAAACCATGAATTGTAAACACCGTAATTTTCGTCATAAAAGGGACCTTTATATTTTAATATGATTACGTGATCTAATTTGAATATGACTTTCCAATAGTCCAAACTGTCACGAGCCCAGAACACTGCCTTCTTCCTATTTCTGACCAGTAGATGACAAGATTCTAGTAAAAAAGATTGCGACAAGCGATTATCTGAGACTGCAGCCGTATGATAACATCCATTTGTGCAGAAAATGCCCCCAGACTGGCATTTCTTGGCGTAATGGATAACCCAACCCCACTTGACATTCCAAAAGAATATGTAGCTAGTGTGAGTGAAGTGTGGGATGCTCCAAAGGGTGCTAGAAATTATTTGTCTCTTTCTGAAATGTTAAGCCCTTTGATTAGCAAACTTGAACCACACTAAAGAATAAAAGTGCGGAGGGGCCAGTTATTCCTTGATTATACTTCAAAACATTCGACTCCATGTAACAATGCAATGCCAACTTGAATTTCACTCCAAATAGGGCGTTTCACAGAAATACTATGAACAAAAAAACAGGTTTAAGATCCTTGTGGCCCCATAAGCAATTGTCAATCACAAGCATAACTTGGGAATGTACATTTTGAAAATCAGGAGGGAAAGGCAAGCCGAATGCAAAGGTAGCTAACGCCTTTTACTTGCATGTAAGTCAGAAGATTATGTTGTTATAACTAGGATTTCAACATGCTCTACTGAATAGTCAGCATCCCTTGCAAAGCTCAATGAAGGAAATTATAGAATGATTCTGTCCCCCAGCGGCTGGCTTGACTGTGATTTCATTCATGAAGTACATGTATGTCTGAGAAATTTTAACCCTGGAGTTGAGGGTCAGCAGAGTTCAATAGGGAATTTATTCAGATTTTGCACACTGGTAATGCACACTGTGTGTGTGTGAAGATGGCACAGTCAATTTACATTGGCAGTGACTGGGGGGTATTTGCTGCTGCCTTTGCAACCTACCCAACTTATGGCATACCTCCCTCTAACATTTCAATTTGATGTCTGCAAATCTGAATTACCCATTAAAAATGGTGTTTCCAACATTTTTGTATGACTACACTGTATTAAACACCTTTTTGGCACAAAGTAAAATGCTTCCTGCATTAATCTTGGAATGAAAAGAAACTTCTCTAGTGAAACTGCACAAGTTGTTTAATATCACGCTGGCAACTTCAAAACAAAGTGCTTACATTGTCTCTGTCAATGGTCATGAACTACCATGATTATACTTCGCCCAGATTTTATATGTTGACTTAAAAATAAGGTAGAGTTTTTCTGTGTGGACAATAAAATACCATCGAAAACCTGGATATACCTGTGTAATAGTCCCTTCACTACACGTTACCCTCTAGGCCCTAATATTAGAGACCTTATGATTCGACCACGGCGACGGCAACGGCGACCTCGCCTCTTCTAAATGAACAACTGCGCATGCATTTGCTGTCACGTTGGCGTTGTCGAAGGTACGCGCGAACGCCATTCATCAAGTTTTGCCGTCGTGTGAAAACGCGAAGCAGCTGAAGAAAGAAAATGGCAAAGGAAGCAAGGTAAAGTGATATTTGAACTATAGGTTACTTTTTTAGGTCACTAACAGAAATGTGTGTATCGGTACATGATTTCCAAATATGTTTTTCATTTTAACGTGGGTGAATTTTACTTTCAACTGGAATTTAGTTGTCTGGATCACTTGCCTTGTTTAGACCAAATGAATTCTCAGTTAAGCTACGTCTGTTTCCCTAAATTTTATCTATTGAGTCGTCAAATGTTGTTTTGACTGTCAGCTTACTTTCACGAATAAACTCTATCTTTAAGTCTTACAAACCTTTGCAGAGACGAATCGTTTAAATCAGTAAGAAAACCTTGTCTCGTCGATGTTTTTAATCAGCCTTTCGAGTGTTAAAAATGATCAGCTGAAATGATCGGCAAAGGTGTTTTGTATTCGATCTTGAAACACAAAAATACTGTTGGTTTTTGCCACTTTAGCCTTTTTTTGTAAGTGCATGTGGTGGATTGGAAATCCTCAATGATAACATTAAAGGAATAGCAAAATTAATGAGGGAGACTCGTTTTATGGCCCTGGACACATGTATAGAAATTTTTAGTTTTAATTTCAGTTGTATAAATTTAATTATTCGAAATTGTGAGATTTTTTTATGATCTTGGTTGCTTTTCATAAAAATTTTTGGAGTGTGTAGTATTGTTAAAATTGATGAATTAATACTTTATTTTAGAATCAGCATTATTTAAGGGGATGAATGAAATCCTCTATTTTAGTTGTTGCGATTTTTTCAAATTTTTTAATGGTCCTGTTAGTTAAAAAGCTGTTTAGCTTCCTCTTCTTGCTTAAGGAGTAGCATAGTTTAAGGGCTGTGACTCAGTTATTTTTATATTTCTGTTTGGAAAGTAAGGAGAATTGTTTGGCAATGTTCAGTCAACAAAATTATTTAGTATAGAAGAGTGTCACTCTTGGTCAGTAGAATTTGTCTGTTTTAGTTCTATTTTTTTTTTTGGTACCCATAACCTTTTCCCCTGGGACAAAGACTGCCTTACATAGGGCTGCCAAAGGGTTGGGAAAATTCTGGAATGTGCCAATTTTCATCAATCTTATTATGTTTATTATTTTTCCCAATAGCCAAGCCACGAAATGGTCCGAAACGCATGATGTAGTATTTCTTAAGGAAATTCTTCAGTTTAAACCTTGGGAGCACAAGAAAGGAACAGTGGAAAGAGGAGAGGTTTGGGAAAGCCTTGCATGTCAACTTCAAAGGTCAAATGAACCAGTGTTTCGTGTCACACAACGCTCAGTTCGTGATAGATACCTCCTTCTGGAAAGGCGCTACAGAATGAAAGTTTCTGAAGACGAAAAGGCCACTGGAACATCTCCTGAGCCAAGCGAAGTGGATGTGTTGATGGAAGAAATTGTCTCCTTGTTTGATGAGGCAGATAGGTTAAATGATTGCAAAAAGAAGAAACTACAAGAAGAAGCTTCCCAAGCAGAAAGAAGAAATGCGAAATATGAGTTTGGAGACCTTCAAACTAAGTCAAGAGAGGAACCAAGATGACAAGCCAAAACCAAAGAAAAAGAAGAGAGCAAGTGGAGCAGAATCAATGGCATTCCTGAAAGAGTTGAAGCAGAATCTCAACAAAAGTTGGATGAAATGGAGTTAAGGAAAAAAGAACTACAAATGGAGAAAGAAGCGAGAGAAGGTGATTTGAATTTAAGAGCTAAGGAACACAAGGAAAGAGCAGAACAACAGCGGCGTGCCAGTCAGTTGCAACAACAGCAAAATATGAATATGGCCTTATTACAACAGCAGCAGCAGCAAACCCAGGCACTTATGTCCTTGCTACAAAAGTTTGCAGACAAATAAACTGTGGTAGAGTTCTGTAAAAAAAAACTTTCCCGTTCACTGTAAAACAGGCTGTTTATTTTGTATTTCAGAGACAATACGTTTAAGTTATGTGATTGTTAACAATTTTTAAAGTTATATAAACGTCATCTTAAGCAGTTTGATCTATTTTTTCATGTAACGATCATTAACCAAGTGTCCTCTAAATTTTTAAAGCTTAATAAACTATTTACAATCTTAAAGTACTCCTTTACAGTTGGGGGGGGGGGGGGGAAATCTCAAAAAATTCTGAAGTAGTGGAGCCATACAAGCATGCCCGGGTATTGTACATAAGAGCACATGTAATATACATTTTGCCAACGGCACTTAAGCATATCTTTAAATATTTTTTTAATCAAGAATTTAAAATAGTTAACGTCACCAAAAATCCATTCTACTGAAACTCTCACTGCACTCATTGATTTGTTCCAAGCCTTTTGAAGGTCTGTTAACCTAGCACCGCGAAAGGGACCCTGAAGTTGTGGTCGGAGAGGGTATGCTGGGTCTCCACGATGGTTAAACGAAAGACGTTGAAGCTGGTTCAACACTTGTGATTGCGCCAACATTGCACTACCATGCCTTTTTCCTTCCACGGGACCATAAAGGTTGGCAATAAGGCCATTTGGTGAAGCAATCGATTGAAATTTAATTGAATGCACTTTCTTATGACCGTTGTACATTACACGTTGGTTTTTGCCAGGGCGAGAGATAGGTCTGACAGTTCAGTCAATGAAACCCCAACAGTTTTGGAGAGCCGCTCCCTTCTCTTTGATAACTTCTCTGAAAGTTTGCAAATGTGGGCGACTTAGCCATGGCTGATCCAAATCTAATAACAAATGTCTCCAGCTAGTGTAAATGAAATGCATCACAGCGTTTAGGATCATGCAAAGCTGCCGCTCAGGTCTCGCGAACCTTGGTATCAAATCCACATATCTGCAAGGGTAGGCGAACCGCTTCAAAAATATGCAAAATGCCTCTGTTATGTCTACGTTGACGCCATTGTAACAAACAATTCTGTCTGGAAGATTCAAAATTTCACGCAGTTCGTTTATATCGTTTTTGTAAAACCTGAACTCGGCTATGCATTCGTCGTCTGTCGTCAGCTCCAGGTCGAATTGTTCGTTTTTCCAGTAAGGAATGTCAGGATTTCTGGGAGAATTAACATCGTATAAAAGCAAGCATTCAGTGGCATCAATTAAGTTGAAGGCATAATATAGAAGTATGTTGTCTCGTACTTTCGGCATGTTATCAGCAAGAACTCAACAAAATTTTGCAAGTAAATATTGACAAAACTCACAGATTCGACACAGATTCACATATAGCCGGCGAAGTTTTCAAAATCTTTTCGTAATCTAACCTTTGGCGGGAACGGTGACTGCAACCGACGGTCTCGACCCAGTCCTTTCACGTCGCCGTCGCCGTCGCCGTCGCCGTCGTCAAATCGTAAGGTCTCTGATATGGTTGTGACCAGCATCTGACTCCTCCCTATAACATTGCAACTGAACCCTTTAATCCCAAAGAGTGCCCAAAGAGTGCCAATTGGCAGTCTTCAGGTTGCTATGTTTCAACCAATAGAAACCCTTTTTATAGACCCTTTTGGGTTGCTGTGGAGTTTTGGCCAATCAAAACAACGGCAAAAATGAAGTTTGGCAAGAACACATGGAATTGGTTCCATACAAGATTTTCAAGAAAATTTGTTTAAGTTGGCCATGTGAAAACTATAATGGAGGCTCTATCTGACTCAGACTTCAATAATTCCGACTTGGAATCAATCAATCAAAACCAGCAAGTTGACTATGATAGCGATGCAGGAAGTTAAGACAGAAAACCTATCAGAATTGTCTTTCTCTGAAGATGAAGAGGGTGATGACATGGGTTAGAGTCGTGATCCTGCTCCAGTGAATATCACTGCATTTGATTCAAGAATGGGAGGCACAAGCACGATTCCAGAACACGGCTGGGCAAGACTTCTGCCTTTTCAGTGTATAACAAGAAAATCAGATCCGAATTGGTACGAAATGAACTTGGCAGAAATGCAAGCATTCTTTGGCCTTCATGTTCTGTTCGGAATACACGTGTTGCCTGAAACGAGATTGTACTGTTCCCAAGATCCAGCCCTGGGCATCCCTGTTGTAAAGCATGTAATGTATGTAAAGAAAACATAACAGGATAGCCTGTGAGACACTCCCTGCTGAAGATGGAAAATTTTATCAGTTGACTTCAAGGAACATCTGGACAAAAAGACATGTCCAAAAGCTCAACGGTATTCTCCAAGGGATAACATCCCAGCAGACAAACAATTCAGAAAGGACATTAAGTCAGCTACAGAAAAAGCAGAACGTAACTTTGTTAAGTCTTGAGAAAATATCATTATCACATCTTCAAAGCCAGAAATCAAAGCTTAACAAAGAAAGAGCTAACGCTCACCATAGTAACAGTTTGGTTAGAAAAGATCCTGCAACCGTCTAAAGAACTTTTTATTATAAATTAGTATCACTCTGGAACTCTCTGCCACCAGAACTAAAGACCACAGAATCCGCAACCAAGTTCAAGCAATTGCTCAGACGCAGACTTTTAATGGACGCAGAAACTTTTAACAGACGCAGAATCTTTTAACTTAGTTTTATTATTTAGTTTGAATTTTTTTTATTATAGTGTAACTAACCAAGTTTAAGCGCTTGATTAGATGCAGACTTTAACACACTAGTAGCTTTTAACCTAGTTTTATTATCTAGCTTGAATTTATATCATTGTGTAACTACTTCCCTGAAAAGCCTCGTTGGCGAAGTGAAATAAAGTATGTAAGTATGTATGTATGTAATGAGTCCAGAACAATACTGCCATCAGTGGAAACAGATATTGTAAAGCTAAGTTACAAAAACAATATGACTGTATCTCAAAGATGATGTTAACCTGCAGCACACTGCAGACAATAATTGCACTTATTCATGCCTGTCTACTGAATGTGTTAACACCACAGCGGGCAAGGAAAGTCAAATAAAGGCAAATACCTTACAAAAGTTCAGAGATACAAAACAAAATGAATGCAATTTTTTTCTCAAACGTCAATCAGTTACCAAAAAAAACAGAAGAGAAGTTTATCAAAAACCTCTCCAACAACAATTAAACTGGTGCCAAGGTTAAATTAATCTCCAGTGGTCTGAAATTTCTACTGGTGAACACAGTCCACAAATCAGACGACAGCTGTTGCAGGATTTTCATCACTTTGCAAGGCAAATGCATCTTACATACATTTTCCACAGACAAAATAACGAGGTTCACCCTTTCTATGTCAAATCAAACTGGAACTCACTAGTTCAACAATCAGTTGCCCTAGAGAGTTATCTAGAAGATGTTAAAACAGAACTTGTCATGCAAACAATGCAAAGCATCAAATGAATTAAAACGTAACACTGAAACTAACCTTAAAAGGCATATATATGGGCTTAGATACAAAACTACGGAATTTTTTGGAAAATTTTCAACACCAAAAACCAGTTTCAGAAAGTTTAGACAATGAGTAAAATTTGGTAGAATTTTAGAGAAATATCAGTTTCCAGGTGACGATGTTACACAAGCAAAAATGTTGGTAAAGGGTTTTTGTGTTACAGCTGACCAACTTGAGGGTTCACCCTCTAGTAGTGTGAACAGTACAACTAATCAGCGGTTTTCCACTAAATTATGCTTTCCATGAATTCCATTTCTGTTGCTAGCAAATATGGCTGATACTAGTGACCCATCTACCAGCTCACAGCCAGAAACAAAGAAATTTTGAGAATTTTGAGAATAATAATTTGGTTGAAAACATCCTATCAGAAATAAAATTCACAGAAAGGTGTACAGTGCTTAAACAAGACAAACGAACTGTAATATCCAGTCCAGCGCCAGCGGGCAATGTTATCCGCGCATGCGTATCATGCTCTCACTCTCTCGCCCTCGTGTTCTCAGTCGCCATATTGCCGAGTTGTTAATTGTTACTGTTGTTTAATAAACCGTTTGGAGTTACGTGTACGTCCGCTGTTTCGGGTTGTCCTTTCCTCATTACTGGCGTGGTGGCAGCGGTACATCGTATCCACGTCTCGAACGAAGAGAAAGCCAGGATAGTGGCGGATTTTTCACCCGAATTCCACACGAGGAGACAGCGAAGCAGCTTACTCTATAGTTGTTCAGTCCGGGCTCCAAGACTCAAAGCTAAGTAAACTTCGTTTATTCTTAACTTCAACGGAACACCATTATGAACACAAGAGCACCGAAACAATGGTCCCTGACCAAACACGAAACCATAACCTCCTTCGAAGCTTGGCGACAAAACCTTCAGTACATCCTTTCGCTCGATACCAATTTTGCATGTTTCCTAGCTGACAACGTGACATGGCTGAAGAAATCGCCCGCTACTCCCTATCGCGGCTTTCAAGATGACGCTGAATCTGTACGTGCATCTGCCCGCAGAACTGCACAGCAAAAGTGCACCCACCTCGAACTAATGCTAGGTCAGATAGCAAACTATTGCCCCGTGATTTCTCGCAACACTATCGTTAAGAACTCGACCTCTATGAATTCTATCTGGCAAGCTATTCGTCTTCATTACGGTTTTCAATCGACCGGCGCTCACCTTCTGGACTTCAACAACATAAAGCTTGACCCAGATGAACGCCCCGAAGACTTGTATCAGCGCCTGATGTCATTTATCGAAGACAACCTATTACTGGGAAACGGTCATATTTCACATCACGGCGAAACACCCACCACCGACGAGGAAATGTCACCGACCTTGGAAAACCTAATCGTACTAACTTGGCTAAGGTTAGTCCACAACGAGCTACCAAGCCTTGTAAAACAACGCTATGGCACCGAGCTCAGGTCGAGGTCCCTCGCATCCCTTAAACCGGAAATCTCCCAAGCTTTGGATTCGCTCCTCGAAGAAATCCGCACCTCGGCCGATGCCAAGATCCTCCGCGTATCTACATCGACATTCAGACCATCTACGAGAACTCCTTACAATACACGCCCACAGCTCGTCACTAAGCGCCCCGTCAGGTCCTGCCCCTTGTGCAAGCAGGCCGGCCGCAACGATTACCACTTCCTGAGTAAATGTACCTACCTGCCAGCCGATGATCGCGCATTTCTCACTAAAGCACGTCTCACAAGCTCCCTTTACGAAGATGTTGAAACCGAAGACCCCAATTTATTCCATCCGCTCCAGGCAGAGGACACAGTGACTCCACCCTGCCCTTCAGCCAGGATCGTTTCACGCCGTGTGAGCACAAAACAATCTCCACATTTTAACGCCTTCTATCGTCAACACCCGCTTAAGCTTACTTTAGACACTGGCGCCGAAACAAGCATGATAAAAGCTTCCGTCGCTCGTTCCATTGATGCTCCCATCGTTAAATCATCCCAACAGGCTCTACAAGCAGACGGAGTCACACCACTCGCTGTTGTCGGTGAAACTCACCTCACCCTCTCAAGAGCTCATCTCACCCTCACACTCGATGCCCTTGTGGTGGAAGATTTGGACGTCGACATTTTGGCTGGAACACCGTTCATGATCGCTAATGACATATCTGTTCGCCCTGCCAAAAGGCAAGTTCTGATTCAAGGCTCCGAAGTTATCCTTTACAATGCGGATGCGAATATCAGCGCACAGGCCCACGCGGTTCGCCGCACCCAATCTTACCTCCTGCGCTCGTCAACGCCTACCACCGTTGTGTTTCCCGGTGAATTCTTCGAAATGGACGTACCCCCTGACTTTGGCCCTGACTGTACCTTGGCTATAGAGGCACGCACCGACGCTCCATCCAACCAGTGTTCCAAGGTTGCACAACTCTGGCCTCAGCCTCACATTGTTGAAGCAGTAGCCCACAAAGTTCGCATAGTCAACAACACCAATGAGCCACGGACAATCCGACGACATGAGCACTTCTGCCAAGTACGTCACACCACCACCTTAGACTCAGCGTCTGCTCCTGTAGAACCCCCGTTACCTCCCTTCAACAACAGAGACACCCAACCTCAGCCCGGCTTTTTCTCAGACGCAGTTACCGTTGACCCTGATCATATCGTACCCGAAAGCGTTCGCAACCAATTCCGTCAAGTACTCCAGACCTACGATGATGTCTTTAACCCCACAGTCGTAGGCTACAATGGTGCTGCTGGCCCCATCGAGGCTACCGTCAACATGGGTCCTGTACAACCCCCTCAACGCAAGGGCCGTGTTCCCCAATACTCCCGCGACAAGCTTGTCGAGTTACAAGAGAAGTTCGATGAACTAGAACGTTGTCAAGTCTTCTCCCGTCCCGAGGACGTTGGAGTCACTGTCGAATACCTAAATCCATCCTTTCTTGTCAAAAAACCATCCGGTGGATTTCGTCTTGTTACGGCCTTTGCAGATGTAGGTCGGTACTCCAAACCTCAACCGTCGCTGATGCCGGACGTTGACTCTACTCTTCGCACCATTGCTCCATGGAAATACATCATTAAGTCTGACCTCACGCGTGCCTTCTACCAAATACCACTATCAAAGGCTTCAATGAAATATTGTGGCGTTGCAACCCCGTTTCGCGGCATCAGAGTGTACACCAGATCAGCCATGGGAATGCCTGGGTCTGAGACTTCGCTAGAAGAGTTAATGTGCCGTGTGCTCGGCGACTTCATTCAGGAAGGATTCGCAGCAAAACTAGCCGATGATCTTTACTGCGGAGGCGACACTCCACAAGAGCTCATCTCTAACTGGTCACGCATACTCGAGGCTCTCAGCCGCTGCAATCTTAGATTGTCTGCCGCCAAAACCGTCATCTGTCCCAAATCCACCACAGTCTTGGGTTGGATCTGGTCACAGGGCACACTCTCGGCGAGCCCTCATCGCATCGCCACACTCACCAACTGCCCACCCCCCACAACCGTAAAAGGGTTGCGTTCCTTCATCGGCGCCTATAAGGTTCTTAGCCGTGTTGTACCCCACTGCTCTCTACTCATCGACCCACTTGAGTCGTCAATATCCAGCCTTCAATCACACGATGTACTTCAGTGGGACGACCATCTCCGCCGGAAGTTTACCGCTGCTCAAGAAGCCCTTAACCTACACAAGTCTATCGTTCTCCCCCGTCCCTCCGACCAACTTTGGATCGTGACTGATGGTTCGGTTACCAAGCGTGGCCTTGGAGCTACTTTGTACGTTACTCGCAACGACCATCTGCACCTAGCGGGCTTCTACAGCGCAAAGTTACGCAAGCACCAAGTTACATGGTTACCCTGTGAAGTCGAAGCGCTGAGCATCGCAGCTGCCGTTAAGCATTATAGTCCTTTCATCATTCAGTCCAAACACCGCGCCTGTGTCCTAACTGATAGCCAGCCTTGTGTCCAGGCTATCAACAAACTTTACAGAGGAGAATTCTCTGCAAGCCCACGCGTCACCTCCTTCCTGACTACCGTCAGCAGATATCAAGTTAGTCTTCAACACCTTGCCGGCAATGCCAATTTACCATCTGACTTTGCCAGCCGAAATGCTCCTGACTGCAACGAACACCATTGTCAAATCTGCTCCTTCATACATGAAACAGAGAATTCAGTTGTACGCGGTACCTCTGTTCAAGAAATCTTAGACAACGTCAAGCGCCTACCTTTTACTAGCAGATCTGCATGGTTCAACGTCCAGAACGAGTGCCCCGATCTACGTCGTGTTTGCGCACACTTAAAACAAGGCACCAGACCATCTAAGAAACTGACTAACATCAGAGATGTGAAGCGCTACCTGAATGTCACCTCTGTATCTAAAGATGGCCTGCTAGTCGTCCATCGTTCTCAACCGCTGACTCCCCCCACTGAGTTGATCGTTGTCCCACGTCCCGTACTCGATGGTCTACTTACTGCCCTTCACGTCAAACTAGACCATCCCTCTAAGCACCAACTCCTCATGGTCGTGCAACGTCACTTTTTTGCTCTTGATATGAGCACTGCTATCACTCGCGTGTCTGATTCCTGTCACACCTGTGCCTCACTCAAGAAGTTCCCAGGTGCCCTCGCCAGCCAGTTGTCAGATGATCCACCTGAAGTTGTGGGTTTATCATTTGCAGCTGATGTCATCAGGCGCTGTCGCCAACTCATCTTACTTTTGAGAGAAACTACAACTTCCTACACTGTGTCGTGCATAGTCCCTGATGAAAAGAGCGATACCCTTCGCAACGCCCTCACCCGATTAGTCGTGGGCCTGCACCCTTTAGATGGTCCCCAGGCTGTCATACGCGTTGATCCTGCCCCTGGATTTGTTTCACTGAGAAATACGAATGCCTTACAACACCTTGGCGTTTCTATTGAAGTCGGCCGCATCAAGAACATTAACAAAAATCCTGTCGCTGAAAAAGCAGTACAAGAGCTTGAAGAGGAACTCTTACGCCAAGAGCCAGGTGGTGGCCCTGTAACCGAGACAGGCCTCGCGGTCGCCACTGCTCGTTTAAACGCCCGACTCCGCAACCAAGGTCTCTCTTCCCGTGAGCTTTGGACACAACGTAATCAGTTCTCCAACGAACAAATCCCTCTTTCTGACCTAAAACACATAACGGAGAAGCACAGGGATCGCCAAATCAACCATCCGTTCAGTGAACAAGCAAAAGGCGGCCACAGCCCATCCCCCTCCATGATCCCCCTACAAGTTGGAGACCTCGTATACGTGAAAGCAGACCGAGATAAATCAAGGGCCCGCGACCGGTATATTATCGTGAGTATTGATGGAGAGTGGTGTTTCATTAAGAAGTTCTCTGGCTCCCAGCTGCGCGCTACGTCGTATAAAGTCAAGCTAGCGGAGTGCTACAGTGTACCACCCACCATCCCGACTGTGGTTCAACCGTTAATTTCTCCTGCTCATGATGATGACGCATGCGACAATTCCTCTGAACCATCTTTACCTTTTCAGCCACTATCCGCTCCTCAGGACCTCCTACGCCCTCACAGCCCGCACCTGTCAGTTCCCTCCCCATGCCAATCTGACCACGCGGATGTTGGCACTTCTGATGATCCAAGCCCCATCTCAACGCAAGTTCCCACCTCTCCTCCGCTCCTCACACCGGATTTTCCCGACCCTGCTACCTCAGAGCCCAGACCTAAACGAACCTGCAGACCCCCAAAGCATCTCCAGGATTACATACTGGACTAGCGTGCCTTGCAAGATTGTTATGAACTGTGAAATTAGTTACTCTTTCACCTGGACACTCATTTCAGAGACATTGCTTCTATTTTAGAACTGTTAACAATTATTGTTTCTAAATCACTATTCGCTTGCTGGCCGCAGCGATTGTAGTCTTAGTTCTAGTTTTGTTAAAAAAAAAAGAGAAGAGGTTGCGCCAGCGGGCAATGTTATCCGCGCATGCATATCATGCTCTCGCTCTCTCGCCCTCGTGTTCTCGGTCGCCATATTGCCGAGTTGTTAATTGTTACTGTTGTTTAATAAACCGTTTGGAGTTACGTGTACGTCCGCTGTTTCGGGTTGTCCTTTCCTCATTACTGGCGCAGTCCATTCCGATAAGTTTATAACTTGCGCGTGCGTGATATACGTTGCTTGCGTCATTGCACAGGTAGTTCAGTTTTTAGCTGCATTGAACTACAGTTTACACATTCAGACTGGTTGTTTCATTGGCAACGAGGATAAAATGGCAGAGAAAACAAGAAGACCAGCAAGAGTGGCTCAATGATATACATGTATTCCTAACTCTATTCACCACGTAACTTGTTCGCACAATTGACAAGAATCTTGCCTGACACACCTGAACAACCACCCACTGGAGCAGCGCCAATGCAGAATATTACAGAAACAAGAAACCAAGCTCACCTCTCTGGTCCTCTGCAATTCAGCTGTGTGCTGCAATGTAGGAAGTGGCACTGTAAGGCCTATAAAGTTAGGTAGAATGCTAAGAAACACTGTGCCCACCACCCCCCCCCCCCCCCCCCCCCCCCCCGCACCAGGAACAAAATTTTAAGATCGAAGCAAAGAGGAACGGTTCAACAGTATGGCACCAGTAAATATGAATCAACAGTGGTTCAGGTCCAAGGGGCTGTATCATCTGCCAAAGGGAAGGAAGGGGGAAGCTGTGCGACCATTGTGACATTTGTGGTAGTGTAGACCATTGGGATCATGGGTGTCAGAAATGGAATACCAGCTATGAGAAGGCGGGGTCGGGAAACGGGCGGGGGCTACCACACAGGGACAGGAAGTAGCCCCTCCCCAGGATAGTTTTGTCAAGTCCCACCAATGTGTTAAATGTCAGGGATGTTGTAATAGTAATCACTGGAGTGTACTTTGTACTTTGTACTTGTATATATGGGAGAAATGGTTCATCGCTTTGGCCGATATTAGATGACGATAGCTTTGCACAAGAGTGAAGAAATGCAAGTTTGTACATTATTTTATGCCATGGACGATGCAGCCAACGATGTTATGACAACGTTGGTTTTTGAAAACGAGGAAGACAGGCTAAAGTATGTCAAGGTAAGGGAAGAGTTTGACCAGTATTTCTTAGTTCGGCAAAACATCATTTATGAGCGAGTGAAATTCAACCAGTGGGTGCAAGAGCCTGACGAAACCGCCGAGGAATTTATCACGTCGCTTCACTGTTTGAAGAATGATTTAGCTATTTTTGAAGCAGACACCTGGCTTGTTTATGAAGTTGAATAAAGAGAAAAGGAAAAGTTTTGTCCTGCGTTTGAACAGGCGATAAGACAAAGGCGTAACTTTTCAAAATTTTGAATTTATGGCTCAGTCAATTTTAAACTTTCCAACGTAATAGATCATGCGAAATCTGCACTTATTAGGCACTTTCAAAAATAAGAAACTCATACATCAAATTTTCAAATGAACGGCTTTGATGCACGTTAATTTTATTCTTAAAATAACAAAAAACGGATCCGCCATCGCTTCCATTTGGTTTTAGTCGAGGTTGAAGTTTGGTATCCACGCCTCGCATTGCATTTTGTTTTACCGACTATTGGTAATTCATGCTTGAGAGCCACTTATTGGTTATTGTTAATATATATTATGAATTCTCCCTTAATGGTACAATGATCATATAAAACGAATGCTCAGTCATTGGTCGTTTTTATGATGGAACATAGTAGCAGTATAACTTGTTGGGAAGGGGTTGAGAGCTACTAAAATTTTCCAACGTTCAGGGATCTTTTGTTGCGGTTCTCCTGGAAAACTACGACAAAGTTCCTGTCATTGGAAAAGTTGTGGAAGTAAAAGAGGACAGTGTCAGGTTGCACCATTTGAAAGGCTCCTAACAAGGCAAAGGGAAGCCACAAAATGCCCCCAGAAGCCAGAGTCCTTGGGAAGATGAACTTTCTAAAACGTGTATACTTTTTTCCCTGACATTCCTCTTGCCTTGAACAAGACAAGATGTACAACAGGAGTATGATAGATTGAAAGAAAGTCCAAATTAACGAACTTGATTAAGAAAGTTAAAACTGAAAAAATCTGATTGTTTATATGAAATGTTAGCTATTTCTATTACACATATTTCTGTATATCAATTTTATTTGTTTATATTCACAGTAGCATGGTGAATATACACTGATTACAAGGGGAAATATATTTATGCATAATTTTAACAACCATTTTTCCAAGACAAAATTATTTGACCAAGACAATGAGGGTGGACAAGATGATGAAAATGACACAGTAACAATCACGATAACCAGGAACATACTGTTACCATCCAATTCATTTCCGATGATCAAATACAGGTAAATTGGCAGCAATGTATGATTCTGAGCCAGCGATGACTTGATTATCACTTTTTTTACTTATTGTTTACATATACCAGTCCTCTTTTATGCTCCATAAATACATTACCATCGTCTATTATACCAAGTGGTTGAAACTGCCACATCAAAGTCATTGCTATAAGGATTTGTATCTTTTGTACTTTTTTTATCCATTTTTTCCTTGATTAAAGTTGAAAATAAACGAAACATGATGTACATAACAGAGATGGCAAAGCAGTTCCTACCTAAAAGAGGATAAAGCGACAAAACAAATGTTGGAGGTATTATGTGCTGTTCAGGAAACCAAAGCCATTTTTTATAATTGCTAAAAACGTTGAAAGGAATACTTACGTAACAACTTCATGTTTATTTGTATGTGCTAACAAATTAATGTACAATGTATTGTCCTGATATTTTTCATGTATGATGTTGATATATATAACATGTTGTTTGCATGAGATGTTATGTATTTGCAAGGGGTGAAGACGAATAAAAGCAATACAAACATATTACAGTGTCGATGGTGTACACAAAATGCAGCAAAAAGAGTACTACACCCCACTTAAGTCACAAGAATGGAAAAGGATCAGCGGTACCACACATTACACATGTAAAGATCATGGTTTTCCTTTGGGCGCTTCCGCTCTCAAAGGGATTAATTGACACTGCATGCGACACACCCCCTATTCATGGCTTTCTTATTATAGACACACTACATAGTTTTGTATTTCAGTTCCTTTCAATCTCGTAGCAGATCAGTTTATAGTGTACCTTTGGTAGTTTTTCTCTTTACGTATTTCTATATTTATAATGGGTAAATCGCGTCGCTGTACAGGCTGCAGGACCCTGCTTTCAGACCATGCATTTGGAAAGCATGGAAAAACTTGCACGGGACCCGAATCAGTTGCCGCAGTCTCCGCTATGGCAGATGAAACTGACCCTCCTTCGCGTTCAACGCAAGTTGCCGATGGACCAACTGAATCTATTGAGGCCACTCTGGCGTCTTTAGTAGGGGCGGTTAACTCCCTTACAACGGGACTTCAGGCAGTTCAGGCGGAAAATCAACAGCTGCGAGCTCTACTGACCAAACAGTCGCCCATTAATGACCAGATTCCCGTTTCATCTTCAAACGCTGGCGGTGCGGCTGCTTCAGGGATTACCTTGCCCGAGTTGCGCACCATGCAAGACTTGTCACAAAAGGCTGATCAACGCGTCGCTCAACTTAGGTTGGTCGAGTCCAGCGAAAGTGAATCTGAACATGATGAGGTTGAGCCGTCCACGCGCGTCCATGTTAAAGACAAAAGTGCATCCACTGGTGGTAAGTCCTTAAAATCTGGCAAGGAATCTAAGATTAAGACAACCGTCCTTTATCCACAGTTATGGCCACATAGCTTCCTGAGTCCAACTAATGCTTGCCGGCTACGGACAGATCCTCCAATCCCCCGACATTGTGGAGTACGAGCGTTCTGCCCGGCTTAAGCATTTGGTGTCCCTAATGTATTTCGCCCAGCAGTACGAGTGGCAAGCCGTACTTAGTTTCCACGGTGCTGTTCTCCTCGAAATCGAGCGCGGTCTACTTCAGTGGGGCGATTCCTTGTTTCATTTAGAAAGCCGTACTCTCTACGGGCATCCCAAGACGACAAAATCGTTTACAAGTGGAGGATCTTCGACCTCTTCGAATTCCACTGCAGTATTGTATTGCCGCAATTTTCAGAGGCAACAATGTTCGTTTCAGCAAGCCCACTATGGCTATCTTCGCGGCGAACGTAAGTGGCTACGACATATAATTTTGCTCCGATTGCTGGGTACAATCAAGGAAACAGGAGCAACATCACGCTGGTTCGTCCGAATGTACCTTTAGTAATGCTAGTTCGGAGGCAAAAACTAACTGACCCGAACACCTTGTTCCACCATGCATCGTCTGTGAATAGGAGTGTTCGTAATTTTTCTGAGGAACATGACAATTTATCTCCTAGACTTGGCCGTTTTTCTGATACAGTGGCAAGTTTTGATTGTACAACGCCCGTTCGCGGTCCACGTTTATGTTTTCAGTCTAGTTTTTCATATGAATTTGCGCCTTGTGCGGTTTGTTATTCTTATCGAGATGTTCATAACTTTGTGGCCCACACTGGTGCGCCCAATTTTTTAGTTGCTAGGGTTACTGTGCCCTCCGCTTTAAATATTTCTGTCTGGCGAGAACTCCTTCAAGCCTATGAGGACAGTGTTTGTGAATTTTTAGAATTTGGCTGGCCAGCAGGCTTTGTGCCAACCGTTTTACCTATTTTTGACCTTCGCACTCACCGCGGTGCTCTTCAATTTCCGGAACAGGTTACCGAATATTTGAACAAGGAAATATCGCTCGGCAGGGTTGCCGGTCCTTTTGACGATGTACCGTTCACCGATGGCTTTGTGGTTTCCCCTCTTAATACTGTCCCCAAGCGAGATTCGGATGAATGCCGTGTTATTGTCGATTTAAGCTGGCCATGCGGTACCTCGGTAAATGATGGAACACCGAGTGACTCTTATCTAGGGGACCCGATTTCATTGACATATCCGACCATTGATTCCATTGTTGATGCTGTGATCTCTCTGGGTCCTGGTTGTTTGCTCTACAAACGTGACCTCAAAAAAGCTTATCGTCAGTTTCCTGTGGATCCCCGAGACTATCATTTACTGGGGTATACCTGGAACAATCAATTTTATTTCGACACAGTTCTTACCATGGGTTTACGTTCTGCGGCTATGGCCTGTCAGCGATCCACTTCAGCTGTTTCCTGGATATTTCGACAACAGGGACACTCGTTGTTCAATTATTTGGATGATTTTATCGGTGTGTCTCCGCCTAGTTCGGCCGTCACTGATTTTCAAGCCTTAGGGGAGTTGTTAGCGTCGCTCGGGCTTCAAGAGTCTAGTGAAAAATCTTGTTCGCCCTCAACTGTGATGGTTTGTTTGGGCGTTCAATTGGACACGACCCAGTTTACGTTGTCTGTGAGTTCAGAGCGTCTTCGCGAAATTGAGCAATTGCTTGAACAGTGGCTTACTAAACGCACTGCCACAAAAACCTCTATACAGTCTCTCGTTGGCAAATTAATATTTGTTTCTAAGTGCGTTCGCCAAAGTCGGGTTTTCATTGCTTGGATTCTGGCCCTCCTAGGCAAGTTGAAGCACAATCATCACCACGCTAACTTAACAGCGGAATTTAGGAAGGACTTAATGTGGTGGCGCCGTTTCTTGCGGGAGTATAACGGCGTATCCATGATAAACACTGCCCAGTGGACTTCTCCGGACGAAGTGTATTCAACCGATGCGTGTCTTACTGGCTGTGGTGGTTTGTTCGATGTCCATTATTTCCACGCCGTTTTCCTGTCTTTTATTTCTGAACAGACACTTGATATCAGTTCATTGGAGCTCTTAACAATCGTCGTTGCCTTAAAATTATGGGGAGCTCGTTGGGCAGGACTGCGACTCACTGTTCGTTGTGATAACGAAGCGGCCGTAACTGTGGTGAATACTGGACGGTGTCGTAACCCTTTTATGAATTCTTGTTTACGTGAGATATGTTACATTGCTGCGATTTACGAATTTGAAGTCCGTGCAGTGCATGTTCCCGGTGTTTCCAATAAGTTAGCGGATGTTCTGTCTCGATGGGATTCATGCTCTTTCTCCGCGAAGAAACAGTTTTTACAGCGCGCTCAGTGCGATCACTGCCACGAAGTTCCCGTCCCTGATGCACTGTTCCGCTTTTACGGCACTTTTAAACACTGGAACTTTACTCTTTCAGGGCTCAGAGAAATCAGGCGTCTTCGACGGGATCTCAAGCACTCCCAGCACTCCGCATATAGTGCTGGAACTTTCAGTAATCTTTGAACTCAATTTAAGGCCTTTTACCTATTTTGCCTTTATTTTACGTTAGATCCTATCCCAGCTACGCTGGATACTGTTTGTCTTTACGTGCAGTTTTTAAGTCGAACTCTAACTCCCGCTTCAATTAGGAACTATTTAAGCGGTGTCAAATTATTGCATTTATTTTCGGGCGCGGATTACCCTTTCACAAAAGAATTTATTCTCTCCCTCACATTGCGTGGCATCGCTCGCAATGCCTTGCACACTCCGTGCAGGGCCCCACTGGTTAACCCTTCCATTTTACTCAGCATTTCCCGTGTTCTTGCGTTAGAAGGTGATCCGCGTTCCTCGACTCTATTTTGTGCCTTTTTGTTTACATTTTTTCTCATGGCGCATCTTGCTAACATTGTACCTAAGTCTGCTACGTCATTCGATCCTTGCCGCAATCTCACCCGTGGTGATGTGGCTGTCACTCCTCATGGTCTCCTTGTTACTTTTAAGTGTACAAAAACTATTCAATTTGGCGAGCGCCGTCTTCACATCCCGTTACTCAGGATTGTTGATTCGCCGTTATGCCCCGTTTCCGCTTATTTTAGGATGATTCGTTTAGTTCCCGCTCGCCGTTTTAGTCCCGTTTTTCTTTTTACAGGCCCCAAAGGTCTCGTTCCCCTCACCAAGCGTAGTTTTGTGTCAAATTTTCGCTCATGCCTCGTTGAGTCCGGTGTGTCCAATGCACAGTTTCAGGGGTCATTCCTTTCGACGAGGGGCCGCCTCTTGGGCTTTTCGCTGCGGCGTTCCGGGGGAACTTATCCAGTTATATGGCGACTGGTCTAGTGATGCCTATAAGCTTTATTTAGAATTTAGTTTGGAATCCAAGCTTGCCCTTGCGCATCAACTATGTCTGGCACTTATCAATACATAATCTTCTTAGTTAGCGATTTCTCCCTTTCTGTACACGGTTGGTTTTTGCCCTTGCGCATCAACTATGTCTGGCACTTATCAATACATAATCTTCTTAGTTAGCGATTTCTCCCTTTCTGTACACGGTTGGTTTTTGGCCGGGTTTTGGTGGCAGAGAGGTTTATTTCTTTTGATGTTGTATGATTTATTTTCGTGTCTTCGTTCTGGAAATAAACTTCTCTCTTGGCCAAAAACAAACTGTGTGGTTAATGTGTTGTTGGCAGGGACAATTACCAAAAGTGGGTATGTTTCAATTGATTGCAGTTAATTTGCAATTAAATATTAGAAGATTTAACAAGGTTCATTCATAACAAACTATTGGTTTCGCCTATATTGAAATTTACCTGTAAGCCTACAGCCACTAATTGAAGAGTGGCGAAATACTTCATTATATCTAAACCAGAAAGTTTCAAACTTAACAGAAATGAACTGATATGAACTGTAGACATTCTAGGAAATGCCTGTTAAATGCTGTTTCCTTAATCTGCTTAATCTAGCACAACTATTTACCAATTGCATCTTGACATGAATAACTAGAAGGCATTGTTCTCTATTTTCAATATAACAAGTTCTTTGAGAGGCATTGTTCTCTATTTTCAATATAACAGGATGCAATTGCTAAATGCCCTGGGATACACTGAGGGTAGGGTTATGTCTGACCCCCTGGATTTTAATGTGAGCAAGTGCCCTGGGGAAATTGACTGATGCATACACGGATGAATTGTGAACTTTTTGGACTTGATTTTAAAGGACATCATGAGAAAAGGTTTTGATATAACCCCCAGCACTTATTTTTTCTTATGTTTATTAAACTGAAACTAACAAGAAAACATGTTTGTTTATTGTTATATGGAAATCTTGCCTATTATTCCCCTGTAGGGGGAGCTTTAGCTATAGAGGTGCAACTCTCTGGAACAGTCTGCCCTGCAATCTTAGGCAAGTGAAATCTCTAAATCGTTTTAAGGAATTGTTAAACTTTTATTTTAGTCAATTAAGTTAGATACACGGCATTCATGGAAAACGGGTATAGTTTAGTGTAATTTTGAATAGTATTTTTAAGAGCTTCTTAGATTTGTATTTATTATTATTAACTATTGTTATGTAGTTATTCTTTATATGTAACAAAAAAAAACCTGATGAATTTTTACTGTGTTAAAATAACGATTTGAGATTTGTAGTGGGTAGGCCCTTTTGTAATCTTGCAATTTGATTCGGCTTTTATAGTGCAATACTGCAAACTTGACATTCTTTCCATTGATCGAAATTGTCATCTGGTTGTCAAGGTGTCGACCTTTTATTCATTAAGGATGCTTTGAACTGCCAAGTTCAGTGAAATGAAGCATATAAAACTTCGTTTATTTAAGGTTCTTGTTTTAAAATAGCTTATTAAATGTTGAAAATTTAAGAGCAACGTCTAAAATTTTTGCACTTTTGACAATCTTAAACCAATGTTTTTCAACCTTTTTTTTAAATTTACCAGCACATTCAGTTGAGTTGTGGGGAAAATATCAAGGGTTTAGATAAATCCACCCACAATCCCAACCACAACCATAATTTTCTATCAATGTGGCACCAGAGGACTATAACGGGTGTAAAATTATTTATTTCACATTTGTGCAAATCATAATATTGCACATACAGGCTGTTAATTTTTTTGCTCTTTAAATCTTAAAAAGCATTCCTCTTATCGTAAACATTTTGCCTTTGCTTTTTCTTTCCACTTTGCGTTTTTAGCTAAAATATACTTAAAACAAATATATAATATATAATAAATGTTTATTGTTAGTAGCTTTGCCATTGATCTGACGTTATATTGCTTTAATAATTAGTTGATTATAATATATCGAGGGAGCCTATTTATTTATAAGCCCAGTGGTTTCTTTTGGGTTCCTTGCTCTTAAATTATATATTTATTTACTGTAACTGTTTACAATACAAGGCAATAAACTAAACTTGAAACTTAATCTATACAAAGAACATTAATTGCAATAATTGAAGGGCTGAGAGCATAACCAACCTATGTTGAATTTAAGGCCGTTTTTAATTTTTCTCTCAGATATTTCTCCATTTTGGGCATGTGAACTACAAATTAGTTGCAAAACATTGTTCGGAACTTTTTTCCGTTGTTTTTCGAGAAATAACGTAAGCAAAAAGAGATATATTTCTCCAGTTCTCCCGCTGAATCCCGCTCAGAAAAATTAACCCCAAAGTTTACCCAAATTTCTCGCTTCAGATGGCCAAGTTTGGGCCTGTGCCGGTGAATCTCACTGAAGAAGAAAACAAAAACAAAAACAACAATCCCGAACCGAAGGTCATTCCCTCAAAATCGCTACATTTTATAGCCAATAGTCAGCCACTCAGTTTCAAGCCATCTCCCTTATGGGCCTCCTAGGAAGCACTCCCGGTCTTCTGTTGCCAGCTCATAGCCTTTGCCTGCCTTGCCCAATTTCCGCCTGCCAGCAGGAAGTCACTTGGAAGTAACTTGTTGGTACTTCAGCATGGCATATCCAAGAAAACACTGGCAAAATTCGCTGATATATAGTTTTTAGCAGAAGGGTTAAACAGGGCTGTTGTTAGAAGCCGAAAAACAGCTTGAAAAGTACTGAAGGGCAACAGTCATAAAAAAGGGCGTGATTGTTAGATCTCTTGATTTTTTTAAAGTTCATGTAAAACCTAATGTTAGTTGTCATTGTCAATACAGATGTTTTCCAAGTTTAAGCAGAATTTGACGAAGCCCATACACCGTATTCATAAATGGCGGCCGCGTGGAACGGCCTGGTTTCGAATTCATGAAAACGAGGCTTGGTAGGCCAAAACCTTGAAGAGCTTATAGACTTGTATTATATATCGAAGCTTTGTGAGCAGAATTCCTCAATAATATTTAGAAAACTTAGTCATTTTGGAAAGATTTCGGGAAGAAACGGTCCTTTTAGTGTCTGAGCGGGATAACTCTGGCTGGCAGGAAGAATTTTGCCTCGGTGATCAGCTACGATGCCAACAAACTGCTGTGTTCCGCTGTGTACGAAGAAGGATAATCGAGACAAAGTGACGGGCAAAAAGATTTCTTTTTTTCATTTTCCAGAGGAAGAGAACCTCAAAAAGCAGTGGATTCATGCTATTAGAAGAGATGTTGGAGAACACTTTACAATAACAGAGGGTACAAGGGTTTGCTCGAGGCATTTTAAGCCTGAAAATTTACAGAAGAGTCTTAACGGCAAGAGGACTAGCCTAAAACCAGGAGCTGTGCCAAGTATATTCGCATGGAAGCGAAGTTCGCCTCGAAAACGATCTCCGCCAACACCACGTTTCACGGCTACAACTGTGAGAAAGAAATTAGCGTCAAACAGTAGTGTGGTTATGCACTCGGCGACCGAAAACAGCGAAATTTGCGGCGATGCATCATCATCAACAACTGTGGCCGGCTCAACATTTCCGGAAACAGCGGAAATAGAAAACATAACAGCGGAGGGAGAGTGCGACTCTGATTTTGTCGCAAAATCTGACAGAGATTTGATAATATCTGAACTTAGAGACAGACTTTCCGCGGTTCTTGCGAAGAATGAAAAGCTGGAAGAAGAGGTTCTACAATTAAAAGAGAAAGTTGTCGATCTGGAGCAGAAATACAAGAAACTCGAGGAGCAGTTGTTTTCATTTAAGAACATTGCATCAAATGACACACTGATAACATTTTACACCGGATTTCCAAACTATCAGACAATGATGGCACTATATAACTATTTGGATCCTGGTGCCAGTGGTGAAAACATCATGTACTGGCTGTCAGGAAAAGAGGTGGATAACAATGCCAAGCCAGTGAAACAAGGGAGGCCTAGGGCCTTGAAACCAATAGACGAGTTTTTCCTAACATTGTGTAGGTTAAGGCAAGGTTTTGCCGAGACACATTTAGCACACTTGTACAATGTTTCTCAGCCTACTGTTAGTAGAATCTTTATCACTTGGATAAACTTTTTATATTTGAAACTTGGCCATATAAACATTTGGCCATCCAGAGAAGTAGTAAATGAGACAATGCCTCAAGATTTTAAGGAAAAGTATCCAAACACAAGGGTGATCATTGACTGCACAGAGGTGCGCTGCGAAATGCCTAGCAGTCTCCTCTTAAATAGTGAGTTGTTTAGTTCTTATAAGCACCATACCACTTTAAAGGCATTAGTAGGAATTTCGCCAAAAGGGATTTTTTCATTTATTGGGCAACTCTACACTGGCAACATATCTGACAGGGAAATGGTAGAGAGGAGTGGCTTTTTAACCCTTCCCTTTTCAAATGGAGACTCTGTAATGGCTGACAAGGGCTTCACCATTGAAGACATTCTTCCCCTTGGAGTCTCCTTAAACATCCCCCCTTTCCTGGGCATGTCTGATCAAATGTCAGCTGAAGATGTTATCGCAACACAAGAAATTGCAAGCTTGCGAATCCATGTGGAGAGGGCCATCAACAAGGTGAAGAATTTTCACATATTTGATGGGGTAATTCCATTGTGCCATTTTTCTGTAGTAAATCAAATGTGGTGTGTATGTGCCATGTTGTGCAATATGCAGGATCCCATCATCAGTGCTTAAATTAAATTATCCTGAATACTGGCAAATTAATTTTGCCTCTTAAAATGTCAAGCAGGCATTTGTAGTGTAGCCTTCTACAGGTACTCTCTAGGCTCATCATGTGTTTCTCTCCTAATGAAACAGGCAGGTTGGAAAACATTGTGACAAGCCTAGAGAGCATCAGCTGTGCATGGGCTAGACTACAACACATGTTTAAAACCCAGAAACAAAAAATACTATTTTATAGACTTGAATCATGTTATTAGAAAAGCAACACATCTTTGTTACCAACAATCAATGTGACATCATACCCACCCCACCACCCCTTGTGGCCTAGCATTGATAAGTGCATAATATTTTATTGCAATACTTTTTTGAATATTTACTACTTTTGTGCAAACTGTTTTTTTTTTTTGCGAAGTGACTTTTATCATTCGATTATGGGTAAGCACAATGCTTTTCAATACCTAGTTCATGTAAAATGGTTTTATGTAAAACTACTATTGTGTATACGTAGAAAAATAAAGGTGCTATTTGAAGATTACACAAATTGAATATGTAAACATATTTAGTTGAGTAACTACAGCTCTCTTCAACCTATTATAAGCTCCAATATCATCACACAAATTATCCTCACTAGCCTTCTTACCAATATCAACCCTACTTTGGAATAATTTCAGTGTTGTTGTTGAGAGAAAAACCAAGACAAATTAACTTTGGTGATCAATCTATCCTCATGATTTGGATTTGTTCAAGAGTATTTATATTACCAACTGAAGAGAAAGTAGATGCTGATCATTATATTGGAGCTTAACAGTTTGTAATAGTAATTGGACTGAGTGTAGTACAATTCAGGGAGTAATCGGGCGAGAAATTTCAAATTGGCCGAGCGTGTAGCGCGAGGACGATTTGAAATTACGAGCACGATTACCCCTGAATTGTACGACACGAAGTTCAATTACTAATTAATCGAATCAATAACAAAATTTGAGATTAAAAAGTATATGTGGAGTTTTTTGTACTCAAAACGTCAAAGTTATTTTCTATCAGTTTGAAAGCAGGAAGAAACAGCAAGATAAAAACATATTTAAGTGCACCTGATTGACGCGCGCGCAACATAGGTGTCCAATTACAGCTATCCAATTACAAAAGTTGTAATTGGGTAGCTGTAATTGGACACCCACATGACCGCGCGCCAATTACATAAGAAATAGGCGCGTTGATGACCAATCACAATTTAGAATTTTGTTATTGATACGATTAAACTGGTAATTTTGTTTTTTCTGTCCAAGCTGAAAGCTAAAATTAGCATTTTGCAAACTCAGTTGCTGCAGTTTTGATAAAATGTGTAAAGTAATAAGTGCAAAGCTTCTGCTTCAAAGCTGCCCAATAGGCAGCATCAAAAGGGATTCTCTCCACTGAAATGCCCTTCTTTGTGTAGACAATGAAGTCACACCAAGAGGCTCCACTAACACCCATCTGGCCTTGCACTTGAGTAAAATAGGCATGGTTCCTTTTAAGTTTACAATGTCCATTTACAGCCTCACAAAAGAAATTAGGATCTTGGCAAGCATCTAGTGGAGTGACTTGATTTTTTGTCTCTGGGCACTTCACTTCAGCAAGTCCAAAATGATTCTGACATCCAAAATCCACAACTCTGCCATCTGGTGAGCCTCCCAGAAATGGCATGTCCAGACAGACAACAAAACCACTCTTGAGAACTTTTACCGGGGTCTTCCGTGTGAACATAATTTTTTCATATGTTTCGATGGCAATTGGTTCATGTTTCAAGCCATGCTCAACATACCTTGAGGTGAATGGCTTGGGATTTATCAGGTCAGCTGCAAATTTGTCATGATTCCTCTGTCTTTTTGCAATAAGGTCAAACTTTGAGGCAGTAAATCTGAATTTCCTTTCCTTCTTCCACCGATCTGACAATGATTGATACCTTGTGGATTCTTCAATGTTGCTGATCATGGTTTCATCAACTACAAGGGATCTCACAAGTGCCTTTTCGGCATCGTTCAGGTTGTCAGGCCACACAAAATCACTACCCGAGTTTAACGGAAACCTTGGATAAGTAAGTTCAGTTTTTCTACTGTCTTCTTGTCTTGGGATTGTTGAAATGTCAACAGTGGCTACAAAGTTTGCCTCGGTATGAGTCAATTGATAGCTGCAGAATGAGCCAATTTGACTTTCACCAAATTTGGTTTCCACACAATTGTTTTGCGACAAATCTTCTCTTGCCATCAGCGATAAGCCCATTTGTGGGTTTATTTGCTGAAGGTCCTTTTTCAACATCATTTCAGCTTCAACATCATGTTTGGGGTTAGCCCTTGCTTCATACAACAGGCATTTCACTCCTTCTCTGCTCCTGGTTTCATCAAGTTTTGTTTTAGAAATGATGACTTCCATTACTGGCTGGGCAGATATCTTATCACCACGACCCTTTTTGTGCCACTTCTGGAGCTGAGAGGTACATGCAAGATCTTCCTGTTCATCATCATCCTGGCACAAGTCATCAGTGCTTTCACTGTCAAATAAAGTAAACTTGCATGCCTTGAACATTAATGCAAGAATATGATTGCAGTATCCTACTTTGCCAGCTTTGCAAGAACAATTGGCATGAATGACTTCGCCTGAAACGATACACAGAGCGAAACGAAGGACACGGGGAGCCTCACTCTTCTTGAAACTGTGATAGCACTTTGATTTCATATAAAAGTACCTTTGATCGCTGTTAGCCTCAATTTCTTTTAAGTACTCATCCTTCAAAAACGTTTTCGCTTTCCTTAAATTAGTCGGAATGCTGTGATGCTCAGTATTCGCTACTCTTTTCCCAGAATTTGCGATGTGCTGGTTCATTTCGGCTCTTGTGAAAGAAGGCATCCTTTCTAGTGACTTTCCCCAGCCTTCACTTGGATATTTCACACTTGTTGTTGTGACAGGAGCGGCGTCTCTTGGAAGATTCGAAACCCTTGCCTTTCTTTTCGTATAGATTTTATCCGGATCAGGATCAACCATCATTTTATCCCTTCCACTTTTGATATACTCATCGACTCTGCAATATAGTTAAGAAAAAAAATCTAAATTTTACAGTCACAAAATTTGGAGTGATCTCACAAAGCGATTTACACACGAACCACATGCATGCTTACCGTTTAATGAGCTGTGCTTTCGTCTTAAGTCCCTTCAACGAATCGCCTCGACATCGCAACCAAAACTTTAGCTCTTCGTTTTTTAGCGAGGAAGGATTTCTTCCAGCCAAAGAAGCTCCTGGAATATCGTCTTCCGTCAGAATCACACTAGTAGAATCCCTACTAGTGGACGCCATTTTTTGTTCGTGGCCTACCAAGCCTCGTTTTCATGAATTCGAAACCAGGCCGTTCCGCGCAGCCGCCATTTATGAATACGGTGTATATTCTACACAGGATCGTCCAAGAAGGGGCAGAGGTCCTAGTGTTACCAGAAGACCATTTTATGTTCCAAACAACACATGGACACATGACACTTGTGTTCTTGCTCTTAGGAACAAAGATGTGGCTCCCAACAGGGATCGTTTAGATCAGCTAAAATGTGCTGATCATTCATAATAAATTAGCAAAAGAAATAGAAGCAGGCCGCATTCAAGGCCCATTTGACTCTTCCCCATTTGATAATTTTTGGGTGTCACCCCCAGGGGTGGTTCCTAAAAAGGCCCCAAAGGAATATAGAATGAGTCAACATTTATCTTTCCCACATGGGGAGTCAATTAATGACCACATCCCTAACGAATTCAGCTCAGTGCAGTATGCTTCTGTAGACGATGCCATAACAATAATAAAATCCTTGGGGAAAGGCTGTTCGATGTCTAAGTGTGATGTGCGCAGTGCATTTAGAATTATGCCAGTACATCCAGACGAATACCACTTATTTGGAATACAATGGAAGGGCAACTTCTATTATGATCGACCTCTCCCAATGGGATGTGCAAGTTCATGCAGAATTTTTGAGTCCTTTAGTATGGCGTTGGAGAGGATAGGATGAAAAAATAATGGCATTGCGCACATCATACACATACTGGATGACTTTTTGATCATCGCACAGTCTCTTTCAGCATGCAGTGAGGCATTACAACAATTTCTTGCTTTATGTGCAGATATTGGAGTCCCAAAAGCAGAGGAAAAGACAGAAGACCCAGCTATTTGTACAGCTCGTTCTGCAAGACCATTGCTTTGTGGTTATCCAGGTGATGAAGTAACATGCTTGAACCCATATTGCTTTGCAAACTCTTCAAACTCATGGCTGCTAAACTCTGGGCCATTGTCAATGACTATTTTCTCAGGTATTCCATACATAGCCAAGTGAGGTTTGACGTGGTTGACAACTGTCTTGCTTTTATTGTTAGGCAAGTGTGATATCGCAAAGAACTTGGAGTAGTAGTCGACCATACCCCACATACTTTTCTCTGTCAAGTTCAACAGGTCAAATGCTATCTTTTGCCATGGCCTACTAGGTAACTCATAGCACTTGAGTAGTTCTCTTGCCTGAGCACTTCTGTACATGTTACAGGTATTGCACTTGGATATCATTTCTGCTATCTGTTGGTTCATTCCGGCCAACGCAACATCCCGGCACTATGTTTGTACTTTTCGATGCCTAAATGACTGCTGTGAATAAGATCAAGCCTCTCACTTCGAAGTGAATTTGGTACAATCGATTTGTCAGGCCTCAGCAGTACATCATAACAGACATAAATTTCTTCCTTGATGTTCCTGTACTCACGAAGCTCTAGGTCTGTTTCAGACTTCCTTTCCGGTCATCCACTTATCACTGGTCTGAAGCTTCTGCAATACTTGGTCTTTTTTTCTTTTAACTGCTTCATTCAATTTCTCTTCGCTGACAGGCATATTATTGTAAGCACGTCAAATTCAACCTTTGAGTGGATTGCAGTTTCAGTGTTTCCTTCTGGAGACCGGCTTAACATTTCTGCAATGGATAAGTTCTTGCCTGGTTTGTATTCCACTTGCAGGTCATAATGCTGAAGCCTTAAGATCATTTGTGCAATCTCCATGGCGCTTGAAATAATGGTTTTCAGAACAAGGCTTCTAAGGGCTTGTGGTCGGTCTGAACTTTTACTCTCTTGCCATAAACATACAGTACTGGTGAAATTTAGTACAACTTTACACACCAATAGTTCGTTCTCTATCTCTGTGTTTTTTCCCCGCAGAATTAAGTGATCTGGATGCATAGCACAACGGCCAACCCTCTTGTAGTAGGCATGCCCTAAGCCATAGGATGATGCATCTACTGAGACTGTGGTGGGCTTTTTAACGTGAAAACACATGTTATTTCTAAAGACTAGTAACTACATAACACAACAACCCATACAAAGTTTGGGTTTTTCCACACAGAAACTGGTGAGGTGGTTTACAGCAGAATGCAACTGTGTTGCTGGGTATGACATTTGAATAACTTCTTGTTGTTGTCGTTGTTGTTGCTGTTTAAGTTTGTTTTCTTGGTTTAATACACTAAGAATCACAACCTTTTGCATTTGATCTTTATGAGAAGCATGCATGGAATGAACCTGAACCTGCTTGATAATGACTTCTTGAAAACTTTTATTTTCCACTAAAACAATCCCCAACACACTGTAGTGGTATGATTTGGAAAGTTAATGTTGTTTTATTTGCCAGCCTCAATTTTATTTTTAAACTCTCTCGTTAGGCTGAGATGACCGTTAGAGAACTTCAAAATCAGCTACTTAAAAGGACCTCTGCCCCTAATTCTGTTGTGGCAGCTCTTATGTTCCCACAACAGGAGCTCACAAAGCCCCGGCCATTGTTTGACCCCTATAAAGTTCTTGTTGGGTTGGACTCAAAAATATTTTTTTGTGTGTGAACAGCAGAGCTGTACATCATTCAATAGAATCAGGAACTGGTATGAGGGGCTTTTCTCCTTCTCCCCTTTATGTTATACAGTGTTCAACCACCTACTTTTAAGAAAATTTGAAAATTCAGGATATTTTTTATTGTATACTTTTTGTTGAAGGGCGTTTTTAATCATTTTATTTTTTTTTAATTGTAATTTATTGTCAACAAAACCCGCATTGGAACAATAAAGCATGTATGATATGTATGTAACAGAGACATTCTGACATTTTTTCGGCTCAATGCCCTAAAAGGTACATCGATTATTCAAACCATGGTCATTTTAATTTTTGAAACGCTAGTGAACCTCTTGCCTGGTTGTTGGATGGCATCCTAGCTATAAAGCAACACCAGTTAGCTGACAAAACTCCACAATCAGAACCCTGTGAGTTGGCTCGGTCTACTTTAGAGACCACTTAATGCTCCAAAAGATGTTTTGGGAAATATCACAGGTGAGCAAGACTGATAATCTCAAAACAGTCCACCACAGTATTTTTTTTGCAGGTCAGTTCTATTAATCTCATTTTCGTGTTTTACCGAATGTCTGACTTGTCCCGTTTTTGTTTTGTTTCAAGCTGTGTGTATATAAGTAGAGTAACTTGCAAGGAATAAACACTGCACCAAACTTGCCGTTTCGCTCAGAAGAGAGACATCTGGCAAGTTCAAGTTTCCCCTATTAATACAAATGATTATTTACATTAGTTTTTTCTGATACAAGTATAAAGTGGAAGGTATAGACCTCCTCGAGAAAGCCTAAATCCTTTTTTAACTGTTGACCAATGTTTGGAGAAAATCTCCATGGGATCTTTTGGCAAAAATATACGATTCTGAGCCAGCGATGACTTGATTGCCACTTTTTTAAACCTTTTTGATATGCATGTACCAGTTAAATTTCGGGGGCCATATGCAAATAAAGACGTTTTTAAATTTTCATTTTTTCCAAAAACTATAGTGTAGTGGAACTGCCTCCCTGAGGCCATTGTTTCATCATCTTCCTTAGAAATTTTTAAATATAGGTTAGCAGCTTTTCTTAAACAATAGTTATATATAGTTTATATAGTCTTATTTAATTTTTATACAATTACAGTAAACACCCGCGTATAAGAACCTAGTGATTTAAGAACCAACAGGCTGAAATTGGGCATTTTAATACCCAAATATATAAGAACCTATTTAGGCTGGCAAAGAACAATAGGTTCTTATACAAAAAACACTCTATTTTGTAGCCAAAATACTGGATTTTAATTGATAGAAATTGTGAAATTTCTGAGAAACACCATGAAAATTATTTTGTTTAATTGAAAATCTTTTAAATACAACTGGATTGTTATTTTGTTATTTTTGCTGGTTTTATTTTGTATTGCTGTTAACAAAATTACTAATAATAATCAGAGATTAAGAGTGCATCAACATGTTCGTTAAAAGCTGAATTGAAAGAAGCAGTATAGATGTCGATTCACACCATGCTAAATGTTTTTGTTCACCGCCACTTGAGAGTGCAAGGAACTCGCTGTGACAAGGAAAAAACAGCGTGACATTTGCGTTACTTTTTGTTGACAGTTACATACATGCAAATATATCAAGCGAATAACATTGAATATTTGACAAACAACAGCACAGACGTAATTAAGATGATGTGATTCAAACATAAGCTTACAAGATCTACAATAAAACTAAACAAAATCATAAAGAAATCGAATGTTATTTAGTAAAATAGCAATGATAAGATAAGCAAACAAAGGAACACCCTGATGCAGCCATCTATATTTTTAATACCTAAAAAACAGCAACAACAGCGAGCTAAAACATGCGGCCATAAATTACGGGGAAGAATTGTTGGATTCAAACAGAAAAAAATCGCAGCCAACCATTATTTCACTTGCCGTATGACAGAGAATGATGAATTGTATATATAGAGATCGACAGCGTTCGTAAACAGACCCTGAAATGTCCGTGGTTGATTTTGCCGTCAAACCTTTGCCAGGCTTCATTTCACTTGCTATATGTGATAAAAATTGGTCAATTCTCAACTTTTTTCTGGCTGTTGAAAAGCATAAAGTTGCTTTTATGTGCAGCGAAAGCATCCTACTCCGATCGGCAGCAAGCTCCAAGTCAGCGAGGCCAAAGTAGATACCAGTTCCCGCCCGTGAATTTGCCCCTGAAAAACACAAAAGAATCTTCGAGGGGCTAATCGGATGTCCAAGCATGAGAAAAAATCTCGATTTTTTCCGCTAGGAAATTGCACAGCGCACGCAACACATGATACGGGACATTCAACATGAAATTAGGATCACGTTCGCAGACGAACGCAATTACCAAATACAACAGTAAATATGGTAGCCTATGATACTGAATTTATTATTGTTTAAAAAATAAGGCTTAGCATTTTTGCTGTTTAAAATACAAATGTTCAACCATTATTACATACTAGTACTACAGTAGTTCTCTTAATGGTATCACTATGACAACTCCTACAAATAAGAACCTACTAAGAACCTCATCAGCCTGAGTACGGAAAAACTACCCCAAAATATAAGAACCCATTCAGCCTGAACCCAAAAATTCTAGGTTCTTATACGCGGGTGTTTACTGTATTTTATATATTGATTTATCTGTATTTTATTCATTTACTTATTTTTATTCATTTATTTATTTTTTTACGGTTGGTGTGATAACCTAACGGTTTTTACCGACCTAATACATGTAAATGTAAATGTCCTTTTTTATGCTCCACAAATACATTACCATTGTCTGTTATACCAAGTGGTTGAAACTGCCACATCAAATGTCTGTCCTGACATTTCTCACAAATGATGTTGAAATATATATATATATATATAAGCTCCTATTTGTTGAGCACTCTGACTTACTCATCTCCTAGCACTATGTAGAAGGTTAATTTGGACTATTCCACCAAGAACATCTCTCTGCCAGCAAAGAACGAATACTTGAAGAGATTCATTGAGAAGACCGAACATTTCATACGTCGAATGCGATGGAAAGCTTACCATTTCCTGAATGAGACAGAATCAACAGCAAGTGAATCATACGTTTCAAAACAAGAAACTCGTCTCCACAAATCAACGAATTGTTACCTTTTGAAGATGCCATGACCAAACTTATCCAGAACATCAAATTCAAGGACACTAAATGCAGTTCCCAAAGTAAACTAAACAACGACAACAAGAACATGATCAAAAAGACCAACAAAGTCGCCAACTCCGATGCAAAAAAGCCCGCCAAGATGAAGAGCAGAGCTCCTCCATCCAAGAAAAGATAAACAGCTGTAACCAGAGCATTGGCAAGCTGAATGCCCTAAGACTTTAAGATATAACGCAAGGGCCAATATTACGCCCGATGAGTACTTTAAGAACGAGATCGGCTCAATCAGACAGAAAGCTGAACAGGCTTTCGTAGGAGCACTGGTGAAATATCAGCACAGGCACGTAGAACGCTTAACAATCAGGCCTCATAAGTTCACACAGTATAAATCTCGCAGAAATACTGTAACTAAGCAGACATCTCACGAGAAAACACAATCACCGGCTAGAAAGAAAACTGTTAACAAAGGTGCCAATGTAAATGAGCTAGCCGAAGAGTTGAAAGCCCAGATCAGTGAAGTCCATGTACTGTTAGAACAAATAATATCACAAGTACGTGAAAATAAACAAAGTGAATCTTACCTTTGTGTCTTATCAGACTCCTTAGAAGTAAGGGGAAAAGGAAAAGCAAACCAGAGATAACAAAACAGCCAAAAACCGCAAAATAATAGAGCAGAAAAAAAATCAAAGACAAAAAGTGCTTTTGTAACGCCATTGAGTCATGCAAACAGCATATCAAAAACCTGTCAAATGAACAACTGACAGATGAGCAAATTACTATTGTGTGGTCTTAAGTTCATCTCTACACCCGTAACAAAAGAAAATCTAATCAGACGCCAACTTCTCATGGATTTCAATCAATTTGCGAGACGAATGCGACTACAATATATTTTTCACAGAGAAGAAAATGAACCTCATCCTTTCCACGTTAGGTTGGACTGGAAACCACCAGTCCAGCCATCAGTAGCTCTGGAGAACTTCCTAGAGGAGGTCAAATTTGAGCTCGCAAGTTGACAAGCCAAAAGACAATGTATTCACAGGAGCGCCAAGCTCTCAAAGAGCTATCGCATAACAAAAGCATTATTCTTAAGAAATCTGATAAGGGGAGCACAACCGAATTGATGAGCAGACAAGACAAACTTAACGAGGGTCAAGTTCTACTTGATGATTTAAATAACTACTGACCCCAAGACAAACCAATGGTTGAAACTACAGCCAAAAACGCTCAGCAACTAATTAAATCACTGCTCTCAGAAGGCCACATTGACAAAATGACAGCTAAATGGCTCTCTCTTACGCCTGATCCTCCGCGAATCCAGTGTTTTACACACTTACTAAGAAACAGAAACTACATTCTTGGACACGAAAGTGTACAAAGGTGTCAGATTCAACAAGGATTCTATCCTTGACGTGCAAACACACTTCAAGACTACAGAGACCTTCCAATACACGACTTTCTATTCGTGTCACCCACCAGGCAACACAAAAGGTTTTATCAAAGGGGAAGCGTAAAGGCTTCTAAGAACAAATTCCTTTGAAATCATTTTTGAAGAGAACATGAGGAATTTTGCAACACACCTCGAGAATAGAGATTACCCACTTACAACTGTACAAAAACACCTCTCAGAGGTCATTTTCACTGACAGAAAGAAAGCACTAGAACAGAGAAACAAAAATGCACACAAGAAAATACTGCCCTTTGTAACGCAATACCACCCTGCGTTGCCCAACCTCAAGAACATACTCATGGGGAAATGGCACCTTATACAGAATCAACCATATCTGAGAAATATCTTTGAGGAGCCTCCCCCCTCATTTCATATCGCAAAGGGAAAATCCCTAAAAGACACTCAAGAAGAGCTAAGCTATAAAGGCTTTAAGACCAATTTATTTGCGAACTGCAGGAGTTGTGCAGGCCCGTCAACACTTTGGAACTCATACTCTTTACATTATGAAGGATCATCCAGGGAACGACATTTCTCTTCAAAAACGCCTACTAAATGAGTACAAAGAAGGAAAGGCGTGTTGGTTTGAAACGTGATGTTTTCTCGTTTGTTTTTTGCGCTGTCACTAAGTTCGTGTTTCGGTATTTCTTTAAGGATTATTGCCTTCAAAGATAAGGTTAGTCATAGCTATTATGGTTTCCTACCCTCTGCTTTAGCGCCTGCACAGGAAATGCGTAATGTTTCAGGTTTTGTCAAGCACGTTTTGCTAGTCATAAGTTTTAGTGTTTTCAACTCAGCAGTTCAGTTCTAGTGTAGACTTCGTTGAGTCAACGTCTTAGTCATCCATCTGGATTTTAGTTCAGTCTACACTCATGCTCATCATCAAGTTCTTTAAAGCTTTTGAATGAGATTATCAATAATCATAGTTAACTGGGAGATCTTCCGTTGGCCAGCAGATTGCATGACGCATGCGTGTTTGAGTTGTTGCTCGGAGGTTTTTGCCCTTGTGGTTCGCTTCATGCAACTTTGCGGGTGTTTTTGCCACCTGTTTGCAGTTATTCAGTACCGTTTCCAGATTTTTCCAATTTTTCCGTCTGTTAGTCGGTACTAGTCGGATATTTCGTCCAAATTTGCCTGTGTTGTGGTTTTTCTCACTTTTACGGCCATTCGCGTACAGCATGCCGCCTCGACGTACGAGAAATAGTTCAGACAGTTCTCTCCCGCTCGTGTCCCCGTCAGCTTCAGCAACGAACACTGCTTCATCGACGGCCGGACAAAGGCCCAGCAGTTCCTCGGCTAAAGTGTCTCCAGAGTTTTTGGCCTCCGTCATTCAGGCCATTCAGGGGCCAATATCATCGATCGTAGAAAATTCGCTTTCTGCAGCAGTTGGCCTGCCGGCGACGCTTGTCTCTTCGCACAGCCTTCGCGCCAACGTTGCTTTGCCTGAGTCTTCCTTAGTGCATCGCACGTCGCAGCTCAGTCAGTTTGGCCTGCATCAACCTTGGTCCTCCGGGCAAAATGTGGCGTCTGTCGGTTCTCAGCCAGCAGTGAGTTATGCTCCGTCGCCGTCCGCATCTCCGCACGTTGCTTTGCCGGCTAGTTCGTCAACAGCTACAGGTATGTCGTCACTGGTAGTTCCTCCTTTTGATTCCCTGTTCTCTCCTACTAGTTTGCCGTTGTCAGCGCCGTGTTCGTCAACATTTCCTAGCCTGTCGGCAACGGTTAACTCGGCCTTTGCTACGCGCCCGATGGCAAGTTATGCCTCGGTCCCTTCGCTGGCAGCACTTCAACAGCCATTCGTCATCGGCCCTGGCTATTCACCCGTGCCGTTCAAGGTCGTCTCTCAAATCACGGCCGGAAAATTTGTGAATTTGGAGGAATTATTGGCTGAAAACATCCCAGTCTGCGAACCCGAAACCGCAACTTTGGTTAGACGGCCGCTTGGTGTTGTCTCACACGCCCAAAAAGCCTAAGCGGCAGATCTCGGACATCTCTTCGTGGATGGAGGCCTTTTCTATTTTTTTCCTCATCCTTTGCTCAACCTTCCTGCATCGTTGGCGTGATTTGACCAGCTACAAGTTATTAATACTACGAACATATCGTCAGTTTAGCGGTTTTTGTTGGTTGAACTACGATCGTGCCTTCAGGGAGCACGCGGCCGCCGTGAAACTCGCAGTTCTTCATATGATTTCATTTCCGCAGTTCATATATGATTTATTTCATATATATCATTCACAATGAACGTTCAGTTGTTCAACTACCAGACCGCGGGTGCTCAAGTTCACTCTCGTCTGCCTTCGACTAATTCTTTTGCTTCGCAGGCTAAGGCTTCTGGTAACACCTTCAGAAAGATTGTTTGTCACTCGTGGAATGCGGGCCGTTGCATCGCGCTCACTCCGCAATGTCGGTTCCGCCATGTGTGCAGCAAATGCTCTGGTGAGCATCGCGCCACCTCTTGCACTTCTGCTCCACAGTCCTCTCGTCCTCACTCCCCAGCGGATTTGGACGAGCCTAAACGTCGAAAGCGCCACTAGCTGCTTCTTGCCTTAGATTGTTGTTGGGTTTTTTCTTGTTTGCTATACACAACTTGTACATAAGTTCATGTCTGTTGGGCCTTTCCGCCATTTGGTGGTTTATTTTACTTCCCACATTGATTTAAAAAAAAAAATCCAAGATTGTTTTTTTTTGTCCTAGGCTCCTCGCCAATACTACCAGCAGTTGGGGAAGTTTCAACACTAAATTTTGATTTGTTTGCTACCGAATTGCGTTGCCATCCAGATAAGGCGAAGGTCAATTTTGTGCTTCAGGGTATCAGTCAAGGTTTTAGACTTGGTTTTGATAAACCGGTTACTTTGAAATCAGCTAGGAGAAACAAATTATCTGCTTTTCAACATGCTGACGTAATTGATGCTTATTTGGCTAACGAGGTCGAGCTTGGCAGGGTAGTGGGCCCTTTTGTCTCCCCTCCTGTAAGAAATCTTCACATCAGCAGTTTTGGGGTTATTCCCAAGAAAGCACAGCCAGGTAAATGGCGCCTTATTGTGGATTTATCCTTCCCAGAGGGTCACAGTGTAAATGATGGCATTGATCCTGCTGCTTGGCATCTCCAGTATATCAAAATCGATGACATTATCAAGTTGGTGTCAAAATTTGGGCCTGGTGCTCTTATGGCTAAATTCGACATTGAGTCAGCATATCGAAATATTGCAATTCACCCTTCGGACCGCCACCTTTTGGGCATGAAATGGCGCAATGCTTATTACGTGGACCTTGCCTTACCCTTCGGGCTTCGCTCTGCCCCAGCCATTTTCAACTTTGTTGCAGATCTGGTAGAATGGATTCTTGTCAACAACTACGGTATTAATGATCTGTTACATTATTTAGACGATTATATCATGGCAGCCCCCGCCAATTCTCCCATCTGCGCCTCCTATCTTCAAGTAGCTGTTTCAGTTGTGACACGCTTGGGTCTCCCTTTACACCCTCAGAAATGCCTGGGTCCGGCTTCATGCATGGTTGTTTTGGGAATTGAATTAGACACAGCTGCTCAGATTGCTCGCCTTCCAGCTGATAAGTTTTTGGCAATTCAGGACGTTCTCACTAATTGGTCAACCCGCAAATGCTGTACAAGAAAAGAACTTCAATCATTGATTGGTCGGTTGCATCATGCGTGTATGGTTGTGCGGCTGGGTCGCACTTTTCTCCGCAGAACGATTGATCTATTGTCTTGCTTCCGGAACGATTCTCATCCGATTCATCTTAATGTGGAGTTTCGGAAAGACTTGGCTTGGTGGGTGGAATTTTTCGGTCAGTGGAACGGGATTGCCTTTTTCCTTTTTCCCACCCTCGAACACATCCCAGATTTCTCGGTTTGTTCTGATGCATCTGGTGCAATTGGCTATGGTGCAGTACTGGACACTGAATGGTTCAACAGCAAATGGCTTCCTCATCAAATTCATTTGTCTATTGCTTATAAGGAACTCTTTCCTGTTGTGTTGGCAGCCCATGTTTGGGGTTCTCATTGGTCTCGCAAACAGATTTTGTTTCGCGTTGACAACGAAGCTGTGGTTCACATACTCAATTCGCGTACCTCTCCAGACCCAAACATCATGCATTTGTTACGTAGCTTACTCAAAGTTGCAGCATGCCTTAGCTTTACTTTTACTGCTGTCCACGTCCCAGGAAAAAATAATGGTGTAGCTGATGCTTTGTCCCGTTTTAATTGGCAGGGATTCCGTTCTCAAGCCCCTACTGCCAAGAGGTTTCCAGTCTCCATCTCTCCTCATCTTTTAGCTCAGCTCTCAACAGTGATTTAGAATCTTGCTGCCTATCCTTCATGTACCAAGGTTTAGCTGCTTCAACTCGCCACACCTATTCTTGTGCACAAGTAAAGTTCATCAATTTTTGCTATATGAGTGGACGTCTTAGCTCTGTTGGCTCTCCATGTCCTGCAGATGAATGGACCCTGTGCCTGTTTGTCACATATTTGGCTGATTCTCTGCAGTATTCTTCGATTAAAGTCTATTTGTCTGCTGTGCGGTCCCTTCATGTGGATCAGGGTTTCGCCGACCCCTTGGAAAACTGCCTTCAGCTACAAAGAGTTGTCAGGGGAATAAAGCGTTCTCAGGGTACATTGCCTACCAATCCACGTTTACCAGTTTCCAGCGACATTCTCCGTATTATTCATTCTGCTATGGATTTCAATTTGTTTGACGATGTTATGTTTTGGGCATCTTGTACATTGGCTTATTTTGGTTTCTTGAGGTCAGCGGAGTTCACCGTTCCAGTCTGTCAGCCTTCAACCCTAAATGTCACCTATCGGTTGCTGATGTTGCCGTTGATGTTCCTCTAAATCCGTCCTGCCTTCAAATCTTCGTAAAAGCGTCCAAAACTGACCCCTTTCGGAAAAGGTGCAAAATTTTCATTGGGTGTGGTTCTCCTCCCCTGTGTGCAGTTCAAGCAGTTGTCTCCTATTTGGCGCGTCGTGGTAACCATCCTGGATCTCTGTTCCTCCTGGAGAATGGCCTTCTTTGACACGCTCATTCCTTACTGATAGGTTAAGGGCTATTCTTCTGGCGGCTGGGGTCCCGGGTAACTTCTCAAGTCACAGTTTCAGAATCGGTGCAGCCACTTCAGCAGCATGGGCTGGTCTTCCAGTCGCTGTAAGAGCGATGCTTACAAACAGTATATTCAAACGCCTCCCGATGTCATAATTCGCACAGCCAAACCCCTGGCCTGTTAGTTTCTGGTGAGTTAATGTTCATTCAGTTTTATTGATTGCCCCTTTGCCATTATTAGCATATCTGCTTGTTTTTCTGTGAATTGTTGCCTTTGCCTTATGGCCTTTGGTGCCGTGGTTTCTTGCAAGCCATTACCTTTAATTGTTGCCCATTGTCTTGCCTCTCATTTTACTGTATTTGGCTAACTTGCATTGCTTGGAGGGTGGTGCTTTTCACGTGCTTGGAGTCATCTTTGGAGGGTCGTCCCCATGGCTGCCTCCCTGCGGGTCCTCCTTCTCCAAGCACTTGCGTTTCTGCTTAGAGCTGTTTCTCTATGGAGTGGACCCGTGGGAGGTTGCCATGGTTACCCCCTTTTGTTGCATTTTGCCCACACTCAATTGCTTATTGCTTGCATTGCTCACAATTGACACCTACCCTCCATATAAGTACTCTCCATCGATAAGTTAATCGAGAATAGCATTGGTAAATGTGCAAACCAAAGTGACTTTTAATATTCCCTTGCTTCTAGTTTTCCTAGTATTTGGTTTCGGTTTTCTAAGTTTAGATTTTGCTTGTTTTATTCTTTCAATGATAGTTTAGTTCATAGTATCTAGTTTTCAATTTGTTATTGATCGTTAGTCCTCAGCATGGACACATGCATTTATTGATTGATCTACAACGTTTTTATCATCGTATCATCCGGATTATTGTTTTTAGCTTGTTTAGTCTTAAATTCTGTTATATTCTAAAATACATTGTTATGCTATTCGTCATCGTTAGCGTTTATCTTAGCCTTCTATATGCCCTTTTGTTACTTTAAAGGTAGCTTAGCTAAATAAGTTTTTACTTGTTTCTTATTGCGACTTTTATTGTAATGTACTCAACGACCTTTGAATGGAATCATTGCTGTTCAAGAAACCTTCACGCTGTTGCATTTAATTCATTGTGTTCGTTTTCAAGTTGCGCACCGTGCTATTTGTAATTTGCTTGGTTCGTGACCTCATTATTCTCCTAAGTAAGTTACGAGGCATACCACTTATACTCTGCTGGCTGGTTGAAACAGATTTACATACATCTTGTTAAATGCTGCTTCCTGAAAGTAGAATGTGCACCTTCCATGAAAATCAATGAATGGATGTTCCACACATTGTGTGGATATGTGCGAAAAAAGAATCAGGAGAGATTCACAGTGCCTTCTGCACTTGTACAGCAGGGTGAGTTCCTTAAGTACTATTATAGCTAGTGTCTCTTTAAAAAATTCCAGTAATATTGCTTTACACCTCAAAAAAATATTCTGAGAGAATTTAAATCAGGAGTCACAGTACTTCAAAAGAAGCAAGATAATAAATATATGGAGGTTTTTTTGGTTTCAACTCCCCCCCTACCCCTCTATAAATTCCAGTTCAGCTTCATACTTTCCAGTATACTTTTCTTTAAAAAAATGTCGCCTAAGGCCCAGAATTTTCGATGACCATCCATGGGGTGGGTATGAACATAATCTGGAACTACAATATGCTCAATACATTTTATCCTTTCTGTAGGTTGGGTGGTTCATGTGTCCACATTACTGCCATGTTCTTTCGCATGGAAGCAGTTGTAAGAGGTGCACTGCTTTTATATGTCCCTGAAGTGGCAGTTGCTGACATGAATAACCTCGGTTAATTTTTGTTGTTGCCTGGTCCAAATTATTTCTCAATAGATTTAAACAGGAGTCAGATTGTTTTTGGAACGTGTTTATTAAGCAGAAGGCCAGTCTTTTCTACATAATAACTAAGTTTGACACGTCAAATTTGGTTATTAAGCAAGTAACTTTTGCTTATTAACTCAGAAAGGTGCATGTTTTGCTTATTAACTCAAAGAGGCACAACACTTTACAAATAACAGTGCCAGCACATCTCTCTGCCACGGGACTGCGTTAAAGAGGAATGCAGACTTTTAGCTTTGTGGAAAGATCCTTTTACTGCACTCACATCTCAAGACAGCATACAACGTAAAATCTTGGATGAATACATTGTAAAGTTAAAAGAAAAGGGCAGGAACAAGACTCAATTAAGACCAGGAGAGGAAAAGAAAATCGGCATCTCCTGGTTTCAATTCATCATTAAAAGAGGTCAAGATGACAGTTAAGGTGCAATGCCAGTCGAGGGAAATGGATGAAGGATCCTCTTCCAGGTATGAAGATAAGGATGACCCACCAAGGCCCACTGAGTGTTTGTGTAAATTTTTATGAAGATGAATTCCTACGCATAACACAAATCTGTATATTATGGTGTTCGCCACGCATCAAGCTATGGCAATAAAGGGCAAGGATCCTATAAGTATACTTCATTATTTAAGCAAAAATTAGTTACCGATCGAAAACTGTAAGTATTTAGCAGACATGAACTTCATACCCAAGTTATATGGATACAGATTTGGGAGCTACTATCTAAATGCAAATGGAAAATGAACTTCTTGCAGCTCGCACTCCTGCTTGTGTGGCAAACTGCCAAGATCTTTTAATTTTTTTTGGTCAAAGGGCATGTAGTCCTTTATTTCATTGAACTGCAGCAGTGGGTACCACACATGCGCAGGTTTCTTTGAGTGTGATTTTTGCAGCGCTGCTGCTAAAAAGTGGCCCCCTAAAGTTCCATTCAAGTGTTAAGGTATACACAAAGCAAACAGTTGCTATACAATAATAATGGTAATGCCACGGCAATCCTCCAAGTTGAGAGATTAGCAGAAAAATCTCTTTGCTGCGAGTCCACTGCAGAGGTTGGTATGTGCAAAAAGAAACATCACTCCCTAGATCCAACTTCAGTTGACATTGATAAGGAGGGACTCCTACAAGTAAATTCAATGAAAGGTGAAACGGTGAGAAGTTTTTGCAATGGGGCATTACGAAAACACACAGGTGACCGGGCGAAGTTTGCAAAACTACATGAACAATGCAAGTGTAACAACTTCGGCTATATTATAAACAAGAAAGACAATGAAGGTTTTCCTCTTTAATATATTACAGTTAAACAGTTTTCATCTAAGTTTATTAGACAAGAGTTCTTTAGAAGAATCGTCAACATTACCAGTTTTTCTTTTAAACATTTCAAAGCATTTTCTTTCAGTATTATTTTGCGGTTCCGTTTTCGTCGTTTTCCCACGAAAAATATTCAGTTATGCTATGCTTTGTGGTTTCATGTGTTTTATCAGCTCTGTGATTCCTCCCGCTATCAGTGCACTATACCTTTAAACAGGAAAGTTAGTTGATTTTAGCGTGCTGTAATTTGCCGCCATAATTATAGGAAACCGCGAGACAGTATCTTTACCCTTTTGTGCTAAAAGAGCATGTATATGTTTTGTGGTTATGCTTACACGAATTGTGACACAGAATACAGGAACGTTTTATCAGTTTGTGGCTTACCTAGCCATGGTTGGCCATTCAAATAGTTAAAAACAGGATGTCAGCCATTAGTTTCTTTGAAGCTCCTTGTTTATTGTGTTAAACGGGTATATTAGACACCCAACACGTCCTTAACCTTTTGTGCTAAAAGAGCACGTATATGTTTTGTGGTTATGCTTACACGAATTGTGACACAATACAGGAAAGTTTTATCAGTTTGTGGCTTACCTAGCCATGGTTGGCCATTCAAATAGTTAAAAACAGGATGTCAGCCATTAGTTTCTTTGAAGCTCCTTGTTTATTGTGTTAAACGGGTATATCAGACACCCAACACGTCCTTATTACACACAAGTTAGAGTCCATCATCGAGCAAACAACTGATTTCCAAGTTCTTTGCGAGTTCTCCCTTCTCCCCTCGCACGGAGTGGCGCTATTGCCCTTTTCCTTAGCCTTTTATTGTTGCCTTTTGTGTTTGATCATTGCTTTTTTGTGTAATAGTTTTGGCCTTTTTTTGATCATTATTCTTGTAAACAGTTTTATATTGTTTTGGCTAATAAATTGGACATATACAGAGTTCATATTTTGTCCTCCGTTGCTCACTACCCTCTTTACTCGTGCAGATCGGTCACATTTTGGAACCATGAGTGGGGTAACGAGAATAATTTGGTTCCAAATTCATGGCACAAAAGGCACAGAAGTTAAAGGGGCAATAGAGGCCACTCCTAGGTTGAACCGAACCAAGACAACAGAGAATCAGGACCTAAATGAGAACCAGGACTTAGACAAGAGGCAAGACGACCGTACTCAGGCAAATTGGCGTGGAGTGCTTCTCACAAAGCAGGGAAGCATCCAACTCAGCAGGCAATAACCAAATCAGCAGTAACCCAAACGGCCAATGGTATAAAAGTAAAGGAACACGAGGAAATTTTGCTTACAAACAAAAGCTGTTTGGCAACCAAGTCCCCCATCCCTGAGTATTTGAGCCAACCGGATGAAGTTAATAATCCTTCAGTTGGAACTGATAGTTTTATTGTGTTGTGTTGAGAACACTGAGAGCCTGCAGATCCAGTCGAGATTCGCAGTACCCCCACGAGAAAAGATCCAGACTAGGCCCAGGGAGAGGCAGGTCTGGTAAAAAGCCCCATGCATTTACCCGAAACCCAAGGTTGGCCTTACAGTTCCAGAGTTCCTGAGGGCAATGTCATTGTAGCAACCATGACTTCTTAGCAGTCAACCTCACATAAGTTTCTGCCTATGAGATACTTGCATACAGTGGAAGATGAGTACCTCCAAAAGATTCCCAGGAGTTCCCTGCTCCTTTGGATGAACCTCGAACAAGTCTGTAGCCATGAACCCATTTTTAAGGACGATCAGACAGCAGATGTTAATTTTGTTGATATGAACTTTATTGTTTAAGTTTTGGTCATACAAAGTATTAGTTTACAGGACTTTTTTGTCAATGGACTATTGACAAGATTCAAGTTGTCAATCACCTATCCAGTGTCACGCCGTCTTTGCGGTAGTGAAGTTCTGGCATATGGCATATGGTGTTTTGTCATTGGCACTGTTGCTGTTGGCAACTTAAATTAGTTTCGTTTCCATAGTAACATTTAGGTCTGTCGAGGACAACGACCTTAGCAGGGGAGAAACGTAACCGAGCTCGATTAAACAAAACAAAGCATTTTCTTTTGGTATTATTTTGCGGTTCCGTTTTTGTCGTTTTCCCACCGAAAACATTCATTTAGGCTAAGGGGGGTGCATGCTTCCCACGATGCACTGCATTAAGATGGACACTATCGTGAAAGGACCGTGCAATATCGAAATGTTTCGACAAAATAGTATTGTGTGGGTTCACTGTCTTGATTTAGACAGTAGATTTGAACATTGAGTAGTTTTCCAGTCTTGAAGCTGAAGTGCTTTTATGGACACGTTTCCTTACCTTCAGACTTATCTGAGCGAAGATTACTTGTGTTTCCGGATAGCGATGTTGTCCTTGCGAAGTTTGCTGGAGTTCAATTGCCTTGCTGCATCGAAGTTAAATCGAGTGCTGTATTTGAGGTAAGTAGCCAGGTTTCTGTACCTGTAAGTTAAACAGCGAGCTGTAAGCATTTTGTAACTATTTTGCTTTGAATTTTTATCGTTGAAAGAGACAATTTTGCCAAGATAATGTGTCACCTTTTGTGATTTCTTTCCTCGCATTTTAAATTCAAGGTTGCTCCAGAAGAAACGGAGGATGACGAGGAAACAACAATTGCAGTTGTGTGGGATTTTGAGCTTTCAGCTGGGACGATGGCAGCCGTGTACGCTGTACAACCAGAAGAAAAACTCGCCGATGGTCTTGTGATCATGCCCAGACTGGACTTTAAAAGTGTGTCGTGCAACTGCACGAAGTTTCCTTCAATCACAGATGTTATTGTGACCTCCAAAACAGATCCCAAAACAGTCCTTGACAGGTTAGAAAATTTATTGTTGGAAAGCGAGTCAGACAAAGAGGGAGAAGAGGAAGACAGAGAAGGAAGAAGTGGAGGCGGAAAATGCTGCTTAGGAATTATTCACAGAAATCATGTCCTTAAAGGAAAGCACGGTTACCATTTTTCGTTACAAGGCAACTTGAGGCAATGTAAAGAACGTTTGATTAAGAGGTTGCCCCTGAATGTCCATTTACACTTTGAACCAACAAACATACGGGACGAAAACACTATTGTTGTTCAAGTCAAATTGACAGAGTGGCAGCCAATTGGGTATATTCCTGGTGCTAAAGTGCCCAAAGTTACAAATGCAATGAGGAACAATGAGGTCCAACTGGTGACCTTAAAAAACGTTTTTTTTTTTATCAGTATGTTCCAGCCATTCAGGATTGGAGATTCTTTCCAGCAATCACTGTCACTAAGTTCGGCAAATGACCCCAAAACAAGAAAGACTGCAAGTACAATGAAAAAATTTAATTTCTGGAGCAGTTGTCGTGAGCATACAAGACCAGTAATGTGGGTTATGTTTTTGAAAAAAATGTTTTGAGATGTTGGAGAGATTTTACAATACAATGTACCCAGCCACTTATGCACCTATCAGTGTAAAGCCGGCAGGGTGATTTGACATTTTTGATAAAGTTATTGTCAAATGCCCCACCGGCAAATATTTTGAGTCAAATATACCAGAACCCCCCCCCCTAAGAAAAAAATGAACAACAACAATCAAATCCCAGCCCTATGCCCTCCCCTTTTTTGTTCTGGCTGGCTAGGTGCATATCTCGGAATGTTAAAAAAAATTGAAGCATAAGAACACAAAAAGATTTGTTGTTCAATGGGATGCAAATAAGTGACATGGAATAGTAAAACCTAGCTGAGATGCTAAAGTTACTTTACCCATTAAAAATATTATGGAGTAATCTCCCAATAATTATTCTCAGACAGTCTATTCTCCAATTCTAGGTCATCACTCTACTATAAAAGTACCAAGAGACTTGTCATTACTTTTGCCTAGTATAAGTAGACAGAATGAAAAGTTGTATGATGTTATGTTGTTAATGTTTATTGTGAAGTGACCACCACTCATTCTTTTTATTCATTCCCTGTATAACAGTCTGTATACAAGGACAATGGTTTACAGTTTCATGAGTCAGACTATTTGCATTCCAAAAAGAACAATTTTCCTGTTAGCTTATTGTTAAAAATTAATTCACCTAAGTTTGAGCATTAAAAGTAGGACTATTCAAAATTGCTCAACACCACACCAACAAGGGTTTGTTACAAGTTGTAATATTAAGCCCTTTACCTTGGTTAATCAGGGATGCAAGGGGATGCCAACTGACAGAAAATCTAACACTGAGCCCCATACTTGTGCCCAAACCAAAGCACAAAACATTTAATTACCGGCCGGAGAAAATATTTCAAAAACTATTCGTTTCAAGACAGTCATTTTTACAAAGGACCGGAATAGACTAAAAGCCCATGGTAAACAAAGCTACTATTCCTGAGGATGATTTCGAAGTCGCACATGTTTTCGCTTTGAAGACAGACTTCACAATGGGATCGGAATTGATTGGAATATAGATTTGGCACAAAATGGTGGCGATTCCTCATCGGTTTCGAGCCGCCGCCAAAAAAGTGAAAAGTAAGGAAGATGTCTCCGAAAGTATTAAAAATTTATGAAAATAATGAAAGGCAGCTGGCATTCCAAAACAGATGGAAACAAGGGAGGCCATGGCTAGTTTTCGGTGATAACGCAATGTTTTGCTCAGTTTCAACACCACAAATGATTTTATATTGCCAAATGAATGGCCGAATTATGTTTAAAAAATGTCTCGGGGCATTACTGGGGGCATTGTGCCTTTTAGTGTTAAAGTTAACTTTACCTTAAAAGCCATGGGGCGTTTATTCAAGTTTTTCGTTTCAAACTAGAGGAAATTGAGGGCTACTTTATTTTGGGATGGGCCACTAAGAATTCAAAGAAACTGGCCCGACTGGCCACCAAGATCTGGAGTTCATTTTTACCACTGACTTTGTCTTGCACTTACAGTAATTGTTGTTTTGCTGTTGGATTGCCAGCATTACTACGTTTCGTTGCATCCTCTTCATCTGTTGAGACATCAGACGCATTCTCTGAAAAGAATGCCTTCTGCTTTGCATGAATATAGGGGGAATCAAGACAAGAGAAGTCATTACAAATGCTTCATCTCCCGCCATATTTTTAAATTGAACACTTGTAATTTGAACTGTCTACATTAGTGGCTTAAATTTCATAATGAAAACAGTCATATTTAACTAGTAAAAGTCGGTCCGTAAACACACACCCAAACGAAATGTAAAGCTGGAAAATTGGCCTAGTAAACACACAACCAAGATGTATATTTTGATTCTGTACGTTAAATATGCAGTATAATATGCACTTCCTAGATATAAATATTAGCAAAAAGAACAAATTAAGCAAAGCATACCTATGATTGGTTGATGTTCATGTTTGCATGCATATGCCACAAAGTTAAATAATGTCAGTGTATATGTGCTCTTGGAGTGTTAAAAGCATGGCTAATTGCAGCAACATTTGGCAACCCTATTTAGCTGAAATTACCAAAGGCATCCAGGAACATTTGCAACTGGGTACAAGTACCGAAGTCAATCTCAAGACTAAACAACACCCAAGAATAGGGGTCATGGAGAAGAGGTTGGTTTTGTGGTGCCATAACACTGCCATGGGCAATGGCTGGCTTGCTGTCATTTCAAGTGCCAGAAAGGAAGCCACAGAATGTGCAGATCTCCCACCCCATGTTGTTAACCTCTAACTATCAGGTAGTGACAGTCACCTTAAAGGAAGGATGCAAAGGATCCTAAACGATTGCAGAAGTTCCAGAATCTGGGAAATTCCAGAATCGTCAGGCTTAATGCGATACACAACACCCGAACACCAACCAAAAGAAAGAGAGACAACAACACTGCAAAACGAGCTGTTGCAAACAAGTTGAACAGGGAGTTTGATGTATCTTTCAATTTTTTCTTTTTAATGAAAGAATCTGTTTGGTCTGAATTTATGGTATGCAGATGGCATCCTATTCACCAAATATTATTCAGCACACTGAAATTCAAATGGGCTAATTCAAACCGCCCCTAATTTATCGTCTTTTAGAAGAAAACTGAAAACTCTTATTTTTACCGGCTACCAATGCAAAAGCTGTCTATAATCTTTCGACATTTCAGTGTATACATTGCTTCTGTTTAAATATATATTTATAAATAGTTAAATTTAATAGCGATTAATTTAGATTTAAGAATTTTTAGACTTTGTAAATGTATTTTATAGTCAGTCACTTTTATCATGAGCCTCTGGCTCGGGAGATTGGGCAACCACTCCCCGTGTACCTGACGGTAAATAAGTTATACCTTATACCTTTCTCATATTTTACTGTTATTATGTCAATCAAGTAATTCTAAACAGTAATTTCTTATTTGTTTGTTTTTACCTGTTTCTTTTCCTAGTATTAGTGTTGGTGACTTGCCGAGTATGAGACAGATGATGACTTACGAGAGAAAGGGCCAACACTTGGATCGCTTCTTGAAGTTATGTAAGTACATATTGCAGCCATTTACCGTGTCAAACAGCATCTACATACATGCAGGTTTTATTCTGTAACAAAAATATTTCTATTCTCAGACAGCTTTCATGTGGATTACAAGAATATGACAGAGCACGGACAGAACTGAGAAGTAGTAGCACAGTCGCCTTCAACCAGCCAGTAAAAAATCATCAATATTATTTCTCCTTTTTCAGGTCTGATGACCAGTTCACTGATCTGACTGCTACACCAAGTGCCATCTTCAGCTATTATTCTGACATTGAGCCAAATAATTTGGATTTTGAAGATGAGGAAAATGTACTAAGGTTCAGGCCTCTGCCTCTGAAACAATTATTCTACAAAATCCTCAACACAGTGTTCTGCATGAATATGAACACATATGAAAGTCATACACATGTATATATGAGTGCATAAACATGCATGGTCTAAGAGTTGAGACGTTTTTGAAAGAAGCAGGGAATGGCAGTGTGTTCAGAGAAATTGAGATCACAAGGGAAGCCAATGATATCGTGCAATTTGAGAAGATTAGGAAGTCCGTTTTAGATTAAATTGGACAGAGCATGTTAGAGCGATTCCATTACTCAAAAAGGCTTCTTCAGTTTTAGAACCAGACACCTGACCTACAGATCTGGTCTTGACAGATAGTGGGGTAGTCGGATCAACAAAAGTGACTGTACTTTTGTTAAGGTAAAATAAAAGTCAAATAGCGGACTTTAATTTGCAGTGTGCTACAATACAAGAAAATAAGGCAATTTTTTAAACAGCTGGATTAACATTTATCACAACCCACCCAGAAATAACAGAGTGCCAGCACAGCTCTCAGCCACGGGTAGAAAGGAAAGACGCTCAATATACGAGATATTGCGTTAAAGAGGAATGCAGACTTTTAGCTTTGTGGAAAGATCCTTTTTACTGTACAACGTAAAAACTTGGATGAATACATTGTAAAGTTAAAAGAAAAGGGTAGGAACAAGACTCAATTAAGACCAGGAGAGGAAAAGAAAATAAGCATCTTCTGGTTTCAATTCATCATTAAAAGAGGTCAAGATGACAGTTAAGGTGCAATGCCAGTCGAGAGAAATGGATGAAGGATCCTCTTCCAGGTATGAAGATAAGGATGACCCACCAAAGCCCACCGAGTGTTTGTGTAAATTTTTATGAAGACGAATTCCTACTCATAACACAAATCTGTATATTATGGTGTTCGCCACGCATCAAGCTATGGCAATAAAGGGCAAGGATCCTATAAATATACTTCATTATTTAAGCAAAAATTAGTTACTGATCGAAAACTGTAAGTATGTAGCAGACATGAACTTCATACCCAAGTTATATGGATACAGATTTGGGAGCTACTATCTGAACGCAAATGGAAAATGAACTTCTTGTAGCTCGCACTCCTTGTGTGGCAAACTGTCAAGATCTTTTCATTTTTTTTGGTCGAAGGGCATGTAGTCTTTCATTTCATTGAACTGCAGCAGTGGGTACCACACATGCGCAGGTTTCTTTGAGTGTGATTTTTGCAGTGCTGAGAGTGCCGCCATTGATATAGCAACAACTTGTGAGGTAATAAAAAAGATGCCACACCACATGCACCAAGCCTGAATTTAAAAATGGTGTTTTTAAAACACTCAGCACCAAAAGTGCTAAATCCAAACTGCTAAAGACATCGGGAACATTGCTGAACATTGAAGATGACATTGCTGCTCTATGGTGATCGTGGACTGCCACTGAGTTTTCTGGACATTTTTTTGGTTAAGCAAATAAAATGTAAAACTAAAATGAAAATAAAATGAAAATGAAATGCACTTTGACATTTTCTATAATGACCAGAGTGCTGAAGTCAAAGAAGTAAAGACAGCAGTGGAAAATGAATTGAAAGGCCCTGGTAAGCTTTTAGGTTACCGGGCTATGCACAGAAAAATCCTCTAAGAGTGTGTTATAAATGTAACTGGAGACCAAGTGTAAGTTGTGATGACTAACTTGGACCCGGGGGGTCTTGAAGCACAGAGCGGCATTGGGGCAAAGAAAAAAAGGAAGGGAAATTTTACCAAAGATCTGAATGAAACTAACTTCAGGGATGAATATACTTGCACAAATCCAGAAGATGCATATAATCTCTTTCATATCAAATAAATGAAAGCTTATAACAAATGCTTGCTTGCTCATTTGCAGCAAAGTATGAACTCAGTTTTCCTTCACCCAGTTATAGAAAGTGGGGAAGACAACGAAATTAAACAATTAAATGCAAATAAGTTAAGTGGTTATGAAATTTCTCGAAAGGTAGTTAAAAGTATAGCCAGTTGTATTGTAAAGCCACTAAGACATTTTCAATTTATCTTTCATTATGGTTCTAGTTTTATCTTTTCCATTCTGATCTGATCTGTAGTGCGTTCTTGTCTTCTATGTGTGTCCCAGCAACGGTTTCGGCATCAGAAGTGCCCTCCTCAGGCGAGTATTCAGTGTTGTGTTCCCATTTGTGGGACCTGTCTTTTTTGTTCCTTGGTCAATTAATCACTAAGCCCTGTGCGAATTTCAACTCTTGGGGCAACTCCTTGTCTGAATTCTGACCTTGAGTTCATCAGCCTGCATGTCGTGTCTTTCAGGCTCCTGTTTATTCTGACACCTTCATGGACCTGTCTTGTTAAAGAATCTATGAAAAAATGCTGGGGTTCGAAGCTGTATTTTTGCTAACTCCATGATGAATAGTTTCATCATGCTTAAATAGGGGGTTATCATCCTGTTTGTTCTCTTAGCCCTGGGTATGTTCAGTCAATCTGCTGTATAGTGTACGACTTGTTTCCTATCAACCCGAGATTGAGCGTGACTTGGGTCAAGAAATAGTAGAAGAAGCAAGCCACTTTACCCGTGATTGATTTCAATCCGAGGCCAGCCAAATATCGAGAAGTAAACATGCACCATATCAACAACTTCCTGAGTAACATACAAGCATTATCACAAGCTGAGGATGGAGGAATTTCAATGTGGGAAACTCAGCTCCAGTTCACCTACAATGACTACGACCTTGAACGTGACAGAAACTGAGTGTAATTGGAGCAAGTGAATGCCAAACATGAGAATCTAAAGCCCCAAACCTTGAAGGAAATTCCAGGAACACAACAGCAAAGCAAATATGAGAAATGGTTCTCTGAACGATGGTGTAGACTGACAGCATCTAAGTGTCTTTCTGCTTTTAAAGTTGAAAAACTTGTCAGAGTCTCAGTCAAATGCAATTGTAAAAGCAAGCAAGTTTATTTTGACTCACATTTCGGGACTTGAGTGATCTTTAAAATGCGTGTCCCCAGATGCATAGAAAGGACCAGTCTCACTCTTCACTGTAGCAAAGTTTTGGAGTGATTGGGATCGACTGGAGGCAATTTTCATTGGAATGACTACCACCAAATGCAGCGACCTTGAAAAGTCAATTGTTCAGCACTTCTTTGACATTTGGCATATTGGAAAATGTAAGCTTCATTTACACATCAGTTATCATTTACTGGTAAATAACAAAACAAATCAGTTCCAAGTGCTTGTTTCTGATCTTTTTATTTGTCCTTAGTTACTGAAACAACTAAATAACTATGACTATATTACTGAAACTACAACACAAAGTTGAAGCCATTACTAACAGCTGTGGTCTACCCTTAATGTATATATTAGACATGATCCCCCCTGTGGATTACATAATATTATTGATTACAACCATCAAACTTTAAAATGTCACTATACAATAAAACAATGTGTAAGTGGCTGAATATTTGTGTAATGGCTAAAGGATACTTAATAGAAGAAACTCAGGAGCATCTTTAAATCAACTATGAACATCACATATTTCACCTGGGAAAGGAAAAGGGATGTCATTGGGAGGTGAAGGAAAGCCTGTGTGAGACATTTCTACTGGGCTGTGACCTCCATACGAGAACACCTGGGAGAACTGAAATTGGCAAAACTTTGGGCCTTTTTATCATGTCCTGAACAAGTGCAGGGACTTAACAGTGCCTGTGGACATGGCAACATAACCCCAGTGTCTGGAAAACCAAAGGTACAACAAATGTATTGTTTTCCACTTCAATAACTCATATCTAGGGACTCATGAACCTCCTGTCAACCTTTGTAAATGGTTCTATTTGTTGTCAGAGTGATTTTTCTGTTGTTTGATGACAGTTAATGAAATGAAGGGTTTTATTAGCGAAAATTACCATAAATTTAAAATGTATCTTTTCATTATTTGTTTTGCTTTTTTTTAGTATCGGAGGCCCATGGGAAGCTGTACTCTGCATTACACAAGACAAGCCTAACAAAGGCTATCAAAAGAACTCTTCAGCAGAGTAGAACAGTTGCCCAGAGGCATACCACTCAGTGGTAAATAAATTTGCACCAAAAATGTTCGCCTTCTCGTACCTTGCAATAAATTATTTTGCAGGTAAAGGTAGTTCCCATTTCTGTCATCATCAAAGCGATGTGATCGTTGGAGATCGTAAAACAAGTATCTTTTGTGTAAGGTACAGGCTGTAGGCCAAAAAAAGTAATAACTCCTATACTTACAGGAGTGTATATCACTGTTACGTTGAATTGCTATTGATAGCATTGTATAAGTGGCTGTGCTGCAGTAAATTGCCAATGAAATACATGTTCTTATGTTTAAAATACAGACTGTAGGCCAGTATAACTCAAAAGTCCTATTACAGAGGTATACATCATTCTGTTATGGTAAATTGCTATTGATAGCTTTGTATAACTCATTCTCTAAATTATTTTTGCTAGAATTGTACGAGTTATTATATTACAGGCTACAAGTCTCAAGTCTAGTTAAAAAGGAAAAACTCATTCTGGTAGACTGCATCATGTACAGATTAAGTAATTTTATTGATAGCATTAAATAATTATTGCAAGCTATGATGTTGAAGTGATTCTGTTTGCTATTGTTAGCATTGTATAACTCGTTGTTACAGTTCATTGCTATTGTTAACATCATATTAGTACTTTAGTTACACTTCACTGCAATTTTATAGCATCAGTGAAACTGAACACTTGAGTAAATCTTAATAAGGCATTAATTTTGAATAATTATTCAACTGTGTCTGCTATTCCTTCATGTTTTCCCGCTTCATGTATACCCATTTCTGCACGTGCATATATCCCTTTTTACTCATTCTGGTAGACTACATCATGTACAGATTAAGTAATTTTATTGATAGCATTCTGTAAACCACCTCTCTACAATTAATTATTGCAAGCGATGTTGTAGAAGCTATTCTGTTTGCTATTGTTAGCATTGTATAACTCGTTACAGTTCATTGCTATTGTTAACATCATATTAGTACTTCAGTTACACTTCACTGCCATTTTATAGCATCAGTGAAACTAAACACCTGAGTTAATCTTAATAAGGCATTAATTTTGAATAATTATTCAACTGTGTCTGCTATTCCTTTATGTTTTTCCGCTTCATGTATACTCATTTCTGTATGTGCATACATCCCTATTTTTCCAAATGCAGAAATATCAACCACTGTTATCTCAAAATGCAGACTTGCCAAGCCAGAGCCCCGATTTCAGCCGATGCGCTAGCGGTTCCTAATCACTCTAGAAATAATCATGTGATAGACTCAGGTAACACCCAGGCGTTATTCCAGTTATGAGATTCACGCATTCCTTTGCACACCTGACATTTCTGTCAGATCATTATCAGTGCAGTTGTTTGTCTTCACAGTACAAAGAAAAAGACAACACAGGTTCATGTGTAGCAGATATAAATTGGATCAGACTATTTTTGGTTTAACTTGATTTTTGCAACAGATATGAATTCAGAAACCATGAGTTACCGTATTTATTCGGCTATAAGCCGACCTTGGCTATAAGCCGAGACCCTAAACTTAAGAGACATGATAATGAGCTAAAGCTTATGGAAAAAAATGGAAAACTCTTGGCTATAAGCCGAGATCCAAGTTTCGCGAAAAAGTTTGCCTGAACGTCCATTCAAGAAAGAGCTCCTCTCAGAAAACATGTTGAAAGTTATTGTGTTGGATGAAATAACATGCGAAGTCAATAAATCACACCTTTTAGAAACACAATGAAAAGCGTTTTATTAATTGTAAACAATTAGCAAATCAGAGCGAAGATGAATACTAATTTGATCCTAACAGAGCTATAAAACGAAAAAATTTAAAATGAATGCCACCAAACTTATAGTCACAAACAAACGCAGGACCGCTTACCGAATATTATCTTTCGATCACGTATACGTTATCATGCCAAAGGCACGCCGTTCATCCTACAATATGACTTTCAAACTGAAAGTTGTTGCTGAAGCGGAAGCAGTCGAAAACAACTCGGAGATTGCTCGAGAGTATGGACTAAGGCCTAGCGCAAACGTCGAACTTCACATGTGCCGAATCTAATGCAAATGAGCAAAATCTATTGTTCTTGCTCATTTGCATTAGATTTCGACGTTTGCCCCAGGCCTAAGTGAGTCCATGGTGCGTCGCTGGCAAAGAGATCAGGCCAATCTTTTTAACGGCGAACTGAAGATGTCGGCGAAGCGTACGATGATGGGTCGCTTTACCCCGAAGTATCCTGAGCTGGACCAGCAGATATTGGAGTGGTTTACTGAGCAACGAGATCAAGGTGAGTAGAAATGGCTTCAATTGAAAACTGATTTGTGTTTACCGGTAAATTGTTTAAAAACGCGAACGTGATAAGTTTCAGACACGAGCACACGTGCACGTGAGCTTGTTTTCCAAAGCGTGGGAATTGATGCTTCCTATTGGTCGGATTTAGATATCATCATAACAAATTAACAATGCTTCTCACGAGCGCGTGTAACAGCTTTCTAAAATCGATCGATCGCATCGCATATCGTCACTTTAATAAATATACTGTATTTATCTACATGTTTTTCATTTCTTTTCATAGGTTTTGCCGTGAGCGGATTGATGCTGCGTCTGAAAGCAAAGGAACTTTCTACTGATCCAGCATTCAAGGCTGCGCTTGGCTGGTACCAAAACTGGAAACGACGCCACTCAGTCAGCTTCCGAGCGAAAACAACGCTAGCCCAGCGACTGCCAGATGACATGGAAGAGAAAATCGTACAGTTCCACCGCTTCATCATAGCAGCCAGACAACGAGCTGGATACCCTTTATCCAGAATCTACAACATGGATGAGACGCCAATGCGCTTCGAACTTCCCTCAACGCGTTCACTAGAATTTAGCGGCAGCCGAACAGTTCCGATCAAAACCTGCAGAGCAGAAAAGCGCAGCTTCACTGTCACTCTTGCCGTTGCCGCAGATGGGACCAAACTTCCACCGAAGATCATCTTTAAAGGCGTCCGGACTCCGAGAGACCTCGTCGTTCCAAATTCCCTCCGTGTTTCCTTCCACAAGAAAGGATGGATGGATGAGTCAGGTGTGAAAGAGTGGATTCCCCAGTGTTTGCCGACGACCCCTCGTAACGAACAGTCGCTGTTGGTGTGGGACTCATTCCGAGCACACCTGACCGATGCTGTGAAAGCGGATCTCAAACGGCGGAAAATCGACGTAGCAGTCATCCCTGGAGGCCTCACCCCTGTTTTGCAGCCGCTTGACAAGTGCCTGAACAAGCCGTTCAAAGACAATGTCCGAAGAAAGTACCTGGCTTGGATGATCAGCGGCCCATTCCAGTATACTCCGGCTGGAAAGAAGAAGGCGCCATCGAGAAATGTTGTCCTTCGATGGGTGAAGGAAGCATGGCAAGAGATCCCGGCGGAGATGGTATCGAAGTCCTTTAAGACCTGTGGAATTTCGAACGCTTTGGACGGGACGGAGGACGACGAAATCTACGCTGAAGAGGCGCAGGAAATTGAAGATGAGGAAGACAACGAGTTCGAGACAGACAGTGATGACAGCGATGCAGATGGCGAGTAAACTGTTTATCAGTTGAATGCCCTTTAACAAACGGCTCCTTTAGGAGCCACCAAATCTATAAAAGTTCATTGACCAACAGTTTCAACTTGTATTTATTGTGTTTTATTAATTCTGACTTGGCTACAAGCCGATCATAGAATTTGCGTGACATTTGCTTTTGTTCTAATTGATACCTGAACAAAAAATAAAACTCTCGGCTATAAGCCGAACCCCCTTCTTCAATTTTTTTTGGCCAGTTTCAAGTCAAAATTTCCGAAAAAATAGCTCGGCTTATAGCCGAATAAATACGGTACATGAATTTACTTCTGCTGGCTAGCATTGCGATGGTTTGTTGATCGCAAGGTTAATCTTTCATGTCATAATCTTCCCGGGTTCCTGGAACCTCCTTTTGGGCAAACTGGTATCTAAAATATCAGATGGATGGCAAATTATTATAAATCTAACCAAACTTGGAAAAATCATGGTGCATGTTTTTGTAGTGCAGAAGATATCGTGTGTCAGTGATTGAACAAATTAACCCAAGCTTGCTGCATCGGGTTTTTGTTACGTGATATCGCATAATCTCATGTATTGTGTTACTATTTTGTGTTACATAACTTTCATTGTCAATGTCATGATGCCTCAAGTGTAATTAGGGCCTATTGTTGCTTGCTTGTAGATGACGAACATTTAAATTCAGACCTGTGGATTCCAGCCTTTTCAAATTGACTGTACTCGAGAAAGTGAGAAATCAAGCCGTGGAGATGCAATGAGCAAGAAAGGGCTACTGGATAAGAAGATAGAAACCTGCGATAAACAATTTCATTTAATAAGCGCAGATTAGTCCTAGAATTTTCCTTTAGCATTTTGTCACATATCACCCGCTTTTTCCGGTGACACACAGTTAATAGTTAGTTTGAATGTTGCAAAACCTTGTTTTAACCAATAGAATTATGTTTTACCTTTTTGTCACAGACGTTAGTCTTTTTTTTCCGTTACATGAAGCTTCAATGTTGTATTACCTGCAAAACCATCGTAACGCTCCTAAGTGACAAGATTATGTTGACTGTTCTGCATATCAGTCAAGCAACTGGACTTAATGGCTCTAGAATAACACAGGGCAGTGCTTGACGAGGAGGAGTTTGAACTTAACGTCTAGTGCATGTTAAACAGGGAACATGTGATTATGTGGACAGCCCCTAACTAGGTCAAGTCTTGTCTTTTGTTAACTAGAAGAGATTAAGGGGTCGGGTCAATGTTTCTAGTCATTAAAAAAAATCGTACTCATTAAATTTTAAAATAATAAAAATAAAATTATTAAAATAATATTAAATTGTTGCTAGACATAAAATTATGACTATCAAATTATTGGTATTTACAAAATTATGATTTGGGACAAACTTCCAGATCAAGAGAAAGAACAACAATTTATATTCCCTGACGATGTCAAAATTTTCACCTTTTTCACCTTCAAACACCTTTTCCACCCTTCAAGACGTTTCTACCAACCCAAGTTCCAGCAATTCTAGATCTTCGCCTTCCCCGAATGAGTCTGACAATGACCATACCCCGACTCATGGCAAATCTACAAATACCAATACAACCCCCCCCCCCCTGAGGAAAGTTCAACTGGGCACGCTCTCAATGGTGATATTATGCTTTTCATAGACTCTGATGGAAAATATATTGACACTGCTAGGTTTGTTCATAACAAAAAAAAATCTTAGCAGATCTTTTGCCCCACAATTGCTTTGGTAACAAAAGGTTTCCTATCCTACCTTATAATTACTGAATCCTTCCTTGTCAGCCAAGACATCTTATCATTCATGTAGGAACAAACGACATCAAAGGATATTCTGTTGACTCCAGTCATGCTCAATTTGAGACCATGGTATAAAATTGCCTCCTGAAAGCATCCATCTACTAAAGTGTTAATCTCATCCCTTCTTAAGCGTCGCGATGCAACAGATCAACGCAGATCTGAACTAAACTCTAAACTTGGCACAATTTGCGCTCCATATCCACCTTGTGAACAACTACAACATCCCAGAAGATGAACACTTCAAAAGGTGCAGAATAGGTGAATTGGTAACCAACCTAAAAGATGCCATTTTCAACATGCCAAGACCAAGAAAAAGCATTGCTCCAGCCAACAAACTGATTCCTCCACTTAACAGATCCCCTCTTACAACATTTCATAATACAAATCATCCTCCTAACCAAGTTAACCTGCTGTATCCAACCTTCAATCAATCTACTTTTCAATCAAGGACCAATGTGTTTCCAACTCAGCTGCCATACGCTGCAGTGGCAAGGATGGTAAGTAACTCCTCAAGATGAAATGAAACTACAGTCCATTAACATTAACACTGTTTAGACTTTATGAATCAATGCGTCATCAATGATATCAGAATCTTATATCCTTTTCTTTCTCCAATTCTCATCCTTTACTTTAGTTTAATGGGAGTTTGTTTTGCTGATGTTCCACAGTTAAGTGGTAGTTTTAGAGTACCTTATTATAGGAAATTAACGCTCGTGTTAATTAACGTATTTGAAATTAACGCGACTTAAATTAACGCGAATTGAAGGGAAAATTACTTCTGAATAAAGGAAATTAACGCGAAAGAGGTAAAATATCAGAATGAAGGAAATTAATGTGGTTAACACAAAGAAATTTGTGGTGACAACAGGAACAAATTTTATTTCAACGCTGACATTATAAAAAACTGAACAAAACAGAACTAGAACCATCAAATTCTCCCTTAGGGATGATATTTTGGCTACGCACCCCTGATCTCTCTGATGAGGAGCTGATGAAGCAACTTGCATCTCAGCGGGCAGAACGGAGCAGAAAATGGCATCAGAACGTCAAAAGGCAGTCAAAGTTAATGCATGCGAGGTGCCAAGGGAAGAGAAAGAAGCTGAAGTTAAGAATTCACAAGTTGAAGCAAATCAGCAGATTCTTAGCGAGATTCGACAGATCAAGTCCGAATTAAACAGCCTCAAAGATCAAGTGAATACAAATGAAAACCAAGGGGCACGAGGCAGCACACCCAGTCCATTCTACAGAGGCCGTGGGGAAGGTTACAGGCAAACTTACCAAGGACGGGGCTGTCAAAGCTGCAAGCAGCAGTGCCGAGGACAGGTATGTCTCCACTGTTATGTTTATGGATTGTCTGGACAATTGGCTCGTGAATGCAAATAACAGTAGGAATAAGAGCGGTCGTCCGGGAAACGACAGGCGACTATTCCGGAGGGACACGGATTAGTCGAGAATCACAGTAGCAAGTCCCATCAGTGCAATGGTTGTGCACAAATTCAGTTAGAGGGTGTAAGTTTTTGCAGTGCTCCAAATGCAAGGCTGTTAAGTACTGTAGTCAGAGGTGTCAGAAGAAACACTGGCCAGACCATAAAGTACTTTGCAATGCAATTGCAAACCTGTCAAATAGGAAGAAATCTGATGATTTGGATCCCAAGAATGCTATTTTTCTAAGCCACCTGATACCACAACAGCAGGCCACTGTTGTAGGTTTGGTTGGAAAAAAAATGCAGTGTTAAAAAGATAATTAATAACTACCAAGTGGATGTTTTGTGGGACACAGGAGCCCAAGTATCAATAGTCTCAGAAACGTTCATTAAGAGGAACTTTCCGGGAGTCACTATTAAGGATATTGAGGAACTACTTGGTGCCTAACTGAATTTGACTGCCACCAGTGGTAGCGATATAACGTACCAAGGATGGGTAGAGCTAAAGTTTAAACTGCTGTCTTCCTCGAATGAACTAACAGTGCCATTCCTAGTTACTGAAGAAGCTCTTGATGTTCCGTTAATTGGGTTTAATGTTATTGAAGAAATCATCAAATCTAGAGACTGAGAATGATTTGAACACTAGTGTTATGTTGAGTTTCACTGGCATCAACAGCCATGATGCAACAGCCTTTGTTAATTTCATTCCTAGTGCTAGCCACGAGGAACTTTGTCCAGTTAAGATTATGAAACGTGATGTTACCATTCCAAGAAGACAAACTATCAAAGTTACTTGTAGAGCCAATACTGGACCAGTTGATCGGTCAACACCAGTATTGTTTGAGCCGGACAAGACAAACCCATGGCCGTCTGGCTTGGAAGTTGCCGAGACATTGCTCATGATTAGAAAGGGGAAGTCAAGTAATGTGGATATTGAAGTTATCAACAACACCAACCATGACATCACACTTAAGGGTCGTACGGTACTTGGCCGCCTGCAACTTTTTCAATCTGTGACACCGGTAGAAGTCAAATTAAAGGAACTGGATGACGAAAACAGCAGCACAGCTCTGAACCATATGTATGCACCAGAACAACTTGTTGAACAGGAAGTTGCCACGACTGGTTATGAACCTGGAGGAAAACAACATAAAGTCTCCTTGCCATCTCAAACTGATCAAGGCGTAGATGTACCACCACACATTAAGAGCATAGAGTTATCTGGCCTTATAGCAGAGCAGGAAAAAACTGCAATTCAATTGCTAAATGAAAAGGCAGATTCATTTGCAAAGGATGAGAGTGACACTGGTTGTATCAGCGGCCTCAACCTGGACATAGACCTTCACGATGAAACCCCGGTGCAAAAGAATTACATTGCTGTTCCAGAACCCCTTTACCCGGAGGTTAAGGCCTACATTGAAGACCTGCTGAACCGGAACTTTATCAGGAAATCAACATCATCCTATAGTTCTCCTGTTGTGTGTGTTCGAAAAAAAGACCAAACCCTACGTTTGTGTGTTGATTACAGAGCCTTAAACAGCAAAACTCGGCCTGACCGTCACCTGATTCCTCCAATACAAGAAACACTTGATAACCTTGGTGGAAACTCATGGTTTTCTGTATTGGATCAGGGTAAAGCTTACCATCAAGGATTCGTAAGTACTGATAGTCAACCATTAACAGCTTTCATTATGCCATGGGGTTTTACGAGTGGATTAGAATCCCGTTCGGATTGTCTCAAGCACTTGCAGCCTTTCAACGCTTTATGGAGAACTGCCTAGGAGACTTAAAGTTCGTAAGGGGTGTCCGCTGAGCCCATTTTTATTTATATTGTCTGAAAGTTTCGGAAACGTATCTGGCTTAAAATTAAATAAAAAAACCAAAGCAATGTGGATTGGTGTTTCGAAACAGAAAAACACCAAAATTTTGGATTTTCGCAGTATTAAAGACCCAATTAAAATACTTGGAGCACATTAGGCGTACAACGTAGATAAAAATAATGATGCCAACTTTTTTGTCAAAACTCCAAATATGAAAATCAAACTTAATCTGTGGCAGACACCAGACCTTACGTTATATGGTAAATCCCTTTGAGCCAAAACGCTAGGTGCCTCTTAATCTACACTGCGTCAATGCTTAGTGTCCCTGATATAGTTATAAAGACAGCTGAAAGCAACCTCTTTTCTTTTTTTGTGGAAAAACAAAATGGATAAAATCAAGAGAAAAGTTGTCTGCCAGCCTCTGTCAGAAGGTGGCCTTAATTTCGTAAACTTAAGAATTATGGTGAAATCTCTTCGTTTGGCCTGGATAGGTGGACTGCTCAGTGATTCCAACGACAACTGGAAAGCCATACTGAATTATTATTTCGATAAATATGGGGGCTTACTCTTTCTTCTTAAATGTAATTATAATACGGCAAATCTCAATAAAAATTTACCCTCATTTTATCGCGAATTACTAGACTACTACCAAGAATTGACTAATTATTCAAAAGACAACAAAAGTGATCTCATTCTTTGGAATAATAGGAAGAAAACTATGGAAAAGAATTGTGTTTTTTGGAAACACTGGTTTGATAGGGGAATTTATTTTAAAATGATTTGTTAAATTCAGAAGAGAAATTTCCGACGCTCAAAGACTTCCAAAATAAATTCAAAATTAAAGTGCATTTTTTGCATCATTTTCAACTAATCGCTGCCATCCCTCCTGATCTGAAGAGAAAGGCATTTGATTCTCCCATCCCTGATCTGCTCAGTGCACCTTCAGAATACCATCAGTTGGAGGACAGAACATTAGTGTTATCTAAAATGCGCTGTAAAAACTACTATAAACTGTTTATAGAAAAACTTGCTGTAGGGCCGACCGCTGTTAGGTCCTGGAATAAATACCTCCCAGAATTTCCTGATCGTGACTGGGTCAAATGCTTTCCAGAAATATATAAGTCATCTAAGGACAACAATCTTAGACAATTTTCTTTAAAAGTCCTGCACAGGATAATCCCGACTAAGAAAGAACTGAAGAAGTATAATTTGATCGTTGATGATGCATGCTCTTTCTGCTTCAATCCAGACTCAATAGAACTTACTTTTATACATTGCAACAAATCGACTAATTTCTTTACGAAGATGGTTTAATGATTATCATAACACAAAGATACAACTTTCAAATAAGCAAATTTTATTCAACACATTGGAATATTCCATTCCATCTGAATTGCCAACTTCCCATAAATGCAGACTGCGTCTATTGATTTTATTGCAAAAGAAATATTTATACACTTGTAAAAAGCTGACAAAAAAACCTGAACTAGATGAATTCTTAACGAAGTTATTTGAACAGTACAGTATTGAAAATTCTGGCATATCAAATATGTAATAGTGTAATGCGGCTGACGGACTTTTAGTTTCATTGTTGTCTTTTTCCCCGTTTTTCCCTTTCTTTTGTTTAAATACTATCTGTAGGTCTCGTGTAAATATAAAATTTATAGCCTATAATGTAGATATGATTTGTAGTTTTGTAAATCTTAGTTGTAACCTGTAATTTGTGATTGTGGAATGTAAAAATAAAAAATTATAATTAAAAAAAAGTACAACTGTTCATCACAGCAAAATCTCTTATTTGTCCTCATCCTACCACGTAAATTTTTCAATGTTTTTCAATTTGTTTCTTTATTCTTTGTTTACAGTAAGTTTATATTTAATACTCAGCTCTTGGTTCTTCTGTTTTTCCTTCTCTAGTCAGTTGATTTGACAAAAACACTAGATTTGCTTTTGAAAATAAATTTCATAGTTCCGTAGATTTATTGTACTGCAACTCATTTCAAAGTCAGGATGCACACAAGAGCCATTCACAATATGTAGCCAAGTGGCGAAAAGCAATGATGGAGGCTTATGAGCTAGCGAGCAAGAAGTCCAATGAGGGAGGCACTTGAGCCAAGCAGCGTTATAATCATCGTGTCCGAGGTGTGGTGCTACAACCCGGTGATAGAGTACTTGTACGTAATTTAAGTTAACGATGTGGCCCTGGCAAGCTCAGATCGCATTGGGAGGACCAAATACATGTTGTGGTGCAGAGAAAGGGGGTTGACAGCCCAGTGTATGAGGTCAAGCCTGAATTGGGAACTGACCCAACAAGAACACTCCATAGGAACTTGCTCCTCCCATGCAATTACCTTCCAGTGGACATTCCGAACGATACTGCCAATGTCCAAACAAAGGTTCAGAAGAACAGTCACAGGAAGAAGAACAAGAGTAAACCACCTCAGAGAACAGAACTGGAAAACTCTTCATCTGATGATGACAGCAATGATGAGTTCGTGGCCATCTCAGTGATCCCTCAAACCGATTACAGGCAAGATCAAACAGCCTTGACTGAAGAACATCCTCCCAACGGTGATACCACGGCTCAGCCTGTACAGCCAGAGCACCCAGAAGGAGCAGTCAGTGTGGGCAATGGAGGAGAAACTGACACCCCAAGTGTCGACCCACAAATAGCGAGGAAAGAGAAGCGGGCAGTACAGTTGTGGACGATAGAGCGTCGACAAGTGCAGATAGTGGAGACAGCGCACAACCTGCAAACAATGCAGTCTGCGAAGGTACCAAGCAGATTTATTCTGCTGACCACATAACTGGGTCGGCACCTGTCAGAGAGGAGGAACCTCGTCCACAGCGACAGAGACGCCCACCTACTATCCTGACTTATGATGCCTTAGGCAATCCTCAGTATGCAGCACAGGCTCAAGCAGTTATTTCCCAGGAAGCACCAACATACGAACAACCACAGGAATCTGTACCTTTTCCTGCTTGGAGCACACACATACCAGTTCATAAGCAGCTACCATTATGACCAACCTTCCAGCCAGTTCAGTACCCAATGATATTTGATGAACAAAGGATGCACCCATACAACCTGCACATGCTGCAGTATGCTTATTTACCAATTTCCTGTGTACCGTCCAGCGGATCAACTAATACAAGGACCAATGAACTTTGCTCGTGTGCCAATACAAGGACCATTGTATTGAGCTGCAGTTTTATCATGTTTCAATGTTTCAATTTAGCATAAAGACTAAGAACTATGAACTTTCTGGGGACACTTTCCGCAGAGACAGTTAAAAGCAACAAAAAAAAATTGCTCATAGCTTTGTATTTGTGTATCGAAGTAAGGATTTACTTGCTTTATTTTATGATGCCTATTGCATTCTACAAAGTGGACATGTTTACCAGAGAGAGGAGCTGAGCGGAATCAGCATAGAATAAGTACCAAAGTCAGGATCCTGCAAGTTAGTTAAGATAGAGAAAACAAATTGGATGGTAACATTGTTTTACAAAGGGCGTTACAGCTCAAGTTATTGTTTGTCTTTTTGCAAGATAAGTTATACGGTCCATGTCCAAGTGTCATATATAAGTCATCTAAGGACAACAAACAGACTATTTTCTTTTAAAGTCCTGCACAGGATAATCCCGACTAAGAAAGAACTGAAGAAGTATAATTTGATCGTTGATAATGCATGCTCTTTCTGCTTCAATCCAGACTCAATAGAACTTACTTTTATACATTACAACAAATCAACTAATTTCTTTACGAAGATGGTTTAATGATTATCATAACACAAAGAAACAACTTTCAAAAAAGCAAATTTTATTCAACACATTGGAATATTCCATTCCACCCGAATTGCCAACTTTCCATAAATGCAGACTGCGTCTATTGATTTTATTGCAAAAGAAATATTTATACACTTGTAAAAAGCTGACAAAAAAACCTGAACTAGATGAATTCTTAACGAAGTTTTTTGAACAGTACAGTATTGAAAATTGTGGCATATCAAATATGTAACAGTGTAATGCGGCTGACGGACTTTTAGTTTCATTGTTGTCTTTTTTCCGTTTTTTCCCTCTTTTTTGTTTAAATACTATGTAGGTCTCGTGTAAATATAAAATTTATAGCCTATAATGTAGATATGATTTGTAGTTTTGTAAATCTTAGTTGTAACCTGTAATTTGTGATTGTGGAATGTAAAAATAAAAAATTATAATTAAAAAAAAGTACAACTGTTCATCACAGCAAAATCTCTTATTTGTCCTCATCCTACCACGGACTTTTAGTTTCATTGTTGTCTTTTTTCCCGTTTTTTCCCTTTCTTTTGTTTAAATACTATCTGTAGGTCTCGTGTAAATATAAAATTTATAGCCTATAATGTAGATATGATTTGTAGTTTTGTAAATCTTAGTTGTAACCTGTAATTTGTGATTGTGGAATGTAAAAATAAAAAATTATAATTAAAAAAAGTACAACTGTTCATCACAGCAAAATCTCTTATTTGTCCTATCCTACCACGGACTTTTAGTTTCATTGTTGTCTTTTTTCTCGTTTTTTCCCTTTCTTTTGTTTAAATACTATCTGTAGGTCTCGTGTAAATATAAAATTTATAGCCTATAATGTAGATATGATTTGTAGTTTTGAAAATCTTAGTTGTAACCTGTAATTTGTGATTGTGGAATGTAAAAATAAAAAATTATAATTAAAAAAAGTACAACTGTTCATCACAGCAAAATCTCTTATTTGTCCTATCCTACCACGGACTTTTAGTTTCATTGTTGTCTTTTTTCTCGTTTTTTCCCTTTGTTTTGTTTAAATACTATCTGTAGGTCTCGTGTAAATATAAAATTTATAACCTATAATGTAGATATGATTTGTAGTTTTGAAAATCTTAGTTGTAACCTGTAATTTGTGATTGTGGAATGTAAAAATAAAAAATTATAATTAAAAAAAGTACAACTGTTCATCACAGCAAAATCTCTTATTTGTCCTATCCTACCACGGACTTTTAGTTTCATTGTTGTCTTTTTTCCCGTTTTTTCCCTTTCTTTTGTTTAAATACTATCTGTAGGTCTCGTGTAAATATAAAATTTATAGCCTATAATGTAGATATGATTTGTAGTTTTGTAAATCTTAGTTGTAACCTGTAATTTGTGATTGTGGAATGTAAAAATAAAAAATTTTAATTAAAAAAAAGTACAACTGTTCATCACAGCAAAATCTCTTATTTGTCCTCATCCTACCACGTAAATTTTTCAATGTTTTTACAATTTGTTTCTTTATTCTTTGTTTACAGTAAGTTTATATTTAATACTCAGCTCTTGGTTCTTCTGTTTTTCCTTCTCTAGTCAGTTGATTTGACAAATACACAATATGTAGCCAAGTGGCGAAAAGCAATGATGGAGGCTTATGAGCTAGCGAGCAAGAAGTCCAATGAGGGAGGCACTTCAGCCAAGCAACGTTATAATCACCGTGTCCGAGGTGTGGTGCTACAACCCGGTGATAGAGTACTTGTACGTAATTTAAGTTAACGATGTGGCCCTGGCAAGCTCAGATCGCATTGGGAGGACCAAATACATGTTGTGGTGCAGAGAAAGGGGGTTGACAGCCCAGTGTATGAGGTCAAGCCTGAATTGGGAACTGACCCAACAAGAACACTCCATAGGAACTTGCTCCTCCCATGCAATTACCTTCCAGTGGACATTCCGAACGATACTGCCAATGTCCAAACAAAGGTTCAGAAGAACAGTCACAGGAAGAAGAACAAGAGTAAACCACCTCAGAGAACAGAACTGGAAAACTCTTCATCTGATGATGACAGCGTTGATGAGTTCGTGGCCATCTCAGTGATCCCTCAAACCGATTACAGGCAAGATCAAACAGCCTTGACTGAAGAACATCCTCCCAACGGTGATACCACGGCTCAGCCTGTACAGCCAGAGCACCCAGAAGGAGCAGTCAGTGTGGGCAATGGAGGAGAAACTGACACCCCAAGTGTCGACCCACAAATAGCGAGGAAAGAGAAGCGGGCAGTACAGTTGTGGACGATAGAGCGTCGACAAGTGCAGATAGTGGAGACAGCGCACAACCTGCAAACAATGCAGTCTGCGAAGGTACCAAGCAGATTTATTCTGCTGACCACATAACTGGGTCGGCACCTGTCAGAGAGGAGGAACCTCGTCCACAGCGACAGAGACGCCCACCTACTATCCTGACTTATGATGCCTTAGGCAATCCTCAGTATGCAGCACAGGCTCAAGCAGTTATTTCCCAGGAAGCACCAACATACGAACAACCACAGGAATCTGTACCTTTTCCTGCTTGGAGCACACACATACCAGTTCATAAGCAGCTACCATTATGACCAACCTTCCAGCCAGTTCAGTACCCAATGATATTTGATGAACAAAGGATGCACCCATACAACCTGCACATGCTGCAGTATGCTTATTTACCAATTTCCTGTGTACCGTCCAGCGGATCAACTAATACAAGGACCAATGAACTTTGCTCGTGTGCCAATACAAGGACCATTGTATTGAGCTGCAGTTTTATCATGTTTCAATGTTTCAATTTAGCATAAAGACTAAGAACTATGAACTTTCTGGGGACACTTTCCGCAGAGACAGTTAAACGAAACAAAAAAAAATTGCTCATAGCTTTGTATTTGTGTATCGAAGTAAGGATTTACTTGCTTTACTTTATGATGCCTATTGCATTCTACAAAGTGGACATGTTTACCAGAGAGAGGAGCTGAGCGGAATCAGCATAGAATAAGTACCAAAGTCAGGATCCTGCAAGTTAGTTAAGATAGAGAAAACAAATTGGATGGTAACATTGTTTTACAAAGGGCGTTACAGCTCAAGTTATTGTTTGTCTTTTTGCAAGATAAGTTATACGGTCCATGTCCAAGTGTCATATATAAGTCATCTAAGGACAACAAACAGACTATTTTCTTTTAAAGTCCTGCACAGGATAATCCCGACTAAGAAAGAACTGAAGAAGTATAATTTGATCGTTGATAATGCATGCTCTTTCTGCTTCAATCCAGACTCAATAGAACTTACTTTTATACATTACAACAAATCAACTAATTTCTTTACGAAGATGGTTTAATGATTATCATAACACAAAGAAACAACTTTCAAAAAAGCAAATTTTATTCAACACATTGGAATATTCCATTCCACCCGAATTGCCAACTTTCCATAAATGCAGACTGCGTCTATTGATTTTATTGCAAAAGAAATATTTATACACTTGTAAAAAGCTGACAAAAAAACCTGAACTAGATGAATTCTTAACGAAGTTTTTTGAACAGTACAGTATTGAAAATTGTGGCATATCAAATATGTAACAGTGTAATGCGGCTGACGGACTTTTAGTTTCATTGTTGTCTTTTTTCCGTTTTTTCCCTCTTTTTTGTTTAAATACTATCTAGGTCTCGTGTAAATATAAAATTTATAGCCTATAATGTAGATATGATTTGTAGTTTTGTAAATCTTAGTTGTAACCTGTAATTTGTGATTGTGGAATGTAAAAATAAAAAATTATAATTAAAAAAAAGTACAACTGTTCATCACAGCAAAATCTCTTATTTGTCCTCATCCTACCACGGACTTTTAGTTTCATTGTTGTCTTTTTTCCCGTTTTTTCCCTTTCTTTTGTTTAAATACTATCTGTAGGTCTCGTGTAAATATAAAATTTATAGCCTATAATGTAGATATGATTTGTAGTTTTGTAAATCTTAGTTGTAACCTGTAATTTGTGATTGTGGAATGTAAAAATAAAAAATTATAATTAAAAAAAGTACAACTGTTCATCACAGCAAAATCTCTTATTTGTCCTATCCTACCACGGACTTTTAGTTTCATTGTTGTCTTTTTTCCCGTTTTTTCCCTTTCTTTTGTTTAAATACTATCTGTAGGTCTCGTGTAAATATAAAAATTATAGCCTATAATGTAGATATGATTTGTAGTTTTGAAAATCTTAGTTGTAACCTGTAATTTGTGATTGTGGAATGTAAAAATAAAAAATTATAATTAAAAAAAGTACAACTGTTCATCACAGCAAAATCTCTTATTTGTCCTATCCTACCACGGACTTTTAGTTTCATTGTTGTCTTTTTTCCCGTTTTTTCCCTTTCTTTTGTTTAAATACTATCTGTAGGTCTCGTGTAAATATAAAATTTATAGCCTATAATGTAGATATGATTTGTAGTTTTGTAAATCTTAGTTGTAACCTGTAATTTGTGATTGTGGAATGTAAAAATAAAAAATTTTAATTAAAAAAAAGTACAACTGTTCATCACAGCAAAATCTCTTATTTGTCCTCATCCTACCACGTAAATTTTTCAATGCTTTTACAATTTGTTTCTTTATTCTTTGTTTACAGTAAGTTTATATTTAATACTCAGCTCTTGGTTCTTCTGTTTTTCCTTCTCTAGTCAGTTGATTTGACAAATACACAATATGTAGCCAAGTGGCGAAAAGCAATGATGGAGGCTTATGAGCTAGCGAGCAAGAAGTCCAATGAGGGAGGCACTTGAGCCAAGCAACGTTATAATCACCGTGTCCGAGGTGTGGTGCTACAACCCGGTGATAGAGTACTTGTACGTAATTTAAGTTAACGATGTGGCCCTGGCAAGCTCAGATCGCATTGGGAGGACCAAATACATGTTGTGGTGCAGAGAAAGGGGGTTGACAGCCCAGTGTATGAGGTCAAGCCTGAATTGGGAACTGACCCAACAAGAACACTCCATAGGAACTTGCTCCTCCCATGCAATTACCTTCCAGTGGACATTCCGAACGATACTGCCAATGTCCAAACAAAGGTTCAGAAGAACAGTCACAGGAAGAAGAACAAGAGTAAACCACCTCAGAGAACAGAACTGGAAAACTCTTCATCTGATGATGACAGCGTTGATGAGTTCGTGGCCATCTCAGTGATCCCTCAAACCGATTACAGGCAAGATCAAACAGCCTTGACTGAAGAACATCCTCCCAACGGTGATACCACGGCTCAGCCTGTACAGCCAGAGCACCCAGAAGGAGCAGTCAGTGTGGGCAATGGAGGAGAAACTGACACCCCAAGTGTCGACCCACAAATAGCGAGGAAAGAGAAGCGGGCAGTACAGTTGTGGACGATAGAGCGTCGACAAGTGCAGATAGTGGAGACAGCGCACAACCTGCAAACAATGCAGTCTGCGAAGGTACCGAGCAGATTTATTCTGCTGACCACATAACTGGGTCGGCACCTGTCAGAGAGGAGGAACCTCGTCCACAGCGACAGAGACGCCCACCTACTATCCTGACTTATGATGCCTTAGGCAATCCTCAGTATGCAGCACAGGCTCAAGCAGTTATTTCCCAGGAAGCACCAACATACGAACAACCACAGGAATCTGTACCTTTTCCTGCTTGGAGCACACACATACCAGTTCATAAGCAGCTACCATTATGACCAACCTTCCAGCCAGTTCAGTACCCAATGATATTTGATGAACAAAGGATGCACCCATACAACCTGCACATGCTGCAGTATGCTTATTTACCAATTTCCTGTGTACCGTCCAGCGGATCAACTAATACAAGGACCAATGAACTTTGCTCGTGTGCCAATACAAGGATCATTGTATTGAGCTGCAGTTTTATCATGTTTCAATGTTTCAATTTAGCATAAAGACTAAGAACTATGAACTTTCTGGGGACACTTTCCGCAGAGACAGTTAAACGAAACAAAAAAAAAATTGCTCATAGCTTTGTATTTGTGTATCGAAGTAAGGATTTACTTGCTTTACTTTATGATGCCTATTGCATTCTACAAAGTGGACATGTTTACCAGAGAGAGGAGCTGAGCGGAATCAGCATAGAATAAGTACCAAAGTCAGGATCCTGCAAGTTAGTTAAGATAGAGAAAACAAATTGGATGGTAACATTGTTTTACAAAGGGCGTTACAGCTCAAGTTATTGTTTGTCTTTTTGCAAGATAAGTTATACGGTCCATGTCCAAGTGTCATATATAAGTCATCTAAGGACAACAAACAGACTATTTTCTTTTAAAGTCCTGCACAGGATAATCCCGACTAAGAAAGAACTGAAGAAGTATAATTTGATCGTTGATAATGCATGCTCTTTCTGCTTCAATCCAGACTCAATAGAACTTACTTTTATACATTACAACAAATCAACTAATTTCTTTACGAAGATGGTTTAATGATTATCATAACACAAAGATACAACTTTCAAAAAAGCAAATTTTATTCAACACATTGGAATATTCCATTCCACCCGAATTGCCAACTTTCCATAAATGCAGACTGCGTCTATTGATTTTATTGCAAAAGAAATATTTATACACTTGTAAAAAGCTGACAAAAAAACCTGAACTAGATGAATTCTTAACGAAGTTTTTTGAACAGTACAGTATTGAAAATTGTGGCATATCAAATATGTAACAGTGTAATGCGGCTGACGGACTTTTAGTTTCATTGTTGTCTTTTTTCCGTTTTTTCCCTCTTTTTTGTTTAAATACTATCTAGGTCTCGTGTAAATATAAAATTTATAGCCTATAATGTAGATATGATTTGTAGTTTTGTAAATCTTAGTTGTAACCTGTAATTTGTGATTGTGGAATGTAAAAATAAAAAATTATAATTAAAAAAAAAGTACAACTGTTCATCACAGCAAAATCTCTTATTTGTCCTCATCCTACCACGTAAATTTTTCAATGTTTTTACAATTTGTTTCTTTATTCTTTGTTTACAGTAAGTTTATATTTAATACTCAGCTCTTGGTTCTTCTGTTTTTCCTTCTCTAGTCAGTTGATTTGACAAAAACACTAGATTTGCTTTTGAAAATAAATTTCATAGTTCCGTAGATTTATTGTACTGCAACTCATTTCAAAGTCAGGATGCACACAAGAGCCATTCACAATATGTAGCCAAGTGGCGAAAAGCAATGATGGAGGCTTATGAGCTAGCGAGCAAGAAGTCCAATGAGGGAGGCACTTGAGCCAAGCAACGTTATAATCACCGTGTCCGAGGTGTGGTGCTACAACCCGGTGATAGAGTACTTGTACGTAATTTAAGTTAACGATGTGGCCCTGGCAAGCTCAGATCGCATTGGGAGGACCAAATACATGTTGTGGTGCAGAGAAAGGAGGTTGACAGCCCAGTGTATGAGGTCAAGCCTGAATTGGGAACTGACCCAACAAGAACACTCCATAGGAACTTGCTCCTCCCATGCAATTACCTTCCAGTGGACATTCCGAACGATACTGCCAATGTCCAAACAAAGGTTCAGAAGAACAGTCACAGGAAGAAGAACAAGAGTAAACCACCTCAGAGAACAGAACTGGAAAACTCTTCATCTGATGATGACAGCGTTGATGAGTTCGTGGCCATCTCAGTGATCCCTCAAACCGATTACAGGCAAGATCAAACAGCCTTGACTGAAGAACATCCTCCCAACGGTGATACCACGGCTCAGCCTGTACAGCCAGAGCACCCAGAAGGAGCAGTCAGTGTGGGCAATGGAGGAGAAACTGACACCCCAAGTGTCGACCCACAAATAGCGAGGAAAGAGAAGCGGGCAGTACAGTTGTGGAAGATGGAGCGTCGACAAGTGCAGATAGTGGAGACAGCGCACAACCTGCAAACAATGCAGTCTGCGAAGGTACCGAGCAGATTTATTCTGCTGACCACATAACTGGGTCGGCACCTGTCAGAGAGGAGGAACCTCGTCCACAGCAACAGAGACGCCCACCTACTATCTTGACTTATGATGCCTTAGGCAATCCTCAGTATGCAGCACAGGCTCAAGCAGTTATTTCCCAGGAAGCACCAACATCTCTTATCCTACCACGGACTTTTAGTTTCATTCTTGTCTTTTTTCCCGTTTTTTCCCTTTCTTTTGTTTAAATACTATCTGTAGGTCTCGTGTAAATATAAAATTTATAGCCTATAATGTAGATATGATTTGTAGTTTTGTAAATCTTAGTTGTAACCTGTAATTTGTGATTGTGGAATGTAAAAATAAAAAATTATAATTAAAAAAAAGTACAACTGTTCATCACAGCAAAATCTCTTATTTGTCCTCATCCTTCCACGGACTTTTAGTTTCATTGTTGTCTTTTTTCCCGTTTTTTCCCTTTCTTTTGTTTAAATACTATCTGTAGGTCTCGTGTAAATATAAAATTTATAGCCTATAATGTAGATATGATTTGTAGTTTTGAAAATCTTAGTTGTAACCTGTTATTTGTGATTGTGGAATGTAAAAATAAAAAATTATAATTAAAAAAAGTACAACTGTTCATCACAGCAAAATCTCTTATTTGTCCTATCCTACCACGGACTTTTAGTTTCATTGTTGTCTTTTTTCCCGTTTTTTCCCTTTCTTTTGTTTAAATACTATCTGTAGGTCTCGTGTAAATATAAAATTTATAGCCTATAATGTAGATATGATTTGTAGTTTTGTAAATCTTAGTTGTAACCTGTAATTTGTGATTGTGGAATGTAAAAATAAAAAATTATAATTAAAAAAAGTACAACTGTTCATCACAGCAAAATCTCTTATTTGTCCTATCCTACCACGGACTTTTAGTTTCATTGTTGTCTTTTTTCCCGTTTTTTCCCTTTCTTTTGTTTAAATACTATCTGTAGGTCTCGTGTAAATATAAAATTTATAGCCTATAATGTAGATATGATTTGTAGTTTTGTAAATCTTAGTTGTAACCTGTAATTTGTGATTGTGGAATGTAAAAATAAAAAATTATAATTAAAAAAAGTACAACTGTTCATCACAGCAAAATCTCTTATTTGTCCTCATCCTACCACGGGCTTTGAGTTTCATTGTTGTCTTTTTTCCCGTTTTTTCCCTTTCTTTTCTTTAAATACTATCTGTAGGTCTCGTGTAAATATAAAATTTATAGCCTATAATGTAGATATGATTTGTAGTTTTGAAAATCTTAGTTGTAACCTGTAATTTGGGATTGTGGAATGTAAAAATAAAAAATTATAATTAAAAAAAAGTACAACTGTTCATCACAGCAAAATCTCTTATTTGTCCTCATCCTACCACGGACTTTTAGTTTCATTGTTGTCTTTTTTCCCGTTTTTTCCCTTTCTTTTGTTTAAATACTATCTGTAGGTCTCGTGTCAATATAAAATTTATAGCCTATAATGTAGATATGATTTGTAGTTTTGTAAATCTTAGTTGTAACCTGTAATTTGTGATTGTGGAATGTAAAAATAAAAAATTATAATTAAAAAAAGTACAACTGTTCATCACAGCAAAATCTCTTATTTGTCCTATCCTACCACGGACTTTTAGTTTCATTGTTGTCTTTTTTCCCGTTTTTTCCCTTTCTTTTGTTTAAATACTATCTGTAGGTCTCGTGTCAATATAAAATTTATAGCCTATAATGTAGATATGATTTGTAGTTTTGAAAATCTTAGTTGTAACCTGTAATTTGTGATTGTGGAATGTAAAAATAAAAAATTATAATTAAAAAAAGTACAACTGTTCATCACAGCAAAATCTCTTATTTGTCCTATCCTACCACGGACTTTTAGTTTCATTGTTGTCTTTTTTCCCGTTTTTTCCCTTTCTTTTGTTTAAATACTATCTGTAGGTCTCGTGTCAATATAAAATTTATAGCCTATAATGTAGATATGATTTGTAGTTTTGAAAATCTTAGTTGTAACCTGTAATTTGTGATTGTGGAATGTAAAAATAAAAAATTATAATTAAAAAAAGTACAACTGTTCATCACAGCAAAATCTCTTATTTGTCCTATCCTACCACGGACTTTTAGTTTCATTGTTGTCTTTTTTCCCGTTTTTTCCCTTTCTTTTGTTTAAATACTATCTGTAGGTCTCGTGTAAATATAAAATTTATAGCCTATAATGTAGATATGATTTGTAGTTTTGTAAATCTTAGTTGTAACCTGTAATTTGTGATTGTGGAATGTAAAAATAAAAAATTTTAATTAAAAAAAAGTACAACTGTTCATCACAGCAAAATCTCTTATTTGTCCTCATCCTACCACGTAAATTTTTCAATGTTTTTACAATTTGTTTCTTTATTCTTTGTTTACAGTAAGTTTATATTTAATACTCAGCTCTTGGTTCTTCTGTTTTTCCTTCTCTAGTCAGTTGATTTGACAAATACACAATATGTAGCCAAGTGGCGAAAAGCAATGATGGAGGCTTATGAGCTAGCGAGCAAGAAGTCCAATGAGGGAGGCACTTGAGCCAAGCAACGTTATAATCACCGTGTCCGAGGTGTGGTGCTACAACCCGGTGATAGAGTACTTGTACGTAATTTAAGTTAACGATGTGGCCCTGGCAAGCTCAGATCGCATTGGGAGGACCAAATACATGTTGTGGTGCAGAGAAAGGGGGTTGACAGCCCAGTGTATGAGGTCAAGCCTGAATTGGGAACTGACCCAACAAGAACACTCCATAGGAACTTGCTCCTCCCATGCAATTACCTTCCAGTGGACATTCCGAACGATACTGCCAATGTCCAAACAAAGGTTCAGAAGAACAGTCACAGGAAGAAGAACAAGAGTAAACCACCTCAGAGAACAGAACTGGAAAACTCTTCATCTGATGATGACAGCGTTGATGAGTTCGTGGCCATCTCAGTGATCCCTCAAACCGATTACAGGCAAGATCAAACAGCCTTGACTGAAGAACATCCTCCCAACGGTGATACCACGGCTCAGCCTGTACAGCCAGAGCACCCAGAAGGAGCAGTCAGTGTGGGCAATGGAGGAGAAACTGACACCCCAAGTGTCGACCCACAAATAGCGAGGAAAGAGAAGCGGGCAGTACAGTTGTGGACGATAGAGCGTCGACAAGTGCAGATAGTGGAGACAGCGCACAACCTGCAAACAATGCAGTCTGCGAAGGTACCGAGCAGATTTATTCTGCTGACCACATAACTGGGTCGGCACCTGTCAGAGAGGAGGAACCTCGTCCACAGCGACAGAGACGCCCACCTACTATCCTGACTTATGATGCCTTAGGCAATCCTCAGTATGCAGCACAGGCTCAAGCAGTTATTTCCCAGGAAGCACCAACATACGAACAACCACAGGAATCTGTACCTTTTCCTGCTTGGAGCACACACATACCAGTTCATAAGCAGCTACCATTATGACCAACCTTCCAGCCAGTTCAGTACCCAATGATATTTGATGAACAAAGGATGCACCCATACAACCTGCACATGCTGCAGTATGCTTATTTACCAATTTCCTGTGTACCGTCCAGCGGATCAACTAATACAAGGACCAATGAACTTTGCTCGTGTGCCAATACAAGGACCATTGTATTGAGCTGCAGTTTTATCATGTTTCAATGTTTCAATTTAGCATAAAGACTAAGAACTATGAACTTTCTGGGGACACTTTCCGCAGAGACAGTTAAACGAAACAAAAAAAAAATTGCCCATAGCTTTGTATTTGTGTATCGAAGTAAGGATTTACTTGCTTTACTTTATGATGCCTATTGCATTCTACAAAGTGGACATGTTTACCAGAGAGAGGAGCTGAGCGGAATCAGCATAGAATAAGTACCAAAGTCAGGATCCTGCAAGTTAGTTAAGATAGAGAAAACAAATTGGATGGTAACATTGTTTTACAAAGGGCGTTACAGCTCAAGTTATTGTTTGTCTTTTTGCAAGATAAGTTATACGGTCCATGTCCAAGTGTCATATATAAGTCATCTAAGGACAACAAACAGACTATTTTCTTTTAAAGTCCTGCACAGGATAATCCCGACTAAGAAAGAACTGAAGAAGTATAATTTGATCGTTGATAATGCATGCTCTTTCTGCTTCAATCCAGACTCAATAGAACTTACTTTTATACATTACAACAAATCAACTAATTTCTTTACGAAGATGGTTTAATGATTATCATAACACAAAGATACAACTTTCAAAAAAGCAAATTTTATTCAACACATTGGAATATTCCATTCCACCCGAATTGCCAACTTTCCATAAATGCAGACTGCGTCTATTGATTTTATTGCAAAAGAAATATTTATACACTTGTAAAAAGCTGACAAAAAAACCTGAACTAGATGAATTCTTAACGAAGTTTTTTGAACAGTACAGTATTGAAAATTGTGGCATATCAAATATGTAACAGTGTAATGCGGCTGACGGACTTTTAGTTTCATTGTTGTCTTTTTTCCGTTTTTTCCCTCTTTTTTGTTTAAATACTATCTAGGTCTCGTGTAAATATAAAATTTATAGCCTATAATGTAGATATGATTTGTAGTTTTGTAAATCTTAGTTGTAACCTGTAATTTGTGATTGTGGAATGTAAAAATAAAAAATTATAATTAAAAAAAAAGTACAACTGTTCATCACAGCAAAATCTCTTATTTGTCCTCATCCTACCACGTAAATTTTTCAATGTTTTTACAATTTGTTTCTTTATTCTTTGTTTACAGTAAGTTTATATTTAATACTCAGCTCTTGGTTCTTCTGTTTTTCCTTCTCTAGTCAGTTGATTTGACAAAAACACTAGATTTGCTTTTGAAAATAAATTTCATAGTTCCGTAGATTTATTGTACTGCAACTCATTTCAAAGTCAGGATGCACACAAGAGCCATTCACAATATGTAGCCAAGTGGCGAAAAGCAATGATGGAGGCTTATGAGCTAGCGAGCAAGAAGTCCAATGAGGGAGGCACTTGAGCCAAGCAACGTTATAATCACCGTGTCCGAGGTGTGGTGCTACAACCCGGTGATAGAGTACTTGTACGTAATTTAAGTTAACGATGTGGCCCTGGCAAGCTCAGATCGCATTGGGAGGACCAAATACATGTTGTGGTGCAGAGAAAGGAGGTTGACAGCCCAGTGTATGAGGTCAAGCCTGAATTGGGAACTGACCCAACAAGAACACTCCATAGGAACTTGCTCCTCCCATGCAATTACCTTCCAGTGGACATTCCGAACGATACTGCCAATGTCCAAACAAAGGTTCAGAAGAACAGTCACAGGAAGAAGAACAAGAGTAAACCACCTCAGAGAACAGAACTGGAAAACTCTTCATCTGATGATGACAGCGTTGATGAGTTCGTGGCCATCTCAGTGATCCCTCAAACCGATTACAGGCAAGATCAAACAGCCTTGACTGAAGAACATCCTCCCAACGGTGATACCACGGCTCAGCCTGTACAGCCAGAGCACCCAGAAGGAGCAGTCAGTGTGGGCAATGGAGGAGAAACTGACACCCCAAGTGTCGACCCACAAATAGCGAGGAAAGAGAAGCGGGCAGTACAGTTGTGGAAGATGGAGCGTCGACAAGTGCAGATAGTGGAGACAGCGCACAACCTGCAAACAATGCAGTCTGCGAAGGTACCGAGCAGATTTATTCTGCTGACCACATAACTGGGTCGGCACCTGTCAGAGAGGAGGAACCTCGTCCACAGCGACAGAGACGCCCACCTACTATCTTGACTTATGATGCCTTAGGCAATCCTCAGTATGCAGCACAGGCTCAAGCAGTTATTTCCCAGGAAGCACCAACATCTCTTATCCTACCACGGACTTTTAGTTTCATTCTTGTCTTTTTTCCCGTTTTTTCCCTTTCTTTTGTTTAAATACTATCTGTAGGTCTCGTGTAAATATAAAATTTATAGCCTATAATGTAGATATGATTTGTAGTTTTGTAAATCTTAGTTGTAACCTGTAATTTGTGATTGTGGAATGTAAAAATAAAAAATTATAATTAAAAAAAAGTACAACTGTTCATCACAGCAAAATCTCTTATTTGTCCTCATCCTACCACGGACTTTTAGTTTCATTGTTGTCTTTTTTCCCGTTTTTTTCCCTTTCTTTTGTTTAAATACTATCTGTAGGTCTCGTGTAAATATAAAATTTATAGCCTATAATGTAGATATGATTTGTAGTTTTGAAAATCTTAGTTGTAACCTGTTATTTGTGATTGTGGAATGTAAAAATAAAAAATTATAATTAAAAAAAGTACAACTGTTCATCACAGCAAAATCTCTTATTTGTCCTATCCTACCACGGACTTTTAGTTTCATTGTTGTCTTTTTTCCCGTTTTTTCCCTTTCTTTTGTTTAAATACTATCTGTAGGTCTCGTGTAAATATAAAATTTATAGCCTATAATGTAGATATGATTTGTAGTTTTGTAAATCTTAGTTGTAACCTGTAATTTGTGATTGTGGAATGTAAAAATAAAAAATTATAATTAAAAAAAGTACAACTGTTCATCACAGCAAAATCTCTTATTTGTCCTATCCTACCACGGACTTTTAGTTTCATTGTTGTCTTTTTTCCCGTTTTTTCCCTTTCTTTTGTTTAAATACTATCTGTAGGTCTCGTGTAAATATAAAATTTATAGCCTATAATGTAGATATGATTTGTAGTTTTGTAAATCTTAGTTGTAACCTGTAATTTGTGATTGTGGAATGTAAAAATAAAAAATTATAATTAAAAAAAGTACAACTGTTCATCACAGCAAAATCTCTTATTTGTCCTCATCCTACCACGGGCTTTTAGTTTCATTGTTGTCTTTTTTCCCGTTTTTTCCCTTTCTTTTCTTTAAATACTATCTGTAGGTCTCGTGTAAATATAAAATTTATAGCCTATAATGTAGATATGATTTGTAGTTTTGAAAATCTTAGTTGTAACCTGTAATTTGGGATTGTGGAATGTAAAAATAAAAAATTATAATTAAAAAAAAGTACAACTGTTCATCACAGCAAAATCTCTTATTTGTCCTCATCCTACCACGGACTTTTAGTTTCATTGTTGTCTTTTTTCCCGTTTTTTCCCTTTCTTTTGTTTAAATACTATCTGTAGGTCTCGTGTCAATATAAAATTTATAGCCTATAATGTAGATATGATTTGTAGTTTTGTAAATCTTAGTTGTAACCTGTAATTTGTGATTGTGGAATGTAAAAATAAAAAATTATAATTAAAAAAAGTACAACTGTTCATCACAGCAAAATCTCTTATTTGTCCTATCCTACCACGGACTTTTAGTTTCATTGTTGTCTTTTTTCCCGTTTTTTCCCTTTCTTTTGTTTAAATACTATCTGTAGGTCTCGTGTCAATATAAAATTTATAGCCTATAATGTAGATATGATTTGTAGTTTTGAAAATCTTAGTTGTAACCTGTAATTTGTGATTGTGGAATGTAAAAATAAAAAATTATAATTAAAAAAAGTACAACTGTTCATCACAGCAAAATCTCTTATTTGTCCTATCCTACCACGGACTTTTAGTTTCATTGTTGTCTTTTTTCCCGTTTTTCCCCTTTCTTTTGTTTAAATACTATCTGTAGGTCTCGTGTAAATATAAAATTTATAGCCTATAATGTAGATATGATTTGTAGTTTTGTAAATCTTAGTTGTAACCTGTAATTTGTGATTGTGGAATGTAAAAATAAAAAATTTTAATTAAAAAAAAGTACAACTGTTCATCACAGCAAAATCTCTTATTTGTCCTCATCCTACCACGTAAATTTTTCAATGTTTTTACAATTTGTTTCTTTATTCTTTGTTTACAGTAAGTTTATATTTAATACTCAGCTCTTGGTTCTTCTGTTTTTCCTTCTCTAGTCAGTTGATTTGACAAATACACAATATGTAGCCAAGTGGCGAAAAGCAATGATGGAGGCTTATGAGCTAGCGAGCAAGAAGTCCAATGAGGGAGGCACTTGAGCCAAGCAACGTTATAATCACCGTGTCCGAGGTGTGGTGCTACAACCCGGTGATAGAGTACTTGTACGTAATTTAAGTTAACGATGTGGCCCTGGCAAGCTCAGATCGCATTGGGAGGACCAAATACATGTTGTGGTGCAGAGAAAGGGGGTTGACAGCCCAGTGTATGAGGTCAAGCCTGAATTGGGAACTGACCCAACAAGAACACTCCATAGGAACTTGCTCCTCCCATGCAATTACCTTCCAGTGGACATTCCGAACGATACTGCCAATGTCCAAACAAAGGTTCAGAAGAACAGTCACAGGAAGAAGAACAAGAGTAAACCACCTCAGAGAACAGAACTGGAAAACTCTTCATCTGATGATGACAGCGTTGATGAGTTCGTGGCCATCTCAGTGATCCCTCAAACCGATTACAGGCAAGATCAAACAGCCTTGACTGAAGAACATCCTCCCAACGGTGATACCACGGCTCAGCCTGTACAGCCAGAGCACCCAGAAGGAGCAGTCAGTGTGGGCAATGGAGGAGAAACTGACACCCCAAGTGTCGACCCACAAATAGCGAGGAAAGAGAAGCGGGCAGTACAGTTGTGGACGATAGAGCGTCGACAAGTGCAGATAGTGGAGACAGCGCACAACCTGCAAACAATGCAGTCTGCGAAGGTACCGAGCAGATTTATTCTGCTGACCACATAACTGGGTCGGCACCTGTCAGAGAGGAGGAACCTCGTCCACAGCGACAGAGACGCCCACCTACTATCCTGACTTATGATGCCTTAGGCAATCCTCAGTATGCAGCACAGGCTCAAGCAGTTATTTCCCAGGAAGCACCAACATACGAACAACCACAGGAATCTGTACCTTTTCCTGCTTGGAGCACACACATACCAGTTCATAAGCAGCTACCATTATGACCAACCTTCCAGCCAGTTCAGTACCCAATGATATTTGATGAACAAAGGATGCACCCATACAACCTGCACATGCTGCAGTATGCTTATTTACCAATTTCCTGTGTACCGTCCAGCGGATCAACTAATACAAGGACCAATGAACTTTGCTCGTGTGCCAATACAAGGACCATTGTATTGAGCTGCAGTTTTATCATGTTTCAATGTTTCAATTTAGCATAAAGACTAAGAACTATGAACTTTCTGGGGACACTTTCCGCAGAGACAGTTAAACGAAACAAAAAAAAAATTGCTCATAGCTTTGTATTTGTGTATCGAAGTAAGGATTTACTTGCTTTACTTTATGATGCCTATTGCATTCTACAAAGTGGACATGTTTACCAGAGAGAGGAGCTGAGCGGAATCAGCATAGAATAAGTACCAAAGTCAGGATCCTGCAAGTTAGTTAAGATAGAGAAAACAAATTGGATGGTAACATTGTTTTACAAAGGGCGTTACAGCTCAAGTTATTGTTTGTCTTTTTGCAAGATAAGTTATACGGTCCATGTCCAAGTGTCATATATAAGTCATCTAAGGACAACAAACAGACTATTTTCTTTTAAAGTCCTGCACAGGATAATCCCGACTAAGAAAGAACTGAAGAAGTATAATTTGATCGTTGATAATGCATGCTCTTTCTGCTTCAATCCAGACTCAATAGAACTTACTTTTATACATTACAACAAATCAACTAATTTCTTTACGAAGATGGTTTAATGATTATCATAACACAAAGATACAACTTTCAAAAAAGCAAATTTTATTCAACACATTGGAATATTCCATTCCACCCGAATTGCCAACTTTCCATAAATGCAGACTGCGTCTATTGATTTTATTGCAAAAGAAATATTTATACACTTGTAAAAAGCTGACAAAAAAACCTGAACTAGATGAATTCTTAACGAAGTTTTTTTGAACAGTACAGTATTGAAAATTGTGGCATATCAAATATGTAACAGTGTAATGCGGCTGACGGACTTTTAGTTTCATTGTTGTCTTTTTTCCGTTTTTTCCCTCTTTTTTGTTTAAATACTATCTAGGTCTCGTGTAAATATAAAATTTATAGCCTATAATGTAGATATGATTTGTAGTTTTGTAAATCTTAGTTGTAACCTGTAATTTGTGATTGTGGAATGTAAAAATAAAAAATTATAATTAAAAAAAAAGTACAACTGTTCATCACAGCAAAATCTCTTATTTGTCCTCATCCTACCACGTAAAATTTTCAATGTTTTTACAATTTGTTTCTTTATTCTTTGTTTACAGTAAGTTTATATTTAATACTCAGCTCTTGGTTCTTCTGTTTTTCCTTCTCTAGTCAGTTGATTTGACAAAAACACTAGATTTGCTTTTGAAAATAAATTTCATAGTTCCGTAGATTTATTGTACTGCAACTCATTTCAAAGTCAGGATGCACACAAGAGCCATTCACAATATGTAGCCAAGTGGCGAAAAGCAATGATGGAGGCTTATGAGCTAGCGAGCAAGAAGTCCAATGAGGGAGGCACTTGAGCCAAGCAACGTTATAATCACCGTGTCCGAGGTGTGGTGCTACAACCCGGTGATAGAGTACTTGTACGTAATTTAAGTTAACGATGTGGCCCTGGCAAGCTCAGATCGCATTGGGAGGACCAAATACATGTTGTGGTGCAGAGAAAGGAGGTTGACAGCCCAGTGTATGAGGTCAAGCCTGAATTGGGAACTGACCCAACAAGAACACTCCATAGGAACTTGCTCCTCCCATGCAATTACCTTCCAGTGGACATTCCGAACGATACTGCCAATGTCCAAACAAAGGTTCAGAAGAACAGTCACAGGAAGAAGAACAAGAGTAAACCACCTCAGAGAACAGAACTGGAAAACTCTTCATCTGATGATGACAGCGTTGATGAGTTCGTGGCCATCTCAGTGATCCCTCAAACCGATTACAGGCAAGATCAAACAGCCTTGACTGAAGAACATCCTCCCAACGGTGATACCACGGCTCAGCCTGTACAGCCAGAGCACCCAGAAGGAGCAGTCAGTGTGGGCAATGGAGGAGAAACTGACACCCCAAGTGTCGACCCACAAATAGCGAGGAAAGAGAAGCGGGCAGTACAGTTGTGGAAGATGGAGCGTCGACAAGTGCAGATAGTGGAGACAGCGCACAACCTGCAAACAATGCAGTCTGCGAAGGTACCGAGCAGATTTATTCTGCTGACCACATAACTGGGTCGGCACCTGTCAGAGAGGAGGAACCTCGTCCACAGCGACAGAGACGCCCACCTACTATCTTGACTTATGATGCCTTAGGCAATCCTCAGTATGCAGCACAGGCTCAAGCAGTTATTTCCCAGGAAGCACCAACATCTCTTATCCTACCACGGACTTTTAGTTTCATTCTTGTCTTTTTTCCCGTTTTTTCCCTTTCTTTTGTTTAAATACTATCTGTAGGTCTCGTGTAAATATAAAATTTATAGCCTATAATGTAGATATGATTTGTAGTTTTGTAAATCTTAGTTGTAACCTGTAATTTGTGATTGTGGAATGTAAAAATAAAAAATTATAATTAAAAAAAGTACAACTGTTCATCACAGCAAAATCTCTTATTTGTCCTATCCTACCACGGACTTTTAGTTTCATTGTTGTCTTTTTTCCCGTTTTTTCCCTTTCTTTTGTTTAAATACTATCTGTAGGTCTCGTGTAAATATAAAATTTATAGCCTATAATGTAGATATGATTTGTAGTTTTGTAAATCTTAGTTGTAACCTGTAATTTGTGATTGTGGAATGTAAAAATAAAAAATTATAATTAAAAAAAGTACAACTGTTCATCACAGCAAAATCTCTTATTTGTCCTATCCTACCACGGACTTTTAGTTTCATTGTTGTCTTTTTTCCCGTTTTTTCCCTTTCTTTTGTTTAAATACTATCTGTAGGTCTCGTGTAAATATAAAATTTATAGCCTATAATGTACATATGATTTGTAGTTTTGTAAATCTTAGTTGTAACCTGTAATTTGTGATTGTGGAATGTAAAAATAAAACATTTTAATTAAAAAAAAGTACAACTGTTCATCACAGCAAAATCTCTTATTTGTCCTCATCCTACCACGTAAATTTTTCAATGTTTTTACAATTTGTTTCTTTATTCTTTGTTTACAGTAAGTTTATATTTAATACTCAGCTCTTGGTTCTTCTGTTTTTCCTTCTCTAGTCAGTTGATTTGACAAATACACAATATGTAGCCAAGTGGCGAAAAGCAATGATGGAGGCTTATGAGCTAGCGAGCAAGAAGTCCAATGAGGGAGGCACTTGAGCCAAGCAACGTTATAATCACCGTGTCCGAGGTGTGGTGCTACAACCCGGTGATAGAGTACTTGTACGTAATTTAAGTTAACGATGTGGCCCTGGCAAGCTCAGATCGCATTGGGAGGACCAAATACATGTTGTGGTGCAGAGAAAGGGGGTTGACAGCCCAGTGTATGAGGTCAAGCCTGAATTGGGAACTGACCCAACAAGAACACTCCATAGGAACTTGCTCCTCCCATGCAATTACCTTCCAGTGGACATTCCGAACGATACTGCCAATGTCCAAACAAAGGTTCAGAAGAACAGTCACAGGAAGAAGAACAAGAGTAAACCACCTCAGAGAACAGAACTGGAAAACTCTTCATCTGATGATGACAGCAATGATGAGTTCGTGGCCATCTCAGTGATCCCTCAAACCGATTACAGGCAAGATCAAACAGCCTTGACTGAAGAACATCCTCCCAACGGTGATACCACGGCTCAGCCTGTACAGCCAGAGCACCCAGAAGGAGCAGTCAGTGTGGGCAATGGAGGAGAAACTGACACCCCAAGTGTCGACCCACAAATAGCGAGGAAAGAGAAGTGGGCAGTACAGTTGTGGACGATAGAGCGTCGACAAGTGCAGATAGTGGAGACAGCGCACAACCTGCAAACAATGCAGTCTGCGAAGGTACCGAGCAGATTTATTCTGCTGACCACATAACTGGGTCGGCACCTGTCAGAGAGGAGGAACCTCGTCCACAGCGACAGAGACGCCCACCTACTATCCTGACTTATGATGCCTTAGGCAATCCTCAGTATGCAGCACAGGCTCAAGCAGTTATTTCCCAGGAAGCACCAACATACGAACAACCACAGGAATCTGTACCTTTTCCTGCTTGGAGCACACACATACCAGTTCATAAGCAGCTACCATTATGACCAACCTTCCAGCCAGTTCAGTACCCAATGATATTTGATGAACAAAGGATACACCCATACAACCTGCACATGCTGCAGTATGCTTATTTACCAATTTCCTGTGTACCGTCCAGCGGATCAACTAATACAAGGACCAATGAACTTTGCTCGTGTGCCAATACAAGGACCATTGTATTGAGCTGCAGTTTTATCATGTTTCAATGTTTCAATTTAGCATAAAGACTAAGAACTATGAACTTTCTGGGGACACTTTCCGCAGAGACAGTTAAACGAAACAAAAAAAAATTGCTCATAGCTTTGTATTTGTGTATCGAAGTAAGGATTTACTTGCTTTATTTTATGATGCCTATTGCATTCTACAAAGTGGACATGTTTACCAGAGAGAGGAGCTGAGCGGAATCAGCATAGAATAAGTACCAAAGTCAGGATCCTGCAAGTTAGTTAAGATAGAGAAAACAAATTGGATGGTAACATTGTTTTACAAAGGGCGTTACAGCTCAAGTTATTGTTTGTCTTTTTGCAAGATAAGTTATACGGTCCATGTCCAAGTGTCATATATAAGTCATCTAAGGACAACAAACAGACTATTTTCTTTTAAAGTCCTGCACAGGATAATCCCGACTAAGAAAGAACTGAAGAAGTATAATTTGATCGTTGATAATGCATGCTCTTTCTGCTTCAATCCAGACTCAATAGAACTTACTTTTATACATTACAACAAATCAACTAATTTCTTTACGAAGATGGTTTAATGATTATCATAACACAAAGATACAACTTTCAAAAAAGCAAATTTTATTCAACACATTGGAATATTCCATTCCACCCAAATTGCCAACTTTCCATAAATGCAGACTGCGTCTATTGATTTTATTGCAAAAGAAATATTTATACACTTGTAAAAAGCTGACAAAAAAAACCTGAACTAGATGAATTCTTAACGAAGTTTTTTGAACAGTACAGTATTGAAAATTGTGGCATATCAAATATGTAACAGTGTAATGCGGCTGACGGACTTTTAGTTTCATTGTTGTCTTTTTTCCGTTTTTTCCCTCTTTTTTGTTTAAATACTATCTAGGTCTCGTGTAAATATAAAATTTATAGCCTATAATGTAGATATGATTTGTAGTTTTGTAAATCTTAGTTGTAACCTGTAATTTGTGATTGTGGAATGTAAAAATAAAAAATTATAATTAAAAAAAGTACAACTGTTCATCACAGCAAAATCTCTTATTTGTCCTATCCTACCACGGACTTTTAGTTTCATTGTTTTCTTTTTTCCCGTTTTTTCCCTTTCTTTTGTTTAAATACTATCTGTAGGTCTCGTGTAAATATAAAATTTATAGCCTATAATGTAGATATGATTTGTAGTTTTGTAAATCTTAGTTGTAACCTGTAATTTGTGATTGTGGAATGTAAAAATAAAAAATTTTAATTAAAAAAAAGTACAACTGTTCATCACAGCAAAATCTCTTATTTGACCTCATCCTACCACGGACTTTTAGTTTCATTGTTGTCTTTTTTCCCGTTTTTTCCCTTTCTTTTGTTTAAATACTATCTGTAGGTCTCGTGTAAATATAAAATTTATAGCCTATAATGTAGATATGATTTGTAGTTTTGAAAATCTTAGTTGTAACCTGTAATTTGTGATTGTGGAATGTAAAAATAAAAAATTATAATTAAAAAAAGTACAACTGTTCATCACAGCAAAATCTCTTATTTGTCCTATCCTACCACGGACTTTTAGTTTCATTGTTGTCTTTTTTCCCGTTTTTTCCCTTTCTTTTGTTTAAATACTATCTGTAGGTCTCGTGTAAATATAAAATTTATAGCCTATAATGTAGATATGATTTGTAGTTTTGTAAATCTTAGTTGTAACCTGTAATTTGTGATTGTGGAATGTAAAAATAAAAAATTTTAATTAAAAAAAAGTACAACTGTTCATCACAGCAAAATCTCTTATTTGTCCTCATCCTACCACGTAAATTTTTCAATGTTTTTACAATTTGTTTCTTTATTCTTTGTTTACAGTAAGTTTATATTTAATACTCAGCTCTTGGTTCTTCTGTTTTTCCTTCTCTAGTCAGTTGATTTGACAAATACACAATATGTAGCCAAGTGGCGAAAAGCAATGATGGAGGCTTATGCGCTAGCGAGCAAGAAGTCCAATGAGGGAGGCACTTGAGCCAAGCAACGTTATAATCACCGTGTCCGAGGTGTGGTGCTACAACCCGGTGATAGAGTACTTGTACGTAATTTAAGTTAACGATGTGGCCCTGGCAAGCTCAGATCGCATTGGGAGGACCAAATACATGTTGTGGTGCAGAGAAAGGGGGTTGACAGCCCAGTGTATGAGGTCAAGCCTGAATTGGGAACTGACCCAACAAGAACACTCCATAGGAACTTGCTCCTCCCATGCAATTACCTTCCAGTGGACATTCCGAACGATACTGCCAATGTCCAAACAAAGGTTCAGAAGAACAGTCACAGGAAGAAGAACAAGAGTAAACCACCTCAGAGAACAGAACTGGAAAACTCTTCATCTGATGATGACAGCGTTGATGAGTTCGTGGCCATCTCAGTGATCCCTCAAACCGATTACAGGCAAGATCAAACAGCCTTGACTGAAGAACATCCTCCCAACGGTGATACCACGGCTCAGCCTGTACAGCCAGAGCACCCAGAAGGAGCAGTCAGTGTGGGCAATGGAGGAGAAACTGACACCCCAAGTGTCGACCCACAAATAGCGAGGAAAGAGAAGTGGGCAGTACAGTTGTGGACGATAGAGCGTCGACAAGTGCAGATAGTGGAGACAGCGCACAACCTGCAAACAATGCAGTCTGCGAAGGTACCGAGCAGATTTATTCTGCTGACCACATAACTGGGTCGGCACCTGTCAGAGAGGAGGAACCTCGTCCACAGCGACAGAGACGCCCACCTACTATCCTGACTTATGATGCCTTAGGCAATCCTCAGTATGCAGCACAGGCTCAAGCAGTTATTTCCCAGGAAGCACCAACATACGAACAACCACAGGAATCTGTACCTTTTCCTGCTTGGAGCACACACATACCAGTTCATAAGCAGCTACCATTATGACCAACCTTCCAGCCAGTTCAGTACCCAATGATATTTGATGAACAAAGGATACACCCATACAACCTGCACATGCTGCAGTATGCTTATTTACCAATTTCCTGTGTACCGTCCAGCGGATCAACTAATACAAGGACCAATGAACTTTGCTCGTGTGCCAATACAAGGACCATTGTATTGAGCTGCAGTTTTATCATGTTTCAATGTTTCAATTTAGCATAAAGACTAAGAACTATGAACTTTCTGGGGACACTTTCCGCAGAGACAGTTAAACGAAACAAAAAAAAATTGCTCATAGCTTTGTATTTGTGTATCGAAGTAAGGATTTACTTGCTTTATTTTATGATGCCTATTGCATTCTACAAAGTGGACATGTTTACCAGAGAGAGGAGCTGAGCGGAATCAGCATAGAATAAGTACCAAAGTCAGGATCCTGCAAGTTAGTTAAGATAGAGAAAACAAATTGGATGGTAACATTGTTTTACAAAGGGCGTTACAGCTCAAGTTATTGTTTGTCTTTTTGCAAGATAAGTTATACGGTCCATGTCCAAGTGTCATATATAAGTCATCTAAGGACAACAAACAGACTATTTTCTTTTAAAGTCCTGCACAGGATAATCCCGACTAAGAAAGAACTGAAGAAGTATAATTTGATCGTTGATAATGCATGCTCTTTCTGCTTCAATCCAGACTCAATAGAACTTACTTTTATACATTACAACAAATCAACTAATTTCTTTACGAAGATGGTTTAATGATTATCATAACACAAAGATACAACTTTCAAAAAAGCAAATTTTATTCAACACATTGGAATATTCCATTCCACCCAAATTGCCAACTTTCCATAAATGCAGACTGCGTCTATTGATTTTATTGCAAAAGAAATATTTATACACTTGTAAAAAGCTGACAAAAAAACCTGAACTAGATGAATTCTTAACGAAGTTTTTTGAACAGTACAGTATTGAAAATTGTGGCATATCAAATATGTAACAGTGTAATGCGGCTGACGGACTTTTAGTTTCATTGTTGTCTTTTTTCCGTTTTTTCCCTCTTTTTTGTTTAAATACTATCTAGGTCTCGTGTAAATATAAAATTTATAGCCTATAATGTAGATATGATTTGTAGTTTTGTAAATCTTAGTTGTAACCTGTAATTTGTGATTGTGGAATGTAAAAATAAAAAATTATAATTAAAAAAAGTACAACTGTTCATCACAGCAAAATCTCTTATTTGTCCTATCCTACCACGGACTTTTAGTTTCATTGTTTTCTTTTTTCCCGTTTTTTCCCTTTCTTTTGTTTAAATACTATCTGTAGGTCTCGTGTAAATATAAAATTTATAGCCTATAATGTAGATATGATTTGTAGTTTTGTAAATCTTAGTTGTAACCTGTAATTTGTGATTGTGGAATGTAAAAATAAAAAATTTTAATTAAAAAAAAGTACAACTGTTCATCACAGCAAAATCTCTTATTTGTCCTCATCCTACCACGGACTTTTAGTTTCATTGTTGTCTTTTTTCCCGTTTTTTCCCTTTCTTTTGTTTAAATACTATCTGTAGGTCTCGTGTAAATATAAAATTTATAGCCTATAATGTAGATATGATTTGTAGTTTTGAAAATCTTAGTTGTAACCTGTAATTTGTGATTGTGGAATGTAAAAATAAAAAATTATAATTAAAAAAAGTACAACTGTTCATCACAGCAAAATCTCTTATTTGTCCTATCCTACCACGGACTTTTAGTTTCATTGTTGTCTTTTTTCCCGTTTTTTCCCTTTCTTTTGTTTAAATACTATCTGTAGGTCTCGTGTAAATATAAAATTTATAGCCTATAATGTAGATATGATTTGTAGTTTTGTAAATCTTAGTTGTAACCTGTAATTTGTGATTGTGGAATGTAAAAATAAAAAATTTTAATTAAAAAAAAGTACAACTGTTCATCACAGCAAAATCTCTTATTTGTCCTCATCCTACCACGTAAATTTTTCAATGTTTTTACAATTTGTTTCTTTATTCTTTGTTTACAGTAAGTTTATATTTAATACTCAGCTCTTGGTTCTTCTGTTTTTCCTTCTCTAGTCAGTTGATTTGACAAATACACAATATGTAGCCAAGTGGCGAAAAGCAATGATGGAGGCTTATGCGCTAGCGAGCAAGAAGTCCAATGAGGGAGGCACTTGAGCCAAGCAACGTTATAATCACCGTGTCCGAGGTGTGGTGCTACAACCCGGTGATAGAGTACTTGTACGTAATTTAAGTTAACGATGTGGCCCTGGCAAGCTCAGATCGCATTGGGAGGACCAAATACATGTTGTGGTGCAGAGAAAGGGGGTTGACAGCCCAGTGTATGAGGTCAAGCCTGAATTGGGAACTGACCCAACAAGAACACTCCATAGGAACTTGCTCCTCCCATGCAATTACCTTCCAGTGGACATTCCGAACGATACTGCCAATGTCCAAACAAAGGTTCAGAAGAACAGTCACAGGAAGAAGAACAAGAGTAAACCACCTCAGAGAACAGAACTGGAAAACTCTTCATCTGATGATGACAGCGTTGATGAGTTCGTGGCCATCTCAGTGATCCCTCAAACCGATTACAGGCAAGATCAAACAGCCTTGACTGAAGAACATCCTCCCAACGGTGATACCACGGCTCAGCCTGTACAGCAAGAGCACCCAGAAGGAGCAGTCAGTGTGGGCAATGGAGGAGAAACTGACACCCCAAGTGTCGACCCACAAATAGCGAGGAAAGAGAAGCGGGCAGTACAGTTGTGGACGATAGAGCGTCGACAAGTGCAGATAGTGGAGACAGTGCACAACCTGCAAACAATGCAGTCTGCGAAGGTACCGAGCAGATTTATTCTGCTGACCACATAACTGGGTCGGCACCTGTCAGAGAGGAGGAACCTCGTCCACAGCGACAGAGACGCCCACCTACTATCCTGACTTATGATGCCTTAGGCAATCCTCAGTATGCAGCACAGGCTCAAGCAGTTATTTCCCAGGAAGCACCAACATACGAACAACCACAGGAATCTGTACCTTTTCCTGCTTGGAGCACACACATACCAGTTCATAAGCAGCTACCATTATGACCAACCTTCCAGCCAGTTCAGTACCCAATGATATTTGATGAACAAAGGATGCACCCATACAACCTGCACATGCTGCAGTATGCTTATTTACCAATTTCCTGTGTACCGTCCAGCGGATCAACTAATACAAGGACCAATGAACTTTGCTCGTGTGCCAATACAAGGACCATTGTATTGAGCTGCAGTTTTATCATGTTTCAATGTTTCAATTTAGCATAAAGACTAAGAACTATGAACTTTCTGGGGACACTTTCCGCAGAGACAGTTAAACGAAACAAAAAAAAATTGCTCATAGCTTTGTATTTGTGTATCGAAGTAAGGATTTACTTGCTTTATTTTATGATGCCTATTGCATTCTACAAAGTGGACATGTTTACCAGAGAGAGGAGCTGAGCGGAATCAGCATAGAATAAGTACCAAAGTCAGGATCCTGCAAGTTAGTTAAGATAGAGAAAACAAATTGGATGGTAACATTGTTTTACAAAGGGCGTTACAGCTCAAGTTATTGTTTGTCTTTTTGCAAGATAAGTTATACGGTCCATGTCCAAGTGTCATATATAAGTCATCTAAGGACAACAAACAGACTATTTTCTTTTAAAGTCCTGCACAGGATAATCCCGACTAAGAAAGAACTGAAGAAGTATAATTTGATCGTTGATAATGCATGCTCTTTCTGCTTCAATCCAGACTCAATAGAACTTACTTTTATACATTACAACAAATCGACTAATTTCTTTACGAAGATGGTTTAATGATTATCATAACACAAAGATACAACTTTCAAAAAAGCAAATTTTATTCAACACATTGGAATATTCCATTCCACCCGAATTGCCAACTTTCCATAAATGCAGACTGCGTCTATTGATTTTATTGCAAAAGAAATATTTATACACTTGTAAAAAGCTGACAAAAAAACCTGAACTAGATGAATTCTTAACGAAGTTTTTTGAACAGTACAGTATTGAAAATTGTGGCATATCAAATATGTAACAGTGTAATGCGGCTGACGGACTTTTAGTTTCATTGTTGTCTTTTTTCCGTTTTTTCCCTCTTTTTTGTTTAAATACTATCTAGGTCTCGTGTAAATATAAAATTTATAGCCTATAATGTAGATATGATTTGTAGTTTTGTAAATCTTAGTTGTAACCTGTAATTTGTGATTGTGGAATGTAAAAATAAAAAATTATAATTAAAAAAAAGTACAACTGTTCATCACAGCAAAATCTCTTATTTGTCCTCATCCTACCACGGACTTTTAGTTTCATTGTTGTCTTTTTTCCCGTTTTTTCCCTTTCTTTTGTTTAAATACTATCTGTAGGTCTCGTGTAAATATAAAATTTATAGCCTATAATGTAGATATGATTTGTAGTTTTGAAAATCTTAGTTGTAACCTGTTATTTGTGATTGTGGAATGTAAAAATAAAAAATTATAATTAAAAAAAGTACAACTGTTCATCACAGCAAAATCTCTTATTTGTCCTATCCTACCACGGACTTTTAGTTTCATTGTTGTCTTTTTTCCCGTTTTTTTCCCTTTCTTTTGTTTAAATACTATCTGTAGGTCTCGTGTAAATATAAAATTTATAGCCTATAATGTAGATATGATTGGTAGTTTTGTAAATCTTAGTTGTAACCTGTAATTTGTGATTGTGGAATGTAAAAATAAAAAATTATAATTAAAAAAAGTACAACTGTTCATCACAGCAAAATCTCTTATTTGTCCTCATCCTACCACGGGCTTTTAGTTTCATTGTTGTCTTTTTTCCCGTTTTTTCCCTTTCTTTTCTTTAAATACTATCTGTAGGTCTCGTGTAAATATAAAATTTATAGCCTATAATGTAGATATGATTTGTAGTTTTGAAAATCTTAGTTGTAACCTGTAATTTGGGATTGTGGAATGTAAAAATAAAAAATTATAATTAAAAAAAAGTACAACCGTTCATCACAGCAAAATCTCTTATTTGTCCTCATCCTACCACGGACTTTTAGTTTCATTGTTGTCTTTTTTCCCGTTTTTTTCCCTTTCTTTTGTTTAAATACTATCTGTAGGTCTCGTGTCAATATAAAATTTATAGCCTATAATGTAGATATGATTTGTAGTTTTGTAAATCTTAGTTGTAACCTGTAATTTGTGATTGTGGAATGTAAAAATAAAAAATTATAATTAAAAAAAAGTACAACTGTTCATCACAGCAAAATCTCTTATTTGTCCTATCCTACCACGGACTTTTAGTTTCATTGTTGTCTTTTTTTCCCGTTTTTTCCCTTTCTTTTGTTTAAATACTATCTGTAGGTCTCGTGTCAATATAAAATTTATAGCCTATAATGTAGATATGATTTGTAGTTTTGAAAATCTTAGTTGTAACCTGTAATTTGTGATTGTGGAATGTAAAAATAAAAAATTATAATTAAAAAAAGTACAACTGTTCATCACAGCAAAATCTCTTATTTGTCCTATCCTACCACGGACTTTTAGTTTCATTGTTGTCTTTTTTCCCGTTTTTTCCCTTTCTTTTGTTTAAATACTATCTGTAGGTCTCGTGTAAATATAAAATTTATAGCCTATAATGTAGATATGATTTGTAGTTTTGAAAATCTTAGTTGTAACCTGTAATTTGTGATTGTGGAATGTAAAAATAAAAAATTTTAATTAAAAAAAAGTACAACTGTTCATCACAGCAAAATTTCTTATTTGTCCTCATCCTACCACGTAAATTTTTCAATGTTTTTACAATTTGTTTCTTTATTCTTTGTTTACAGTAAGTTTATATTTAATACTCAGCTCTTGGTTCTTCTGTTTTTCCTTCTCTAGTCAGTTGATTTGACAAATACACAATATGTAGCCAAGTGGCGAAAAGCAATGATGGAGGCTTATGAGCTAGCTTGCAAGAAGTCCAATGAGGGAGGCACTTGAGCCAAGCAACGTTATAATCACCGTGTCCGAGGTGTGGTGCTACAACCCGGTGATAGAGTACTTGTACGTAATTTAAGTTAACGATGTGGCCCTGGCAAGCTCAGATCGCATTGGGAGGACCAAATACATGTTGTGGTGCAGAGAAAGGGGGTTGACAGCCCAGTGTATGAGGTCAAGCCTGAATTGGGAACTGACCCAACAAGAACACTCCATAGGAACTTGCTCCTCCCATGCAATTACCTTCCAGTGGACATTCCGAACGATACTGCCAATGTCCAAACAAAGGTTCAGAAGAACAGTCACAGGAAGAAGAACAAGAGTAAACCACCTCAGAGAACAGAACTGGAAAACTCTTCATCTGATGATGACAGCGTTGATGAGTTCGTGGCCATCTCAGTGATCCCTCAAACCGATTACAGGCAAGATCAAACAGCCTTGACTGAAGAACATCCTCCCAACGGTGATACCACGGCTCAGCCTGTACAGCCAGAGCACCCAGAAGGAGCAGTCAGTGTGGGCAATGGAGGAGAAACTGACACCCCAAGTGTCGACCCACAAATAGCGAGGAAAGAGAAGCGGGCAGTACAGTTGTGGACGATAGAGCGTCGACAAGTGCAGATAGTGGAGACAGCGCACAACCTGCAAACAATGCAGTCTGCGAAGGTACCGAGCAGATTTATTCTGCTGACCACATAACTGGGTCGGCACCTGTCAGAGAGGAGGAACCTCGTCCACAGCGACAGAGACGCCCACCTACTATCCTGACTTATGATGCCTTAGGCAATCCTCAGTATGCAGCACAGGCTCAAGCAGTTATTTCCCAGGAAGCACCAACATACGAACAACCACAGGAATCTGTACCTTTTCCTGCTTGGAGCACACACATACCAGTTCATAAGCAGCTACCATTATGACCAACCTTCCAGCCAGTTCAGTACCCAATGATATTTGATGAACAAAGGATGCACCCATACAACCTGCACATGCTGCAGTATGCTTATTTACCAATTTCCTGTGTACCGTCCAGCGGATCAACTAATACAAGGACCAATGAACTTTGCTCGTGTGCCAATACAAGGACCATTGTATTGAGCTGCAGTTTTATCATGTTTCAATGTTTCAATTTAGCATAAAGACTAAGAACTATGAACTTTCTGGGGACACTTTCCGCAGAGACAGTTAAACGAAACAAAAAAAAAATTGCTCATAGCTTTGTATTTGTGTATCGAAGTAAGGATTTACTTGCTTTATTTTATGATGCCTATTGCATTCTACAAAGTGGACATGTTTACCAGAGAGAGGAGCTGAGCGGAATCAGCATAGAATAAGTACCAAAGTCAGGATCCTGCAAGTTAGTTAAGATAGAGAAAACAAATTGGATGGTAACATTGTTTTACAAAGGGCGTTACAGCTCAAGTTATTGTTTATCTTTTTGCAAGATAAGTTATACGGTCCATGTCCAAGTGTCATATATAAGTCATCTAAGGACAACAAACAGACTATTTTCTTTTAAAGTCCTGCACAGGATAATCCCGACTAAGAAAGAACTGAAGAAGTATAATTTGATCGTTGATAATGCATGCTCTTTCTGCTTCAATCCAGACTCAATAGAACTTACTTTTATACATTACAACAAATCGACTAATTTCTTTACGAAGATGGTTTAATGATTATCATAACACAAAGATACAACTTTCAAAAAAGCAAATTTTATTCAACACATTGGAATATTCCATTCCACCCGAATTGCCAACTTTCCATAAATGCAGACTGCGTCTATTGATTTTATTGCAAAAGAAATATTTATACACTTGTAAAAAGCTGACAAAAAAAACCTGAACTAGATGAATTCTTAACGAAGTTTTTTGAACAGTACAGTATTGAAAATTGTGGCATATCAAATATGTAACAGTGTAATGCGGCTGACGGACTTTTAGTTTCATTGTTGTCTTTTTTTCCGTTTTTTCCCTCTTTTTTGTTTAAATACTATCTAGGTCTCGTGTAAATATAAAATTTATAGCCTATAATGTAGATATGATTTGTAGTTTTGTAAATCTTAGTTGTAACCTGTAATTTGTGATTGTGGAATGTAAAAATAAAAAATTATAATTAAAAAAAAGTACAACTGTTCATCACAGCAAAATCTCTTATTTGTCCTCATCCTACCACGGACTTTTAGTTTCATTGTTGTCTTTTTTCCCGTTTTTTCCCTTTCTTTTGTTTAAATACTATCTGTAGGTCTCGTGTAAATATAAAATTTATAGCCTATAATGTAGATATGATTTGTAGTTTTGAAATCTTAGTTGTAACCTGTTATTTGTGATTGTGGAATGTAAAAATAAAAAATTATAATTAAAAAAAGTACAACTGTTCATCACAGCAAAATCTCTTATTTGTCCTATCCTACCACGGACTTTTAGTTTCATTGTTGTCTTTTTTCCCGTTTTTTTCCCTTTCTTTTGTTTAAATACTATCTGTAGGTCTCGTGTAAATATAAAATTTATAGCCTATAATGTAGATATGATTTGTAGTTTTGTAAATCTTAGTTGTAACCTGTAATTTGTGATTGTGGAATGTAAAAATAAAAAATTATAATTAAAAAAAGTACAACTGTTCATCACAGCAAAATCTCTTATTTGTCCTATCCTACCACGGACTTTTAGTTTCATTGTTGTCTTTTTTCCCGTTTTCTCCCTTTCTTTTGTTTAAATACTATCTGTAGGTCTCGTGTAAATATAAAATTTATAGCCTATAATGTAGATATGATTTGTAGTTTTGTAAATCTTAGTTGTAACCTGTAATTTGTGATTGTGGAATGTAAAAATAAAAAATTATAATTAAAAAAAGTACAACTGTTCATCACAGCAAAATCTCTTATTTGTCCTCATCCTACCACGGGCTTTTAGTTTCATTGTTGTCTTTTTTCCCGTTTTTTCCCTTTCTTTTCTTTAAATACTATCTGTAGGTCTCGTGTAAATATAAAATTTATAGCCTATAATGTAGATATGATTTGTAGTTTTGAAAATCTTAGTTGTAACCTGTAATTTGTGATTGTGGAATGTAAAAATAAAAAATTTTAATTAAAAAAAAGTACAACTGTTCATCACAGCAAAATTTCTTATTTGTCCTCATCCTACCACGTAAATTTTTCAATGTTTTTACAATTTGTTTCTTTATTCTTTGTTTACAGTAAGTTTATATTTAATACTCAGCTCTTGGTTCTTCTGTTTTTCCTTCTCTAGTCAGTTGATTTGACAAATACACAATATGTAGCCAAGTGGCGAAAAGCAATGATGGAGGCTTATGAGCTAGCTTGCAAGAAGTCCAATGAGGGAGGCACTTGAGCCAAGCAACGTTATAATCACCGTGTCCGAGGTGTGGTGCTACAACCCGGTGATAGAGTACTTGTACGTAATTTAAGTTAACGATGTGGCCCTGGCAAGCTCAGATCGCATTGGGAGGACCAAATACATGTTGTGGTGCAGAGAAAGGGGGTTGACAGCCCAGTGTATGAGGTCAAGCCTGAATTGGGAACTGACCCAACAAGAACACTCCATAGGAACTTGCTCCTCCCATGCAATTACCTTCCAGTGGACATTCCGAACGATACTGCCAATGTCCAAACAAAGGTTCAGAAGAACAGTCACAGGAAGAAGAACAAGAGTAAACCACCTCAGAGAACAGAACTGGAAAACTCTTCATCTGATGATGACAGCGTTGATGAGTTCGTGGCCATCTCAGTGATCCCTCAAACCGATTACAGGCAAGATCAAACAGCCTTGACTGAAGAACATCCTCCCAACGGTGATACCACGGCTCAGCCTGTACAGCCAGAGCACCCAGAAGGAGCAGTCAGTGTGGGCAATGGAGGAGAAACTGACACCCCAAGTGTCGACCCACAAATAGCGAGGAAAGAGAAGCGGGCAGTACAGTTGTGGACGATAGAGCGTCGACAAGTGCAGATAGTGGAGACAGCGCACAACCTGCAAACAATGCAGTCTGCGAAGGTACCGAGCAGATTTATTCTGCTGACCACATAACTGGGTCGGCACCTGTCAGAGAGGAGGAACCTCGTCCACAGCGACAGAGACGCCCACCTACTATCCTGACTTATGATGCCTTAGGCAATCCTCAGTATGCAGCACAGGCTCAAGCAGTTATTTCCCAGGAAGCACCAACATACGAACAACCACAGGAATCTGTACCTTTTCCTGCTTGGAGCACACACATACCAGTTCATAAGCACTACCATTATGACCAACCTTCCAGCCAGTTCAGTACCCAATGATATTTGATGAACAAAGGATGCACCCATACAACCTGCACATGCTGCAGTATGCTTATTTACCAATTTCCTGTGTACCGTCCAGCGGATCAACTAATACAAGGACCAATGAACTTTGCTCGTGTGCCAATACAAGGACCATTGTATTGAGCTGCAGTTTTATCATGTTTCAATGTTTCAATTTAGCATAAAGACTAAGAACTATGAACTTTCTGGGGACACTTTCCGCAGAGACAGTTAAACGAAACAAAAAAAAATTGCTCATAGCTTTGTATTTGTGTATCGAAGTAAGGATTTACTTGCTTTATTTTATAATGCCTATTGCATTCTACAAAGTGGACATGTTTACCAGAGAGAGGAGCTGAGCGGAATCAGCATAGAATAAGTACCAAAGTCAGGATGTTGCAAGTTAGTTAAGATAGAGAAAACAAATTGGATGGTAACATTGTTTTACAAAGGGCGTTACAGCTCAAGTTATTGTTTGTCTTTTTGCAAGATAAGTTATACGGTCCATGTCCAAGTGTCATATATAAGTCATCTAAGGACAACAAACAGACTATTTTCTTTTAAAGTCCTGCACAGGATAATCCCGACTAAGAAAGAACTGAAGAAGTATAATTTGATCGTTGATAATGCATGCTCTTTCTGCTTCAATCCAGACTCAATAGAACTTACTTTTATACATTACAACAAATCGACTAATTTCTTTACGAAGATGGTTTAATGATTATCATAACACAAAGATACAACTTTCAAAAAAGCAAATTTTATTCAACACATTGGAATATTCCATTCCAACCGAATTGCCAACTTTCCATAAATGCAGACTGCGTCTATTGATTTTATTGCAAAAGAAATATTTATACACTTGTAAAAAGCTGACAAAAAAACCTGAACTAGATGAATTCTTAACGAAGTTTTTTGAACAGTACAGTATTGAAAATTGTGGCATATCAAATATGTAACAGTGTAATGCGGCTGACGGACTTTTAGTTTCATTGTTGTCTTTTTTCCGTTTTTTCCCTCTTTTTTGTTTAAATACTATCTGTAGGTCTCGTGTAAATATAAAATTTATAGCCTATAATGTAGATATGATTTGTAGTTTTGTAAATCTTAGTTGTAACCTGTAATTTGTGATTGTGGAATGTAAAAATAAAAAATTATAATTAAAAAAAGTACAACTGTTCATCACAGCAAAATCTCTTATTTGTCCATCCTACCACGGACTTTTAGTTTCATTGTTGTCTTTTTTCCCGTTTTTTCCCTTTCTTTTGTTTAAATACTATCTGTAGGTCTCGTGTAAATATAAAATTTATAGCCTATAATGTAGATATGATTTGTAGTTTTGTAAATCTTAGTTGTAACCTGTAATTTGTGATTGTGGAATGTAAAAATAAAAAATTTTAATTAAAAAGAAGTACAACTGTTCATCACAGCAAAATCTCTTATTTGTCCTCATCCTACCACGTAAATTTTTCAATGTTTTTACAATTTGTTTCTTTATTCTTTGTTTACAGTAAGTTTATATTTAATACTCAGCTCTTGGTTCTTCTGTTTTTCCTTCTCTAGTCAGTTGATTTGACAAATACACAATATGTAGCCAAGTGGCGAAAAGCAATGATGGAGGCTTATGAGCTAGCGAGCAAGAAGTCCAATGAGGGAGGCACTTGAGCCAAGCAACGTTATAATCACCGTGTCCGAGGTGTGGTGCTACAACCCGGTGATAGAGTACTTGTACGTAATTTAAGTTAACGATGTGGCCCTGGCAAGCTCAGATCGCATTGGGAGGACCAAATACATGTTGTGGTGCAGAGAAAGGGGGTTGACAGCCCAGTGTATGAGGTCAAGCCTGAATTGGGAACTGACCCAACAAGAACACTCCATAGGAACTTGCTCCTCCCATGCAATTACCTTCCAGTGGACATTCCGAACGATACTGCCAATGTCCAAACAAAGGTTCAGAAGAACAGTCACAGGAAGAAGAACAAGAGTAAACCACCTCAGAGAACAGAACTGGAAAACTCTTCATCTGATGATGACAGCGTTGATGAGTTCGTGGCCATCTCAGTGATCCCTCAAACCGATTACAGGCAAGATCAAACAGCCTTGACTGAAGAACATCCTCCCAACGGTGATACCACGGCTCAGCCTGTACAGCCAGAGCACCCAGAAGGAGCAGTCAGTGTGGGCAATGGAGGAGAAACTGACACCCCAAGTGTCGACCCACAAATAGCGAGGAAAGAGAAGCGGGCAGTACAGTTGTGGACGATAGAGCGTCGACAAGTGCAGATAGTGGAGACAGTGCACAACCTGCAAACAATGCAGTCTGCGAAGGTACGGAGCAGATTTATTCTGCTGACCACATAACTGGGTCAGCACCTGTCAGAGAGGAGGAACCTCGTCCACAGCGACAGAGACGCCCACATACTATCCTGACTTATGATGCCTTAGGCAATCCTCAGTATGCAGCACAGGCTCAAGCAGTTATTTCCCAGGAAGCACCAACATACGAACAACCACAGGAATCTGTACCTTTTCCTGCTTGGAGCACACACATACCAGTTCATAAGCAGCTACCATTATGACCAACCTTCCAGCCAGTTCAGTACCCAATGACATTTGATGAACAAAGGATGCACCCATACAACCTGCACATGCTGCAGTATGCTTATTTACCAATTTCCTGTGTACCGTCCAGCGGATCAACTAATACAAGGACCAATGAACTTTGCTCGTGTGCCAATACAAGGACCATTGTATTGAGCTGCAGTTTTATCATGTTTCAATGTTTCAATTTAGCATAAAGACTAAGAACTATGAACTTTCTGGGGACACTTTCCGCAGAGACAGTTAAACGAAACAAAAAAAAATTGCTCATAGCTTTGTATTTGTGTATCGAAGTAAGGATTTACTTGCTTTATTTTATGATGCCTATTGCATTCTACAAAGTGGACATGTTTACCAGAGAGAGGAGCTGAGCGGAATCAGCATAGAATAAGTACCAAAGTCAGGATCCTGCAAGTTAGTTAAGATAGAGAAAACAAATTGGATGGTAACATTGTTTTACAAAGGGCGTTACAGCTCAAGTTATTGTTTATCTTTTTGCAAGATAAGTTATACGGTCCATGTCCAAGTGTCATATATAAGTCATCTAAGGACAACAAACAGACTATTTTCTTTTAAAGTCCTGCACAGGATAATCCCGACTAAGAAAGAACTGAAGAAGTATAATTTGATCGTTGATAATGCATGCTCTTTCTGCTTCAATCCAGACTCAATAGAACTTACTTTTATACATTACAACAAATCGACTAATTTCTTTACGAAGATGGTTTAATGATTATCATAACACAAAGATACAACTTTCAAAAAAGCAAATTTTATTCAACACATTGGAATATTCCATTCCACCCGAATTGCCAACTTTCCATAAATGCAGACTGCGTCTATTGATTTTATTGCAAAAGAAATATTTATACACTTGTAAAAAGCTGACAAAAAAACCTGAACTAGATGAATTCTTAACGAAGTTTTTTGAACAGTACAGTATTGAAAATTGTGGCATATCAAATATGTAACAGTGTAATGCGGCTGACGGACTTTTAGTTTCATTGTTGTCTTTTTTCCGTTTTTTCCCTCTTTTTTGTTTAAATACTATCTAGGTCTCGTGTAAATATAAAATTTATAGCCTATAATGTAGATATGATTTGTAGTTTTGTAAATCTTAGTTGTAACCTGTAATTTGTGATTGTGGAATGTAAAAATAAAAAATTATAATTAAAAAAAAGTACAACTGTTCATCACAGCAAAATCTCTTATTTGTCCTCATCCTACCACGGACTTTTAGTTTCATTGTTGTCTTTTTTCCCGTTTTTTCCCGTTTTTTCCCTTTCTTTTGTTTAAATACTATCTGTAGGTCTCGTGTAAATATAAAATTTATAGCCTATAATGTAGATATGATTTGTAGTTTTGTAAATCTTAGTTGTAACCTGTAATTTGTGATTGTGGAATGTAAAAATAAAAAATTATAATTAAAAAAAGTACAACTGTTCATCACAGCAAAATCTCTTATTTGTCCTCATCCTACCACGGACTTTTAGTTTCATTGTTTTCTTTTTTCCCGTTTTTTCCCTTTCTTTTGTTTAAATACTATCTGTAGGTCTCGTGTAAATATAAAATTTATAGCCTATAATGTAGATATGATTTGTAGTTTTGAAAATCTTAGTTGTAACCTGTAATTTGTGATTGTGGAATGTAAAAATAAAAAATTATAATTAAAAAAAGTACAACTGTTCATCACAGCAAAATCTCTTATTTGTCCTATCCTACCACGGACTTTTAGTTTCATTGTTGTCTTTTTTCCCGTTTTTTTCCCTTTCTTTTGTTTAAATACTATCTGTAGGTCTCGTGTAAATATAAAATTTATAGCCTATAATGTAGATATGATTTGTAGTTTTGAAAATCTTAGTTGTAACCTGTAATTTGTGATTGTGGAATGTAAAAATAAAAAATTATAATTAAAAAAGTACAACTGTTCATCACAGCAAAATCTCTTATTTGTCCTATCCTACCACGGACTTTTAGTTTCATTGTTGTCTTTTTTCCCGTTTTTTCCCTTTCTTTTGTTTAAATACTATCTGTAGGTCTCGTGTAAATATAAAATTTATAGCCTATAATGTAGATATGATTTGTAGTTTTGTAAATCTTAGTTGTAACCTGTAATTTGTGATTGTGGAATGTAAAAATAAAAAATTTTAATTAAAAAGAAGTACAACTGTTCATCACAGCAAAATCTCTTATTTGTCCTCATCCTACCACGTAAATTTTTCAATGTTTTTACAATTTGTTTCTTTATTCTTTGTTTACAGTAAGTTTATATTTAATACTCAGCTCTTGGTTCTTCTGTTTTTCCTTCTCTAGTCAGTTGATTTGACAAATACACAATATGTAGCCAAGTGGCGAAAAGCAATGATGGAGGCTTATGAGCTAGCGAGCAAGAAGTCCAATGAGGGAGGCACTTGAGCCAAGCAACGTTATAATCACCGTGTCCGAGGTGTGGTGCTACAACCCGGTGATAGAGTACTTGTACGTAATTTAAGTTAACGATGTGGCCCTGGCAAGCTCAGATCGCATTGGGAGGACCAAATACATGTTGTGGTGCAGAGAAAGGGGGTTGACAGCCCAGTGTATGAGGTCAAGCCTGAATTGGGAACTGACCCAACAAGAACACTCCATAGGAACTTGCTCCTCCCATGCAATTACCTTCCAGTGGACATTCCGAACGATACTGCCAATGTCCAAACAAAGGTTCAGAAGAACAGTCACAGGAAGAAGAACAAGAGTAAACCACCTCAGAGAACAGAACTGGAAAACTCTTCATCTGATGATGACAGCGTTGATGAGTTCGTGGCCATCTCAGTGATCCCTCAAACCGATTACAGGCAAGATCAAACAGCCTTGACTGAAGAACATCCTCCCAACGGTGATACCACGGCTCAGCCTGTACAGCCAGAGCACCCAGAAGGAGCAGTCAGTGTGGGCAATGGAGGAGAAACTGACACCCAAGTGTCGACCCACAAATAGCGAGGAAAGAGAAGCGGGCAGTACAGTTGTGGACGATAGAGCGTCGACAAGTGCAGATAGTGGAGACAGCGCACAACCTGCAAACAATGCAGTCTGCGAAGGTACCGAGCAGATTTATTCTGCTGACCACATAACTGGGTCGGCACCTGTCAGAGAGGAGGAACCTCGTCCACAGCGACAGAGACGCCCACCTACTATCCTGACTTATGATGCCTTAGGCAATCCTCAGTATGCAGCACAGGCTCAAGCAGTTATTTCCCAGGAAGCACCAACATACGAACAACCACAGGAATCTGTACCTTTTCCTGCTTGGAGCACACACATACCAGTTCATAAGCAGCTACCATTATAGACCAACCTTCCAGCCAGTTCAGTACCCAATGATATTTGATGAACAAAGGATGCACCCATACAACCTGCACATGCTGCAGTATGCTTATTTACCAATTTCCTGTGTACCGTCCAGCGGATCAACTAATACAAGGACCAATGAACTTTGCTCGTGTGCCAATACAAGGACCATTGTATTGAGCTGCAGTTTTATCATGTTTCAATGTTTCAATTTAGCATAAAGACTAAGAACTATGAACTTTCTGGGGACACTTTCCGCAGAGACAGTTAAACGAAACAAAAAAAATTGCTCATAGCTTTGTATTTGTGTATCGAAGTAAGGATTTACTTGCTTTATTTTATGATGCCTATTGCATTCTACAAAGTGGACATGTTTACCAGAGAGAGCTGAGCGGAATCAGCATAGAATAAGTACCAAAGTCAGGATCCTGCAAGTTAGTTTAAGATAGAGAAAACAAATTGGATGGTAACATTGTTTTACAAAGGGCGTTACAGCTCAAGTTATTGTTTGTCTTTTTGCAAGATAAGTTATACGGTTCCATGTCCAAGTGTCATATATAAGTCATCTAAGGACAACAAACAGACTATTTTCTTTTAAAGTCCTGCACAGGATAATCCCGACTAAGAAAGAACTGAAGAAGTATAATTTGATCGTTGATAATGCATGCTCTTTCTGCTTCAATCCAGACTCAATAGAACTTACTTTTATACATTACAACAAATCAACTAATTTCTTTACGAAGATGGTTTAATGATTATCATAACACAAAGACAACTTTCAAAAAAGCAAATTTTATTCAACACATTGGAATATTCCATTCCACCCGAATTGCCAACTTTCCATAAATGCAGACTGCGTCTATTGATTTTATTGCAAAAGAAATATTTATACACTTGTAAAAAGCTGACAAAAAAACCTGAACTAGATGAATTCTTAACGAAGTTTTTTGAACAGTACAGTATTGAAAATTGTGGCATATCAAATATGTAACAGTGTAATGCGGCTGACGGACTTTTAGTTTCATTGTTGTCTTTTTTCCGTTTTTTCCCTCTTTTTTGTTTAAATACTATCTAGGTCTCGTGTAAATATAAAATTTATAGCCTAAATGTAGATATGATTTGTAGTTTTGTAAATCTTAGTTGTAACCTGTAATTTGTGATTGTGGAATGTAAAAATAAAAAATTATAATTAAAAAAAGTACAACTGTTCATCACAGCAAAATCTCTTATTTGTCCTATCCTACCACGGACTTTTAGTTTCATTGTTGTCTTTTTTCCCGTTTTTTCCCTTTCTTTTGTTTAAATACTATCTGTAGGTCTCGTGTAAATATAAAATTTATAGCCTATAATGTAGATATGATTTGTAGTTTTGTAAATCTTAGTTGTAACCTGTAATTTGTGATTGTGGAATGTAAAAATAAAAAATTTTATAAAAAAAAAGTACAACTGTTCATCACAGCAAAATCTCTTATTTGTCCTATCCTACCACGGACTTTTAGTTTCATTGTTGTCTTTTTTCCCGTTTTTTCCCTTTCTTTTGTTTAAATACTATCTGTAGGTCTCGTGTAAATATAAAATTTATAGCCTATAATGTAGATATGATTTGTAGTTTTGAAAATCTTAGTTGTAACCTGTAATTTGTGATTGTGGAATGTAAAAATAAAAAATTATAATTAAAAAAAGTACAACTGTTCATCACAGCAAAATCTCTTATTTGTCCTATCCTACCACGGACTTTTAGTTTCATTGTTGTCTTTTTTCCCGTTTTTTCCCTTTCTTTTGTTTAAATACTATCTGTAGGTCTCGTGTAAATATAAAATTTATAGCCTATAATGTAGATATGATTTGTAGTTTTGTAAATCTTAGTTGTAACCTGTAATTTGTGATTGTGGAATGTAAAAATAAAAAATTTTAATTAAAAAAAAGTACAACTTTCATCACAGCAAAATCTCTTATTTGTCCTCATCCTACCACGTAAATTTTTCAATGCTTTTTACAATTTGTTTCTTTATTCTTTGTTTACAGTAAGTTTATATTTAATACTCAGCTCTTGGTTCTTCTGTTTTTCCTTCTCTAGTCAGTTGATTTGACAAATACACAATATGTAGCCAAGTGGCGAAAAGCAATGATGGAGGCTTATGAGCTAGCGAGCAAGAAGTCCAATGAGGGAGGCACTTGAGCCAAGCAACGTTATAATCACCGTGTCCGAGGTGTGGTGCTACAACCCGGTGATAGAGAGACTTGTACGTAATTTAAGTTAACGATGTGGCCCTGGCAAGCTCAGATCGCATTGGGAGGACCAAATACATGTTGTGGTGGCAGAGAAAGGGGGGTTGACAGCCCAGTGTATGAGGTCAAGCCTGAATTGGGAACTGACCCAACAAGAACACTCCATAGGAACTTGCTCCTCCCATGCAATTACCTTCCAGTGGACATTCCGAACGATACTGCCAATGTCCAAACAAAGGTTCAGAAGAACAGTCACAGGAAGAAGAACAAGAGTAAACCACCTCAGAGAACAGAACTGGAAAACTCTTCATCTGATGATGACAGCGTTGATGAGTTCGTGGCCATCTCAGTGATCCCTCAAACCGATTACAGGCAAGATCAAACAGCCTTGACTGAAGAACATCCTCCCAACGGTGATACCACGGCTCAGCCTGTACAGCCAGAGCACCCAGAAGGAGCAGTCAGTGTGGGCAATGGAGGAGAAACTGACACCCCAAGTGTCGACCCACAAATAGCGAGGAAAGAGAAGCGGGCAGTACAGTTGTGGACGATAGAGCGTCGACAAGTGCAGATAGTGGAGACAGCGCACAACCTGCAAACAATGCAGTCTGCGAAGGTACCGAGCAGATTTATTCTGCTGACCACATAACTGGGTCGGCACCTGTCAGAGAGGAGGAACCTCGTCCACAGCGACAGAGACGCCCACCTACTATCCTGACTTATGATGCCTTAGGCAATCCTCATATGCAGCACAGGCTCAAGCAGTTATTTCCCAGGAAGCACCAACATACGAAAACCACAGGAATCTGTACCTTTTCCTGCTTGGAGCACACACAAACCAGTTCATAAGCAGCTACCATTATGACCAACCTTCCAGCCAGTTCAGTACCCAATGATATTTGATGAACAAAGGATGCACCCATACAACCTGCACATGCTGCAGTATGCTTATTTACCAATTTCCTGTGTACCGTCCAGCGGATCAACTAATACAAGGACCAATGAACTTTGCTCGTGTGCCAATACAAGGACCATTGTATTGAGCTGCAGTTTTATCATGTTTCAATGTTTCAATTTAGCATAAAGACTAAGAACTATGAACTTTCTGGGGACACTTTCCGCAGAGACAGTTAAACGAAACAAAAAAAAAATTGCTCATAGCTTTGTATTTGTGTATCGAAGTAAGGATTTACTTGCTTTATTTATGATGCCTATTGCATTCTACAAAGTGGACATGTTTACCAGAGAGGAGGAGCTGAGCGGAATCAGCATAGAATAAGTACCAAAGTCAGGATCCTGCAAGTTAGTTAAGATAGAGAAAACAAATTGGATGGTAACATTGTTTTACAAAGGGCGTTACAGCTCAAGTTATTGTTTGTCTTTTTGCAAGATAAGTTATACGGTCCATGTCCAAGTGTCATATATAAGTCATCTAAGGACAACAAACAGACTATTTTCTTTTAAAGTCCTGCACAGGATAATCCCGACTAAGAAAGAACTGAAGAAGTATAATTTGATCGTTGATAATGCATGCTCTTCTGCTTCAATCCAGACTCAATAGAACTTACTTTTATACATTACAACAAATCAACTAATTTCTTTACGAAGATGGTTTAATGATTATCATAACACAAAGATACAACTTTCAAAAAAGCAAATTTTATTCAACACATTGGAATATTCCATTCCACCCAAATTGCCAACTTTCCATAAATGCAGACTGCGTCTATTGATTTTATTGCAAAAGAAATATTTATACACTTGTAAAAAGCTGACAAAAAAAACCTGAACTAGATGAATTCTTAACGAAGTTTTTTGAACAGTACAGTATTGAAAATTGTGGCATATCAAATATGTAACAGTGTAATGCGGCTGACGGACTTTTAGTTTCATTGTTGTCTTTTTTCCGTTTTTTCCCTCTTTTTTGTTTAAATACTATCTAGGTCTCGTGTAAATATAAAATTTATAGCCTATAATGTAGATATGATTTGTAGTTTTGTAAATCTTAGTTGTAACCTGTAATTTGTGATTGTGGAATGTAAAAATAAAAAATTATAATTAAAAAAATACAACTGTTCATCACAGCAAAATCTTCTTATTTGTCCTATCCTACCACGGACTTTTAGTTTCATTGTTTTCTTTTTTTCCCGTTTTTTCCCTTTCTTTTGTTTAAATACTATCTGTAGGTCTCGTGTAAATATAAAATTTATAGCCTATAATGTAGATATGATTTGTAGTTTTGTAAATCTTAGTTGTAACCTGTAATTTGTGATTGTGGAATGTAAAAATAAAAAATTTTAATTAAAAAAAGTACAACTGTTCATCACAGCAAAATCTCTTATTTGTCCCATCCTACCACGGACTTTTAGTTTCATTGTTGTCTTTTTTCCCGTTTTTTTCCCTTTCTTTTGTTTAAATACTATCTGTAGGTCTCGTGTAAATATAAAATTTATAGCCTATATGTAGATATGAATTTGTAGTTTTGAAAATCTTAGTTGTAACCTGTAATTTGTGATTGTGGAATGTAAAAATAAAAAATTATAATTAAAAAAAGTACAACTGTTCATCACAGCAAAATCTCTTATTTGTCCTCTCCTACCACGGACTTTTAGTTTCATTGTTGTCTTTTTTCCCGTTTTTTTTCCCTTTCTTTGTTTAAATACTATCTGTAGGTCTCGTGTAAATATAAAATTTATAGCCTATAATGTAGATATGATTTGTAGTTTTGTAAATCTTAGTTGTAACCTGTAATTTGTGATGTGGAATGTAAAAATAAAAAAAATTTTATTAATTAAAAAAAGTACAACTGTTCATCACAGCAAAATCTCTTATTTGTCCTCATCCTACCACGTAAATTTTTCAATGTTTTTACAATTTGTTTCTTTATTCTTTGTTTACAGTAAGTTTTATATTTAATACTCAGCTCTTGGTTCTTCTGTTTTTCCTTCTCTAGTCAGTTGATTTGACAAATACACAATATGTAGCCAAGTGGCGAAAAGCAATGATGGAGGCTTATGCGCTAGCGAGCAAGAAGTCCAATGAGGGAGGCACTTGAGCCAAGCAACGTTATAATCACCGTGTCCGAGGTGTGGTGCTACAACCCGTGATAGAGTACTTGTACGTAATTTAAGTTAACGATGTGGCCCTGGCAAGCTCAGATCGCATTGGGAGGACCAATACATGTTGTGGTGCAGAGAAAGGGGTTGACAGCCCAGTGTATGAGGTCAAGCCTGAATTGGGAACTGACCCAACAAGAACACTCCATAGAACTTGCTCCTCCCATGCAATTACCTTCCAGTGGACATTCCGAACGATACTGCCAATGTCCAAACAAAGGTTCAGAAGAACAGTCACAGGAAGAAGAACAAAGTAAACCACCTCAGAGAACAGAACTGAAAACTCTTCATCTGATGATGACAGCGTTGATGAGTTCGTGGCCATCTCAGTGATCCCCAAACCGATTACAGGCAAAGATCAAACAGCCTTGACTGAAGAACATCCTCCCAACGGTGATACCACGGCTCAGCTGTACAGCCAAGAGCACCCAGAAGGAGCAGTCAGTGTGGGCAATGGAGGAGAAACTGACACCCCAAGTGTCGACCCACAAATAGCGAGGAAAGAGAAGGGGGCAGTACAGTTGTGGACGATAGAGCGTCGACAAGTGCAGATAGTGGAGACAGTGCACAACCTGCAAACAATGCAGTCTGCGAAGGTACCGAGCAGATTTATTCTGCTGACCACATAACTGGGTCGGCACCTGTCAGAGAGGAGGAACCTCGTCCACAGCGACAGAGACGCCCACCTACTATCCTGACTTATGATGCCTTAGGCAATCCTCAGTATGCAGCACAGGCTCAAGCAGTTATTTCCCAGGAAGCACCAACATACGAACAACACAGGAATCTGTACCTTTTCCTGCTTGGAGCACACACATACCAGTTCATAAGCAGCTACCATTATGACCAACCTTCCAGCCAGTTCAGTACCCAATGATATTTGATGAACAAAGGATGCACCCATACAACCTGCACATGCTGCAGTATGCTTATTTACCAATTTCCTGTGTACCGTCCAGCGATCAACTAATACAAGGACCAATGAACTTTGCTCGTGTGCCAATACAAGGACCATTGTATGAGCTGCAGTTTTATCATGTTTCAATGTTTCAATTTAGCATAAAGACTAAGAACTATGAACTTTCTGGGGACACTTTCCGCAGAGACAGTTAAACGAAACAAAAAAAAAATTGCTCATAGCTTTGTATTTGTGTATCGAAGTAAGGATTTACTTGCTTTATTTTATGATGCCTATTGCAATTCTACAAAGTGGACATGTTTACCAAGAGAGAGCTGAGCGGATCAGCATAGAATAAGTACCAAAGTCAGGATCCTGCAAGTTAGTTAATGATAGAGAAAACAAATTGGATGGTAACATTGTTTTACAAAGGGCGTTACAGCTCAAGTTATTGTTTGTCTTTTTGCAAGATAAGTTATACGGTCCAATGTCCAAGTGTCATATATAAGTCATCTAAGGACAACAAACAGACTATTTTCTTTTAAAGTCCTGCACAGATAATCCCGACTAAGAAAAGAACTGAAGAATATAATTTGATCGTTGATAATGCATGCTCTTTCTGCTTCAATCCAGACTCAATAGAACTTACTTTTATACATTACAACAAATCGACTAATTTCTTTACGAAGATGGTTTAATGATTATCATAACACAAAGATACAACTTTCAAAAAAGCAAATTTTATTCAACACATTGGAATATTCCATTCCACCCGAATTGCCAACTTTCCATAAATGCAGACTGCGTCTATGATTTTATTGCAAAAGAAATATTTATACACTTGTAAAAAGCTGACAAAAAAACCTGAACTAGATGAATTCTTAACGAAGTTTTTTGAACAGTACAGTATTGAAAATTGTGGCATATCAAATATGTAACAGTGTAATGCGGCTGACGGACTTTAGTTTCATTGTTGTCTTTTTTCCGTTTTTTTCCCTCTTTTTTGTTTAAATACTATCTAGGTCTCGTGTAAATATAAAATTTATAGCCTATAATGTAGATATGATTTGTAGTTTTGTAAATCTTAGTTGTAACCTGTAATTTGTGATTGTGGAATGTAAAAATAAAAAATTATAATTAAAAAAAGTACAACTGTTCATCACAGCAAAAATCTCTTATTGTCCTCATCCTACCACGGACTTTTAGTTTCATTGTTGTCTTTTTTCCCGTTTTTTCCCTTTCTTTTGTTTAAATACTATCTGTAGGTCTCGTGTAAATATAAAATTTATAGCCTATAATGTAGATATGATTTGTAGTTTGTGAAAATCTTAGTTGTAACCTGTTATTTTGATTGTGGAATGTAAAAATAAAAAATTATAATTAAAAAAAGTACAACTGTTCATCACAGCAAAATCTCTTATTTGTCCTATCCTACCACGGACTTTAGTTTCATTGTTGTCTTTTTTCCCGTTTTTTTCCCTTTCTTTTGTTTAAATACTATCTGTAGGTCTCGTGTAAATATAAAATTTATAGCCTATAATGTAGATATGATTTGTAGTTTTGTAAATCTTAGTTGTAACCTGTAATTTGTGATTGTGGAATGTAAAAATAAAAAATTATAATTAAAAAAAGTACAACTGTTCATCACAGCAAAATCTCTTATTTGTCCTCATCCTACCACGGACTTTTAGTTTCATTGTTGTCTTTTTTCCCGTTTTTTCCCTTTCTTTTTTTAAATACTATCTGTAGGTCTCGTGTAAATATAAAATTTATAGCCTATAATGTAGATATGATTTGTAGTTTTGTAAATCTTAGTTGTAACCTGTAATTTGTGATTGTGGAATGTAAAAATAAAAAATTATAATTAAAAAAAAGTACAACTGTTCATCACAGCAAAATCTCTTATTTGTCCTCATCCTACCACGGACTTTTAGTTTCATTGTTGTCTTTTTTCCCGTTTTTTCCCTTTCTTTTGTTTAAATACTATCTGTAGGTCTCGTGTAAATATAAAATTTATAGCCTATAATGTAGATATGATTTGTAGTTTTGTAAATCTTAGTTGTAACCTGTAATTTGTGATTGTGGAATGTAAAAATAAAAAATTATAATTAAAAAAAGTACAACTGTTCATCACAGCAAAATCTCTTATTTGTCCTATCCTACCACGGACTTTTAGTTTCATTGTTGTCTTTTTTCCCGTTTTTTCCCTTCTTTTGTTTAAATACTATCTGTAGGTCTCGTGTAAATATAAAATTTATAGCCTATAATGTAGATATGATTTGTAGTTTTGAAAATCTTAGTTGTAACCTGTAATTTGTGATTGTGGAATGTAAAAATAAAAAATTATAATTAAAAAAAGTACAACTGTTCATCACAGCAAAATCTCTTATTTGTCCTATCCTACCACGGACTTTTAGTTTCATTGTTGTCTTTTTTCCCGTTTTTTCCCTTTCTTTTGTTTAAATACTATCTGTAGGTCTCGTGTAAATATAAAATTTATAGCCTATAATGTAGATATGATTTGTAGTTTTGTAAATCTTAGTTGTAACCTGTAATTTGTGATTGTGGAATGTAAAAATAAAAAATTTTAATTAAAAAAAAGTACAACTGTTCATCACAGCAAAATCTCTTATTTGTCCTCATCCTACCACGTAAATTTTTCAATGTTTTTACAATTTGTTTCTTTATTCTTTGTTTACAGTAAGTTTATATTTAATACTCAGCTCTTGGTTCTTCTGTTTTTCCTTCTCTAGTCAGTTGATTTGACAAATACACAATATGTAGCCAAGTGGCGAAAAGCAATGATGGAGGCTTATGAGCTAGCGAGCAAGAAGTCCAATGAGGGAGGCACTTGAGCCAAGCAACGTTATAATCACCGTGTCCGAGGTGTGGTGCTACAACCCGGTGATAGAGTACTTGTACGTAATTTAAGTTAACGATGTGGCCCTGGCAAGCTCAGATCGCATTGGGAGGACCAAATACATGTTGTGGTGCAGAGAAAGGGGGTTGACAGCCCAGTGTATGAGGTCAAGCCTGAATTGGGAACTGACCCAACAAGAACACTCCATAGGAACTTGCTCCTCCCATGCAATTACCTTCCAGTGGACATTCCGAACGATACTGCCAATGTCCAAACAAAGGTTCAGAAGAACAGTCACAGGAAGAAGAACAAGAGTAAACCACCTCAGAGAACAGAACTGGAAAACTCTTCATCTGATGATGACAGCGTTGATGAGTTCGTGGCCATCTCAGTGATCCCTCAAACCGATTACAGGCAAGATCAAACAGCCTTGACTGAAGAACATCCTCCCAACGGTGATACCACGGCTCAGCCTGTACAGCCAGAGCACCCAGAAGGAGCAGTCAGTGTGGGCAATGGAGGAGAAACTGACACCCCAAGTGTCGACCCACAAATAGCGAGGAAAGAGAAGCGGGCAGTACAGTTGTGGACGATAGAGCGTCGACAAGTGCAGATAGTGGAGACAGCGCACAACCTGCAAACAATGCAGTCTGCGAAGGTACCGAGCAGATTTATTCTGCTGACCACATAACTGGGTCGGCACCTGTCAGAGAGGAGGAACCTCGTCCACAGCGACAGAGACGCCCACCTACTATCCTGACTTATGATGCCTTAGGCAATCCTCAGTATGCAGCACAGGCTCAAGCAGTTATTTCCCAGGAAGCACCAACATACGAACAACCACAGGAATCTGTACCTTTTCCTGCTTGGAGCACACACATACCAGTTCATAAGCAGCTACCATTATGACCAACCTTCCAGCCAGTTCAGTACCCAATGATATTTGATGAACAAAGGATGCACCCATACAACCTGCACATGCTGCAGTATGCTTATTTACCAATTTCCTGTGTACCGTCCAGCGGATCAACTAATACAAGGACCAATGAACTTTGCTCGTGTGCCAATACAAGGACCATTGTATTGAGCTGCAGTTTTATCATGTTTCAATGTTTCAATTTAGCATAAAGACTAAGAACTATGAACTTTCTGGGGACACTTTCCGCAGAGACAGTTAAACGAAACAAAAAAAAATTGCTCATAGCTTTGTATTTGTGTATCGAAGTAAGGATTTACTTGCTTTATTTTATGATGCCTATTGCATTCTACAAAGTGGACATGTTTACCAGAGAGAGGAGCTGAGCGGAATCAGCATAGAATAAGTACCAAAGTCAGGATCCTGCAAGTTAGTTAAGATAGAGAAAACAAATTGGATGGTAACATTGTTTTACAAAGGGCGTTACAGCTCAAGTTATTGTTTATCTTTTTGCAAGATAAGTTATACGGTCCATGTCCAAGTGTCATATATAAGTCATCTAAGGACAACAAACAGACTATTTTCTTTTAAAGTCCTGCACAGGATAATCCCGACTAAGAAAGAACTGAAGAAGTATAATTTGATCGTTGATAATGCATGCTCTTTCTGCTTCAATCCAGACTCAATAGAACTTACTTTTATACATTACAACAAATCGACTAATTTCTTTACGAAGATGGTTTAATGATTATCATAACACAAAGATACAACTTTCAAAAAAGCAAATTTTATTCAACACATTGGAATATTCCATTCCACCCGAATTGCCAACTTTCCATAAATGCAGACTGCGTCTATTGATTTTATTGCAAAAGAAATATTTATACACTTGTAAAAAGCTGACAAAAAAACCTGAACTAGATGAATTCTTAACGAAGTTTTTTGAACAGTACAGTATTGAAAATTGTGGCATATCAAATATGTAACAGTGTAATGCGGCTGACGGACTTTTAGTTTCATTGTTGTCTTTTTTCCGTTTTTTCCCTCTTTTTTGTTTAAATACTATCTAGGTCTCGTGTAAATATAAAATTTATAGCCTATAATGTAGATATGATTTGTAGTTTTGTAAATCTTAGTTGTAACCTGTAATTTGTGATTGTGGAATGTAAAAATAAAAAATTATAATTAAAAAAAAGTACAACTGTTCATCACAGCAAAATCTCTTATTTGTCCTCATCCTACCACGGACTTTTAGTTTCATTGTTGTCTTTTTTCCCGTTTTTTTCCCTTTCTTTTGTTTAAATACTATCTGTAGGTCTCGTGTAAATATAAAATTTATAGCCTATAATGTAGATATGATTTGTAGTTTTGAAATCTTAGTTGTAACCTGTTATTTGTGATTGTGGAATGTAAAAATAAAAAATTATAATTAAAAAAAGTACAACTGTTCATCACAGCAAAATCTCTTATTTGTCCTATCCTACCACGGACTTTTAGTTTCATTGTTGTCTTTTTTCCCGTTTTTTCCCTTTCTTTTGTTTAAATACTATCTGTAGGTCTCGTGTAAATATAAAATTTATAGCCTATAATGTAGATATGATTTGTAGTTTTGTAAATCTTAGTTGTAACCTGTAATTTGTGATTGTGGAATGTAAAAATAAAAAATTATAATTAAAAAAAGTACAACTGTTCATCACAGCAAAATCTCTTATTTGTCCTATCCTACCACGGACTTTTAGTTTCATTGTTGTCTTTTTTCCCGTTTTCTCCCTTTCTTTTGTTTAAATACTATCTGTAGGTCTCGTGTAAATATAAAATTTATAGCCTATAATGTAGATATGATTTGTAGTTTTGTAAATCTTAGTTGTAACCTGTAATTTGTGATTGTGGAATGTAAAAATAAAAAATTATAATTAAAAAAAGTACAACTGTTCATCACAGCAAAATCTCTTATTTGTCCTCATCCTACCACGGGCTTTTAGTTTCATTGTTGTCTTTTTTCCCGTTTTTTCCCTTTCTTTTCTTTAAATACTATCTGTAGGTCTCGTGTAAATATAAAATTTATAGCCTATAATGTAGATATGATTTGTAGTTTTGAAAATCTTAGTTGTAACCTGTAATTTGTGATTGTGGAATGTAAAAATAAAAAATTTTAATTAAAAAAAAGTACAACTGTTCATCACAGCAAAATTTCTTATTTGTCCTCATCCTACCACGTAAATTTTTCAATGTTTTTACAATTTGTTTCTTTATTCTTTGTTTACAGTAAGTTTATATTTAATACTCAGCTCTTGGTTCTTCTGTTTTTCCTTCTCTAGTCAGTTGATTTGACAAATACACAATATGTAGCCAAGTGGCGAAAAGCAATGATGGAGGCTTATGAGCTAGCTTGCAAGAAGTCCAATGAGGGAGGCACTTGAGCCAAGCAACGTTATAATCACCGTGTCCGAGGTGTGGTGCTACAACCCGGTGATAGAGTACTTGTACGTAATTTAAGTTAACGATGTGGCCCTGGCAAGCTCAGATCGCATTGGGAGGACCAAATACATGTTGTGGTGCAGAGAAAGGGGGTTGACAGCCCAGTGTATGAGGTCAAGCCTGAATTGGGAACTGACCCAACAAGAACACTCCATAGGAACTTGCTCCTCCCATGCAATTACCTTCCAGTGGACATTCCGAACGATACTGCCAATGTCCAAACAAAGGTTCAGAAGAACAGTCACAGGAAGAAGAACAAGAGTAAACCACCTCAGAGAACAGAACTGGAAAACTCTTCATCTGATGATGACAGCGTTGATGAGTTCGTGGCCATCTCAGTGATCCCTCAAACCGATTACAGGCAAGATCAAACAGCCTTGACTGAAGAACATCCTCCCAACGGTGATACCACGGCTCAGCCTGTACAGCCAGAGCACCCAGAAGGAGCAGTCAGTGTGGGCAATGGAGGAGAAACTGACACCCCAAGTGTCGACCCACAAATAGCGAGGAAAGAGAAGCGGGCAGTACAGTTGTGGACGATAGAGCGTCGACAAGTGCAGATAGTGGAGACAGCGCACAACCTGCAAACAATGCAGTCTGCGAAGGTACCGAGCAGATTTATTCTGCTGACCACATAACTGGGTCGGCACCTGTCAGAGAGGAGGAACCTCGTCCACAGCGACAGAGACGCCCACCTACTATCCTGACTTATGATGCCTTAGGCAATCCTCAGTATGCAGCACAGGCTCAAGCAGTTATTTCCCAGGAAGCACCAACATACGAACAACCACAGGAATCTGTACCTTTTCCTGCTTGGAGCACACACATACCAGTTCATAAGCAGCTACCATTATGACCAACCTTCCAGCCAGTTCAGTACCCAATGATATTTGATGAACAAAGGATGCACCCATACAACCTGCACATGCTGCAGTATGCTTATTTACCAATTTCCTGTGTACCGTCCAGCGGATCAACTAATACAAGGACCAATGAACTTTGCTCGTGTGCCAATACAAGGACCATTGTATTGAGCTGCAGTTTTATCATGTTTCAATGTTTCAATTTAGCATAAAGACTAAGAACTATGAACTTTCTGGGGACACTTTCCGCAGAGACAGTTAAACGAAACAAAAAAAAATTGCTCATAGCTTTGTATTTGTGTATCGAAGTAAGGATTTACTTGCTTTATTTTATAATGCCTATTGCATTCTACAAAGTGGACATGTTTACCAGAGAGAGGAGCTGAGCGGAATCAGCATAGAATAAGTACCAAAGTCAGGATGTTGCAAGTTAGTTAAGATAGAGAAAACAAATTGGATGGTAACATTGTTTTACAAAGGGCGTTACAGCTCAAGTTATTGTTTGTCTTTTTGCAAGATAAGTTATACGGTCCATGTCCAAGTGTCATATATAAGTCATCTAAGGACAACAAACAGACTATTTTCTTTTAAAGTCCTGCACAGGATAATCCCGACTAAGAAAGAACTGAAGAAGTATAATTTGATCGTTGATAATGCATGCTCTTTCTGCTTCAATCCAGACTCAATAGAACTTACTTTTATACATTACAACAAATCGACTAATTTCTTTACGAAGATGGTTTAATGATTATCATAACACAAAGATACAACTTTCAAAAAAGCAAATTTTATTCAACACATTGGAATATTCCATTCCAACCGAATTGCCAACTTTCCATAAATGCAGACTGCGTCTATTGATTTTATTGCAAAAGAAATATTTATACACTTGTAAAAAGCTGACAAAAAAACCTGAACTAGATGAATTCTTAACGAAGTTTTTTGAACAGTACAGTATTGAAAATTGTGGCATATCAAATATGTAACAGTGTAATGCGGCTGACGGACTTTTAGTTTCATTGTTGTCTTTTTTCCGTTTTTTCCCTCTTTTTTGTTTAAATACTATCTGTAGGTCTCGTGTAAATATAAAATTTATAGCCTATAATGTAGATATGATTTGTAGTTTTGTAAATCTTAGTTGTAACCTGTAATTTGTGATTGTGGAATGTAAAAATAAAAAATTATAATTAAAAAAAGTACAACTGTTCATCACAGCAAAATCTCTTATTTGTCCTCATCCTACCACGGACTTTTAGTTTCATTGTTGTCTTTTTTCCCGTTTTTTCCCTTTCTTTTGTTTAAATACTATCTGTAGGTCTCGTGTAAATATAAAATTTATAGCCTATAATGTAGATATGATTTGTAGTTTTGTAAATCTTAGTTGTAACCTGTAATTTGTGATTGTGGAATGTAAAAATAAAAAATTTTAATTAAAAAGAAGTACAACTGTTCATCACAGCAAAATCTCTTATTTGTCCTCATCCTACCACGTAAATTTTTCAATGTTTTTACAATTTGTTTCTTTATTCTTTGTTTACAGTAAGTTTATATTTAATACTCAGCTCTTGGTTCTTCTGTTTTTCCTTCTCTAGTCAGTTGATTTGACAAATACACAATATGTAGCCAAGTGGCGAAAAGCAATGATGGAGGCTTATGAGCTAGCGAGCAAGAAGTCCAATGAGGGAGGCACTTGAGCCAAGCAACGTTATAATCACCGTGTCCGAGGTGTGGTGCTACAACCCGGTGATAGAGTACTTGTACGTAATTTAAGTTAACGATGTGGCCCTGGCAAGCTCAGATCGCATTGGGAGGACCAAATACATGTTGTGGTGCAGAGAAAGGGGGTTGACAGCCCAGTGTATGAGGTCAAGCCTGAATTGGGAACTGACCCAACAAGAACACTCCATAGGAACTTGCTCCTCCCATGCAATTACCTTCCAGTGGACATTCCGAACGATACTGCCAATGTCCAAACAAAGGTTCAGAAGAACAGTCACAGGAAGAAGAACAAGAGTAAACCACCTCAGAGAACAGAACTGGAAAACTCTTCATCTGATGATGACAGCGTTGATGAGTTCGTGGCCATCTCAGTGATCCCTCAAACCGATTACAGGCAAGATCAAACAGCCTTGACTGAAGAACATCCTCCCAACGGTGATACCACGGCTCAGCCTGTACAGCCAGAGCACCCAGAAGGAGCAGTCAGTGTGGGCAATGGAGGAGAAACTGACACCCCAAGTGTCGACCCACAAATAGCGAGGAAAGAGAAGCGGGCAGTACAGTTGTGGACGATAGAGCGTCGACAAGTGCAGATAGTGGAGACAGTGCACAACCTGCAAACAATGCAGTCTGCGAAGGTACGGAGCAGATTTATTCTGCTGACCACATAACTGGGTCAGCACCTGTCAGAGAGGAGGAACCTCGTCCACAGCGACAGAGACGCCCACATACTATCCTGACTTATGATGCCTTAGGCAATCCTCAGTATGCAGCACAGGCTCAAGCAGTTATTTCCCAGGAAGCACCAACATACGAACAACCACAGGAATCTGTACCTTTTCCTGCTTGGAGCACACACATACCAGTTCATAAGCAGCTACCATTATGACCAACCTTCCAGCCAGTTCAGTACCCAATGACATTTGATGAACAAAGGATGCACCCATACAACCTGCACATGCTGCAGTATGCTTATTTACCAATTTCCTGTGTACCGTCCAGCGGATCAACTAATACAAGGACCAATGAACTTTGCTCGTGTGCCAATACAAGGACCATTGTATTGAGCTGCAGTTTTATCATGTTTCAATGTTTCAATTTAGCATAAAGACTAAGAACTATGAACTTTCTGGGGACACTTTCCGCAGAGACAGTTAAACGAAACAAAAAAAAATTGCTCATAGCTTTGTATTTGTGTATCGAAGTAAGGATTTACTTGCTTTATTTTATGATGCCTATTGCATTCTACAAAGTGGACATGTTTACCAGAGAGAGGAGCTGAGCGGAATCAGCATAGAATAAGTACCAAAGTCAGGATCCTGCAAGTTAGTTAAGATAGAGAAAACAAATTGGATGGTAACATTGTTTTACAAAGGGCGTTACAGCTCAAGTTATTGTTTATCTTTTTGCAAGATAAGTTATACGGTCCATGTCCAAGTGTCATATATAAGTCATCTAAGGACAACAAACAGACTATTTTCTTTTAAAGTCCTGCACAGGATAATCCCGACTAAGAAAGAACTGAAGAAGTATAATTTGATCGTTGATAATGCATGCTCTTTCTGCTTCAATCCAGACTCAATAGAACTTACTTTTATACATTACAACAAATCGACTAATTTCTTTACGAAGATGGTTTAATGATTATCATAACACAAAGATACAACTTTCAAAAAAGCAAATTTTATTCAACACATTGGAATATTCCATTCCACCCGAATTGCCAACTTTCCATAAATGCAGACTGCGTCTATTGATTTTATTGCAAAAGAAATATTTATACACTTGTAAAAAGCTGACAAAAAAACCTGAACTAGATGAATTCTTAACGAAGTTTTTTGAACAGTACAGTATTGAAAATTGTGGCATATCAAATATGTAACAGTGTAATGCGGCTGACGGACTTTTAGTTTCATTGTTGTCTTTTTTCCGTTTTTTCCCTCTTTTTTGTTTAAATACTATCTAGGTCTCGTGTAAATATAAAATTTATAGCCTATAATGTAGATATGATTTGTAGTTTTGTAAATCTTAGTTGTAACCTGTAATTTGTGATTGTGGAATGTAAAAATAAAAAATTATAATTAAAAAAAAGTACAACTGTTCATCACAGCAAAATCTCTTATTTGTCCTCATCCTACCACGGACTTTTAGTTTCATTGTTGTCTTTTTTCCCGTTTTTTCCCGTTTTTTCCCTTTCTTTTGTTTAAATACTATCTGTAGGTCTCGTGTAAATATAAAATTTATAGCCTATAATGTAGATATGATTTGTAGTTTTGTAAATCTTAGTTGTAACCTGTAATTTGTGATTGTGGAATGTAAAAATAAAAAATTATAATTAAAAAAAGTACAACTGTTCATCACAGCAAAATCTCTTATTTGTCCTCATCCTACCACGGACTTTTAGTTTCATTGTTTTCTTTTTTCCCGTTTTTTCCCTTTCTTTTGTTTAAATACTATCTGTAGGTCTCGTGTAAATATAAAATTTATAGCCTATAATGTAGATATGATTTGTAGTTTTGAAAATCTTAGTTGTAACCTGTAATTTGTGATTGTGGAATGTAAAAATAAAAAATTATAATTAAAAAAAGTACAACTGTTCATCACAGCAAAATCTCTTATTTGTCCTATCCTACCACGGACTTTTAGTTTCATTGTTGTCTTTTTTCCCGTTTTTTCCCTTTCTTTTGTTTAAATACTATCTGTAGGTCTCGTGTAAATATAAAATTTATAGCCTATAATGTAGATATGATTTGTAGTTTTGAAAATCTTAGTTGTAACCTGTAATTTGTGATTGTGGAATGTAAAAATAAAAAATTATAATTAAAAAAAGTACAACTGTTCATCACAGCAAAATCTCTTATTTGTCCTATCCTACCACGGACTTTTAGTTTCATTGTTGTCTTTTTTCCCGTTTTTTCCCTTTCTTTTGTTTAAATACTATCTGTAGGTCTCGTGTAAATATAAAATTTATAGCCTATAATGTAGATATGATTTGTAGTTTTGTAAATCTTAGTTGTAACCTGTAATTTGTGATTGTGGAATGTAAAAATAAAAAATTTTAATTAAAAAGAAGTACAACTGTTCATCACAGCAAAATCTCTTATTTGTCCTCATCCTACCACGTAAATTTTTCAATGTTTTTACAATTTGTTTCTTTATTCTTTGTTTACAGTAAGTTTATATTTAATACTCAGCTCTTGGTTCTTCTGTTTTTCCTTCTCTAGTCAGTTGATTTGACAAATACACAATATGTAGCCAAGTGGCGAAAAGCAATGATGGAGGCTTATGAGCTAGCGAGCAAGAAGTCCAATGAGGGAGGCACTTGAGCCAAGCAACGTTATAATCACCGTGTCCGAGGTGTGGTGCTACAACCCGGTGATAGAGTACTTGTACGTAATTTAAGTTAACGATGTGGCCCTGGCAAGCTCAGATCGCATTGGGAGGACCAAATACATGTTGTGGTGCAGAGAAAGGGGGTTGACAGCCCAGTGTATGAGGTCAAGCCTGAATTGGGAACTGACCCAACAAGAACACTCCATAGGAACTTGCTCCTCCCATGCAATTACCTTCCAGTGGACATTCCGAACGATACTGCCAATGTCCAAACAAAGGTTCAGAAGAACAGTCACAGGAAGAAGAACAAGAGTAAACCACCTCAGAGAACAGAACTGGAAAACTCTTCATCTGATGATGACAGCGTTGATGAGTTCGTGGCCATCTCAGTGATCCCTCAAACCGATTACAGGCAAGATCAAACAGCCTTGACTGAAGAACATCCTCCCAACGGTGATACCACGGCTCAGCCTGTACAGCCAGAGCACCCAGAAGGAGCAGTCAGTGTGGGCAATGGAGGAGAAACTGACACCCCAAGTGTCGACCCACAAATAGCGAGGAAAGAGAAGCGGGCAGTACAGTTGTGGACGATAGAGCGTCGACAAGTGCAGATAGTGGAGACAGCGCACAACCTGCAAACAATGCAGTCTGCGAAGGTACCGAGCAGATTTATTCTGCTGACCACATAACTGGGTCGGCACCTGTCAGAGAGGAGGAACCTCGTCCACAGCGACAGAGACGCCCACCTACTATCCTGACTTATGATGCCTTAGGCAATCCTCAGTATGCAGCACAGGCTCAAGCAGTTATTTCCCAGGAAGCACCAACATACGAACAACCACAGGAATCTGTACCTTTTCCTGCTTGGAGCACACACATACCAGTTCATAAGCAGCTACCATTATGACCAACCTTCCAGCCAGTTCAGTACCCAATGATATTTGATGAACAAAGGATGCACCCATACAACCTGCACATGCTGCAGTATGCTTATTTACCAATTTCCTGTGTACCGTCCAGCGGATCAACTAATACAAGGACCAATGAACTTTGCTCGTGTGCCAATACAAGGACCATTGTATTGAGCTGCAGTTTTATCATGTTTCAATGTTTCAATTTAGCATAAAGACTAAGAACTATGAACTTTCTGGGGACACTTTCCGCAGAGACAGTTAAACGAAACAAAAAAAAATTGCTCATAGCTTTGTATTTGTGTATCGAAGTAAGGATTTACTTGCTTTATTTTATGATGCCTATTGCATTCTACAAAGTGGACATGTTTACCAGAGAGAGGAGCTGAGCGGAATCAGCATAGAATAAGTACCAAAGTCAGGATGTTGCAAGTTAGTTAAGATAGAGAAAACAAATTGGATGGTAACATTGTTTTACAAAGGGCGTTACAGCTCAAGTTATTGTTTGTCTTTTTGCAAGATAAGTTATACGGTCCATGTCCAAGTGTCATATATAAGTCATCTAAGGACAACAAACAGACTATTTTCTTTTAAAGTCCTGCACAGGATAATCCCGACTAAGAAAGAACTGAAGAAGTATAATTTGATCGTTGATAATGCATGCTCTTTCTGCTTCAATCCAGACTCAATAGAACTTACTTTTATACATTACAACAAATCGACTAATTTCTTTACGAAGATGGTTTAATGATTATCATAACACAAAGATACAACTTTCAAAAAAGCAAATTTTATTCAACACATTGGAATATTCCATTCCAACCGAATTGCCAACTTTCCATAAATGCAGACTGCGTCTATTGATTTTATTGCAAAAGAAATATTTATACACTTGTAAAAAGCTGACAAAAAAACCTGAACTAGATGAATTCTTAACGAAGTTTTTTGAACAGTACAGTATTGAAAATTGTGGCATATCAAATATGTAACAGTGTAATGCGGCTGACGGACTTTTAGTTTCATTGTTGTCTTTTTTCCGTTTTTTCCCTCTTTTTTGTTTAAATACTATCTGTAGGTCTCGTGTAAATATAAAATTTATAGCCTATAATGTAGATATGATTTGTAGTTTTGTAAATCTTAGTTGTAACCTGTAATTTGTGATTGTGGAATGTAAAAATAAAAAATTATAATTAAAAAAAGTACAACTGTTCATCACAGCAAAATCTCTTATTTGTCCTCATCCTACCACGTAAATTTTTCAATGTTTTTACAATTTGTTTCTTTATTCTTTGTTTACAGTAAGTTTATATTTAATACTCAGCTCTTGGTTCTTCTGTTTTTCCTTCTCTAGTCAGTTGATTTGACAAAAACACTAGATTTGCGTTTGAAAATAAATTTCATAGTTCCGTAGATTTATTGTACTGCAACTCATTTCAAATTCATTCCGTTAAATTAATCAAGTTAAATACAACAAATGTTTTAACCGAGTATCAGTATATAAATATAAATAAATAAAAAGCTTCCATTGGGGAAAAAATGTACATTCGGGAAAGTTAGAATTTTTTGCACTCGTGGGCCATCTGTGATCATTTCCGGGACTATCTCTACTACGCCCCCAGCTTTACAGTTTTTACGGACAACAATTCTCTCACCTATGTCCTAGCGTCTGTTAAACTCAATGCTACTGGTCTACGCTGGGTAGGAGACTTAGCCGATTTTAACTTCACTATCCGTTACCGGCCGGGAAAAGCCAACGTAGATGCAGACACTCTCTCGGATGCCATCTGATATTAACAGTTACATGGAAACTTGTACCGAAATGACATCACAAGATGTGATACAGGCTGTAGTCTCATCAGTAAAACTGCAAGAACAAGGCAAAGTGAAAGGGGTATCAGCTCTTACAAGTGACACTGCTGTTTCCAATCAACATTCCTGAAGTGGATGGACCCCGCATGCCAAAAGTTGACATCAAACAAGCCCAAATTAATGACAAGACTGTTGGTAGGGTGAGACATTTGATTCAGTGTGGCCAACGCCCAACAACCAGCGAGAGAAAGAGTCACTTGATATGCAACTTCTACTCCATGAACAGGAGAGACTTTTCCTTGACGAATGGGAGAATACTTAGGCAGAACAAAGGACCCACCCGTCAAATAGTTCTTCCCAGGAAGTTCCATTTGTTAGTCTACAGGGAACTCCACGAGAATATGGGTCACCTCTGAGTCGATCGAACATTGCACCTTGCAAGACAATGCTTCCATTGGCGGCATATGCAAAGGGATATCAAACACTACATTGGCCATGTCTGTCAATGTGTTGAGCGGAAAGCCCCCACACTGAAGACCAGGGCCCCACACTACAACCCATCTTGACCACTATGCCTTTTGAACTGATCTCTATTGACTTTCTTCACTTGGAAAATAGTAGTGGCGGTTATGAATACATTGTTCTTGTCATGGACCATTTCACACACTATGCACAAGCATACGCGATAAGGAACAAGTCAGCAAGAACAGTTGCGTAGAAGCTCTACAAAGATTTTATCCTACGTTTCGGCTTTCTCCTAAAACTCCATCACGACGAGGGAGGGGAATTTCAGAACCACCTTCACCAGGCGTTAGAGAAATTGTGGCGAGAAACACTCTACCACGACCCCTTGCCACCCTCAGGGAAACGGATAAGTTCAGCGATTTAACCGGACACTTTTGGGCATGCTTCGCACGTTACCAGCGACACAGAGATCAAGGTGGGCAGACAATCTCAATCAAGTGGTTCAATTGTACAAGACATGAAACAACTGGCTATTCACCGTTCTTTTTGTTATTCGGACGCCATCGTCGCCTACCAATCGACTTAATTTTCGGGACTGAGAAACAGGATGCACACAAGAGCCATTCACAATATGTAGCCAAGTGGCGAAAAGCAATGATGGAGGCTTATGAGCTAGCGAGCAAGAAGTCCAATGAGGGAGGCACTTGAGCCAAGCAACGTTATAATCATTGTGTCTGAGGTGTGGTGCTACAACCCGGTGATAGAGTACTTGTACGTAATTTAAGTTAACGATGTGGCCCTGGCAAGCTCAGATCGCATTGAGAGGACCAAATACATGTTGTGGTGCAGAGAAAGGGGGTTGACAGCCCAGTGTATGAGGTCAAGCCTGAATTGGGAACTGGCCCAACAAGAACACTCCATAGGAACTTGCTCCTCGCATGCAATTACCTTCCAGTGGACATTCCGAACAATTTTGCCAATGTCCAAAGAAAGGTTCAGAAGAACAGTCACAGGAAGAAGAACAAGAGTAAACCACCTCAGAGAACAGAACTGGAAAACTCTTCATCTGATGATGACAGCGTCGATGAGTTCGTGGCCATCTCAGTGATCCCTCAAACCGATGACAGGCAAGACCAAACAGCCTTGACTGAAGAACATCCTCCCAACGGTGATACCACGGCTCAGCCTGTACAGCCAGAGCACCCAGAAGGAGCAGTAAGTGTAGGCAATGGAGAAACTGACACCCCAAGTGTCGACGCCACAAATAGCGAGGAAAGAGAAGCAGGCAGTACAGTTGTGGACGATACAGTGTCGACAAGTGCAGATAGTGGAGAGAGCGCACAACCTGCAAACAATGCAGTCAGCGAAGGTACCGAGCAGATTAATTCTGCTGACCACGTGACTGGGTCAGCACCTGTCAGAGAGGAGGAACCTCGTCCACAGTGACAGAGACGCCCACCTACTATCCTGACTTATGATGCCTTAGGCAATCCTCATTATGCAGCACGGGCTCAAGCAGTTATTTCCCAGGAAGCACCAACATACGAACAACCACAGGAATCTGTACCTTATCCTGCTTGGAGCACACATATACCAGTTCATAAGCAGCTACCATTACGACCAACCTTCCAGCCAGTTCAGTACCCAATGATATTTGGTGATCAAAGGATGCACCCATACAACCAGCACATGTTGCAGTATGCTTATCCGCCTCCTATTTACCAATTTCCTGTGTACCATCCAGCGGATCAACTAATACAAGTACCGATGAACTTTGGTCATGTGCCAATACAAGGACCATTGTATTGAGCTGCAGTTTTATCATGTTTCAATGTTTCAATTTAGCATAACAACTGTGAACTATGAACTTTCTGGGGACACTTTCCGCAGAGACAGTTAAACGAAACGAAAAAAATTGCTCATAGCTTTGTATTTGTGTATCGAAGTAAGGATTTACTTGCTTTATTTTATGATGCCTATTGCATTCTACAAAGTGGACATGTTTACCAGAGAGAGGAGCTGAGCGGAATCAGCATAGAATAAGTAGCAAAGTCAGGGTCCTGCAAGTTAGTTAAGATAGAGAAAACAAATTGGATGGTAACATTGTCTCACAAAGGGCGTTAGAGCTCAAGTTGTTTGTTATACGGCCCATGTCCAAGTGTCATGGGATGACACTTTCTGGAGGGGAAGTATGTAAGGACTTAAAAAGAAACCGGAAACAGAACTCAGAATGTGAAATGTAATGACGTATGCGATTTACATCCGGGACCATAGAATAAGTGTTGTACACGATGGCTAACACAATAAAAAGAAGCGAGCGATAATTTTCGTGTTCTCCTTGGCTTTGTTATCGTTCTTCATTCATTTTCACCCATAGTTTCCAACACAGGCTCTATACCTGGACTTTCGATCAGTGTTGCTTAGGCATAGCTCATGCTTTAAGACAAGTGTTATCACTACACACCAGTTTAACTTTTCTGCAAGTTTTTGCAGCTCTTATCATTTACTATATTTTTGCCCACTTTCTAGGCAGTCTCATCCTTTTTTCTTTGTACTGTATTGTTATCTTTTGATTTTTATTAGTAGTTCGCTTAATATGTATTTCAATATAGCTTTCAATTATGTATTTTTGTATCATTATGTAATGTATATAAAGAATGCTAGATAAGTATTCTAATCACTGCAACACAAGAAATGCTTTGAACACATGTTCTCCAACTTTGTTGGTCCACTGACAAATGGAAAACCACAAGCCAAATAGACTGTGTCATGTTGCCGATGTCTGCAGTAGTGAATGCAAATAGATTCTACAAGTCCAGTTATTGAAACTTGCACATCCTCCAGTATTATGGGCAACGAGTTTTATTGCCCAAGGATCAGCACTTCCACATATGATGAACCACTTTTGGCTAAGCTGCTTAAAACAACAACTGATGGCGACACATCTATGGCACCTGCACAAAAGGCACTGACAGTAATATGGATGCACTTTGAATTTTTGAATGATTAAAAGTTAAGGTAAATGAATGTGAATGATCAGGGAACAAAGTTGTTGAAGGCCATGTAGTTGCCAGTGCAACTATAAAAAGAACTGGAATGACCATTTGTAGCTGATCATTTTTTTGATACGAAAATCAACCAGTTGAACCTGCTGAACATTAACGACTTTTGTATAAACCTTGTGTTCAGCTAAAGATGTACAAGATCTTTTTTGGTCCTATTTTGGTGTTCTTTCAAGACTATGGGGGAGAACGAAAGCATTGCAAATGCAGGTACATAGTGATTAGCTGGAATTTTTTATTTTGCAATCATGATCACACAGAATACAAAAATTCAAGACAATGCATGTTCATGCACAGGAAGGTGTCCACAAGGTCCAGATCTTGCCGTGACATAACCAACATGACACACCTCCAAAATGCTATACAACTCATTTCAAAAGATAGGGTACATATTCTGTGCAAGAAAAGTCTTGAACACATTGCTGAGAAACTGTCTTTTCTGGCTTTACTACACTTGATGAGCAGCATTTTTGGGGTGGAATGAGAACACCAAATCACCTGACTGCATTGCATTATTGAGTCAGTTCAAAAGACCCATTAGCCTTCTTTCAACCTTTATACCGGTCCTCAAAGTTACCACGTACAGAAAACAGTCTTCACTAAAGAGCCAGAATGGTTGTAAAAATGACGAAAAACGCAAATGCATCCCAAGTCTGGAAGAAATACAGATTAACATCAGGGCAATAAGCTAGGAAACTGTGCCTTTTCGCAGAACGGCTTGTTCATGGAGTTCATGAACAAAAGGGCGAGGAGAAAGACAAAAGAAAGTGCTGGAACACTACCTATAGCCCTTAGCAGTGGAGAGAAAGCCAATCGCCAATCGCCAACCGCCATTAACATAATTGAAAAGTACCAAAAATCCATTCAATCACATTCAATTCTTTACTGTTTTGGCCCTCAAACATGATTACGGATACTTTCTGTCTTGGGCAAAGATTTGCAAAGAATGTGTTGAGAAAAAGATGAAAATAAAGTGGTTAGCACAGTCAATAGTAGATCGTCTAACCTATGAAAATGGCAGTTCAAGCCAGCAGAATAGTGTCTCCCCAATTTAAGGATTAACTCTGCTATTATTATTATTATTACTATTATAATTATTATAATTATTATTACTACTACCTTTAATAAAGTTTATTAATTATTTTTAAAATTATTTTTTATTTTAAATTTTATTTTAAAATTTTTTTTATTTTAAAATTATTTTTTATTTTTAAAATTATTTTTAAAACTATTATAATTATTATTAAGAAAAATTATTATTATTATTATTATTATTATTATTATTTTACTCCTATGTATATTCTTGACAAAGCAAAATCATGTATATGCTACAAGGTTGTTTTTCTCCTGCAGAAAAACAAGGGCTGATAACAAACGGCTCACAAAAATCAAGACTATTTAGACAGCAGAGACGACTATACCAATAAAAAGCTCGAATAATACTGATGTAATGTCTGTGAGCCTTCTCAGTGATCAGCCAACCCATCTCAAAGCCAGACGCAGTATATCTGAACAACCACATTTCAGTTGTAACCAACCATCCTGACTACAACAGAACTTTACATGCTCTTTAACTGAACATGCTCCTTTGAAAGTGACAAAGAAAAATTCAGTAACATGGTTACAAAGGAAATTATTTTGTCCACTTATTGTGTCTTATGTGCATTGTAAATATAATTAAAAGCAATGCCCACTAAATAAAGGCAATAACAGCAATGAGCTGGTGAATGGCCAAGTGTTCAGTTCCTGCTAAGCAAGTCTGACTGAACATCACTCAGATGACAAACTACTTCTGGCTAGTCTGCTTGAAACAACAACTGTGCCTTGTAAATTTCAGTTGTTCACTCTCAAATAATGTATAAGCTTACTATGAAGGAAGCAAGACACTCCATTGCCATATATAAAAATCAAGCCTTGTGAGGTTTTGTTTCAACACAGGTGTTTATGTTAATAGACATTACCAGAAAACAAGGACGACATGGCAGCTGAGACGTACAAGTATTGCTACTGCTAAATCAAGTTGGAACCCTAAAGTAGTTTAGAGAGAAATGTAATTGCTGTACTGCGACCCCATCCAAGGTCCTTGATTCGTATGAGGAGAGTGAAGAACTATTTATCAGTGTTGGACGATCCTTCTTTACAATTTCTACTGTGTACGATGTGCCCTCCCATAAGCACGTTCTGAAAACATTTCACAAGAAACTGTTGAAAAAGATGTTTTCATCATAACACTGACGACTATCTGTTCCAAAAGAACGCCACCACCAGTGCAAATGAAAAGGATGATTTCATGACAAATTGTGGTTTATATTTTTTCTTCCTTGTAATCCACTGTAATCCTTATGTTCCAGATAGACACTGCAGAAGAGGCAGATGATGAACGAAATCTGATCTGCTGACTGTATTCAAATCAATGGGGGCATGTAGCAAATATGCAATTGAAATGTTCATGAAAAGCCTAGATCGAGTGTATATTAACCCCACTCTCCCTGAAGAATTAAACTTAACTGGAGAGGTGGTGCTAGAAACAATGTTGAGGATGATCTGGCTCAGGAAATAAACAAACTTAGCAAGTACACTGTTCAGCGAATGGGACTGAATAAAACCCTGCAATCCACTGACATAGTCTACAAAATCAACAAATGGCGTCACAGACATTAAGGAGCAATTTGATGAGTCTGCTGGCATTCACACGACTTTAGTTCAGCACACAGCTGAAGACACAAAGATGAACTGGAAATGGTTTCAGATCATCTCCGGTTGAATCCTTTCAGAACAGAGTCTGTTGAGAACGCTTGAAAGTTATTGCCCAGGAAATACACAAAAACGAGGAAGTGATTTCTTTGTGCCTATCGAAGTCTCTTGGTGAATACTTGTTTCAAGAAATGTTTAAGGCACACAATGCAGCTTAAGACACAGAGGCATTATCGTGTATTCATTATAAAACAGGAATAGATGCCTGGAAGGCCAAAAAAACATGGCATTAATCTAAGAGGTATGACCTAATGGATTCAGTGATCAGAGATGATCTCTGATAAAAAATCAACTTTTACAAAAATTTCTGGGTCCATTTCAGATTCAATGAAGATGAACCTGTTACAAGCAGGACTAGGATATGAAGAACTGAGGAAACTCTTAAACCACGAAATAACAAACGACATTTCCAGTGCGACATTGAGCAACTCAAAGAAGGGCAGAGAAAATATTTAAGTCACAAAAATCTGCTTCAGACCAGATGCTGACAGCAAGTACCATAAACTAGAAAAAGCACATGCGAAAGCTTTCCAATTATGAGAGGATCTAAAACTCTTACATGACGAAGTTGCCAAGAGACTGTTACCTGTTGATTCTGTGAAAACGTTGTGACAAATAGCTCCTGCTGTACAAGTTTTCACAAGGCCTTCTATGCAGCTTCCTTTATTTCATCGTGACACTTTGTTACATGACTATATTTCCATTTAGATAGTATGTGTAGAAAACGTTGTCTCACCAAAACGAGACCAGAGATTACATAACTGAAAACTAGCCACTGTTTTATTTATAACTAATGATTGATTGATCACATGATTTGAACACAAGTAAATTGTACAATTTTTAGACTTTGATCAGTTGAGATTAGTCCGCATCCGCATCGAGTTGTTTTCCAATAGTTGCTTACGAGTTTAGATAATGAATTGTGTATACAAACGTGAGTGACTGTTTATAAATTAAACAATTTATTTAAGTATGGTAGTGAATACCTTCTTATCGTAGACTTATATTTCATTTTCAAGTTTAGCTTGTCAACATAGGGGACCTGACAGCTTCAAAGTAGCCTGCAGACAAGCACAAAGGGAGCAAGACAAATTAAGGGAAACTATGATTTACCGTATTTACTCGCGTAAAAGTCGACATTTTATTACCAAAATTCAGCCCAAAAAAATCGCCCTCGACTTATACACGAGTCATACACAAATACCTGACCAAGCAATCTAAGAAATTAGCATAACAATTGCCTGAAGTGCATTAGGAAAACAGAGTTTTCGAAACCAGTTCTAAATGTGCTCGAATTTCGTCAGTTTTCGGGGCATTCTTTGTGAACAAAAAAGTATGAAGAAATAAATGTTAAATGGTTTAAACTAAAACCTACTAGAGATGATTTCTATTGTCTTTTGATTTGTGGAGCAGCCATTTTTACTGTAGCTAAGTGACCTGGCAAATGCTGTTGCTTGCGTGGTCTTGTTGTTAGCAACCAGAAATCGACCAATTACATTGCAACTACAGGTTAACTAGAAAACAAACCCTTGTAAGTGTTTTAGGCTATTCTTAACAAGGTCTCGACCACGTTACTTCTCACCTGTCACGAGTTTAAGGTGTCTTCAAAACGTATGAAATATTCCGCTAAGTTTAAGTTGCAAGTCCTCAAGTTCGCACAGGAATCGAACAACCGTGCAGCAGGCCGGGAATTCTGCATTAACGAAAAGCTGGTTCGCGACTGGCGAAAGCAAGTCGAAAAACTAAAGTGCATGCCGAAGAACAAATCCAGCAACTGCGGGAAATCGTGCCAGTGGCCCGAGTTAGAAGACAAGCTTCCCCAATGGATTGAAGAGCAAAGGCAGAGTGGCTTCATCGTCACCTGCAACCTGATAATTATTAAGGCGAAGGCAATGGCTGCTTCCAACTGCTGGTGTACGAAGTTCCTTCGACGGAAGAATCTTGCTCTTCGACAGAAGACAAAGATGGCCCAAAAGCTTCCAGAAGATCACAAACTTCCACAGCTTCGTAATCAAGAGCAGAAGGAAGGAAAACTATGACCTTGTTCACATCGGGAACATGGATGAAACGCCTGTCTGGTTTGACATGCCATCAGCCAGAACTGTGAATGCAAAAGGTGCGAAAACTGTGTTGGTCAACACAACTGGACAGGAGAAATCGCGATTCACTGTTGTACTTGCATGCCTGGCAGACGGAACGAAGCTGAAGCCCATGGTGATCTTCAAACGAAAGACCTTACCAAAAGAAAACTTTCCTCCTGGAGTCCTCGTACACTGTCATCCGAAAGGGTGGATGGACGAAGCTGGAATGAAGCTGTGGGTAGAGAAAGTATGGCGGTCATGACCCACACAATAAAAGCAAGAAGTGGCTTCAATGTCTCGAAAGCGAGCTAAAATCACGCCCACGTAGCGAGAAGCCTGGCCGAGCGAAATCACCTCAGCCCAAGTTTAAATACAAGAGGAACAAAGTTCAATACGAACTTAACGCCAAAGTTCTCGAAAAACTGGAGGAGGCCGCAGACGCAAGCGACGAGAAAGAACGTACCAAGCCACTGGACGAAGTTAAGAAGCTTTCACTGGAGAGAAATAAGCATATTATGCTTGCCGAGAAATATGGCTGGGAGGCAGTGATTGCTACATCCAGGAACCCCTTGCATGCGACTCTGACGACGAGAAACGCATCAAGCAGGCAGTAAAGGAAAGCAAAGTGCTTAAATTGGAGTCAAAAAAGCCTTCTAAACCTCGCTCACAGCTTTCAGCTTGCCCTCAGCAGCCGCACAATTCGCAGCAGAATTCCCCCATGTCTAGGCGCGTGGTGATTCCCGCCTCCAGGCCAAAGGTCAAGTTAGGGCCAAGTGAGTCTTGTTGTCGCTGTGGGAGATCAGGCCATTTTGCCCGGAACTGCCGAGCGCCCATCCCCGCGTCCTCAGCCTGGAAAACATTTTGATCACGGACTGCAGCAGGAAAGTTCCGATGAACTACATGATCACAATTTTGATTATGATCCTTTTGTGAATGACAATTTATTTGATTTGTATAGTAAATTAGGAATTACAGAACATGAAATGAGAGAGGATGTTTATGATAATGTTCTGGACTCTACCATTGTCGGTAGCCCACCTATTCCCAGTTGTTGTTTGTAAGTTAACAGTTGTACACAGGAGCCTGTCCATGTTAAAGGCCGTTTGAAAAACCATCTGGGTTTTTGGCAGAGAATTAAAGCTAACCGGTGGGTGATTTCCATTATAAGCAATGGTTATGCCCTCCCATTCACTGAGTTACCACCTAGGAACGAATTGAAAAACCACAAGTCTGCTGTCGAAGAGGAAACTTTTGTCTCACAGCAAATCATGTGTGAGAACGTATATGCTTAAGTTGTAAGATATATACAAGTCCTGATAAACTTCACATCGTACGATTACCGGTACATTTTCCACAGCTTTTTTTTAATTCACCGTGTTTTCAATACATTCTTAGGAAGAAAAGATTGATGTTTTGAGAAATTTCCTTGGTCTAAATTTTACTTCTTTAACCAGAAATGATAAAATCCGATTTTTTACCTTGAAAATGGGGGGTCGACTTATACACAAGTTTGATTTATACACTAGTAAATACGGTAGTAATTTCTTAGAATTTTCAAGCAAGTTTTGAAAATTCATTCCGAGATTCGGAATTCCAGTGAGAATTTTACCGCATTTTCGGAAACAAAGAGCAACAAAATATAATTTTGTTTGAAATGTTACATATACGAACAATATTAGGTTTTTTTATGCTTGCAGCGAAGTTATTTTCCGTTAAATTGTGACTTTCAAAGTGTATTTCACAGAGATCTTCAAGGTTTCATTCAAATCTCGTACGTTACAAAGAAATAATCAAATGTTCATTTCAATATCTAGATTACTGGTCACGCGTGACGGAGCATGGCTGTAAATCTCTATGGAGATATCTTTTCTCAAGTACAGATTGGTTTTTCACAGCATGTGGTGAACATTAGTTTAGTTCAAAATAATACTACTTTCAGAATCTCTAATTCTCTTGAAATAGGTTTATATAGTGTTGAAATATAGTTTTGAAATTACAATTATTTGAAAAAAAATAACTTATTTCATGTGTACCTATACTCACATATTCTATTGTCACAAAATTTCCAAAACATATTTCCATAACATTATTTTCAAATTATATACAACCAAATACAATGCTACTATAATATGGTAATAATCATAACTTGCAACAACCCGTCACCTCATAGAGAAGACAAAAGAGCAAGAAAAACCTGAGTACTGCCCAAGACCCAGCCCCCACAGCAAAGGCAAGTGACCATGCTAGCTCCTGCTGACAAGAAGATCTAGTCTTTAATATTCCAACCAACCTTGTTCCAAGTGGTGAAACAGATATGACTCAAATGTACCATCAACACTGGTCACAAATTTGTACTTATTTCAGCCACCAAAACCGTTTACAAGATTGGTATAATTTTTGCTTGGCCACTATCAGTCCAGCTTCCCTCCACAAACAGCTAACCCATATCTTCGCTGACCAACCCACTATGTTTAAAGTGAACTTCACCTTTAGGTTAATCTTGCAAAACACCAAAATGGGAGCATTGCAATATCACCATCCTTCTGCTAATAACAACTTGTCTTAGAAAAGCAGTTTATGATTTCTTATCAAGATGATTTAGACAACATTTTAAAAAGTTTGCAATAGTATCGGCGCTAGTACATAAACAACGTGGGCTTAATAACTGGTCTAATGTTTCCAGAAAATCACTTGAACCTGCCAAAGATGCTCACGGCACCTTGAGTTTAACAGCCTAAACAAACTTTTGCAGTTTGTTCAATAATCAACCTTAGGTTCTCAGACACTTGAAGCAGACCTCCCAGCAGCAAGAGGAGTGCATCAGGTATCACAAACTCACCCTCCAACACCTTGACACACTTATCGAAGTTCTCAGCAACCCACAAAAGTAACGCCCATGCCAGTGCATCCCATTGTGTTTCCAGTTCCACTAATCACCCCATTGGCAATTCCCCCATCACCTCCGTTGCTGTTCCAGCAATCAGCCTTGCAACAAAGGAAGACAACAACCAAATATTCTGCCTGCAGTCAAATGCTACCTCCCAAAGAACTTCACGGTTCAATTACTTCTACATTATTTTGAGCCTCGTATACTCGATGGAAGGAATGTGAGAGGAATTGGGGGCAAACTTCCCCTAAATTTAGAGAAAGTCACTAAAATTAGAGACTTTGTGTTTGGGTATTTTACTTTGTCAGAGGTGCAGCAAGAATTTTTGTGGCGTAAATGCCGCAAGGCAATGGATACGTTTTTGTGCAACAGAAACTTTTAAGCACAAAGCAATTTAATAAAACTCATTAATATCCAATGCGCCCTTATGCGCAAGGAAATAAAACCCCTCTGAAATTCCAATGCATCCTCATGTACCCTGTCAGACATGGCACATTTTGATTGGCTGTAGCTTAGAAACCTAACTCCCCTGAGTATTGAGAAGGCAATGAAACGTGACTTGAATAAATTAGCTTTCATTTGAGACCAAACTCTACTTTCTTCACCGTCTGCTTGATTTTTCGTGATTTTTTAAAGAAACATCTTTGTTCTAAACATGGCTTCTGGAAGATCTAACAATTTCTCCAATCACTCGGATGAAGAGCAATAAATTTTTGCCGGTTTTAGCGTTGAAGAAGTCGCTGATATTAGACAAGCATGCCAACGGCAAATTGAACAACAAATGGTTTGCGATGTGGATCAAGAAATTGACCAAATTCTTGATGCTGAACTACAAGAAAACGGAACTAATTCTGATGTTGAATTATATTTAGTTAAAATGATATTTTAACAAAGTTAACCGCCACGAGCTTAGTGGGTGGTCCTAGTGGTCAGCAGTCACGTGTTCAAGTGCAGGCTCACATGGTTGGATCCAGCTTTGTTTCAGCGTGTTTTAACGTTCTTGTTAGTGGCGTGTGAGCAGCTCGCGCTGCTTGTTTTTTCTTTTCTTGGGCGGTTAGCATTTATAGTGGTTGCCTTTTAGCAGCTCATGCTGCTGGTTTTTAAACAAAGGTTTGTCTGCGTTCAGCATCTCAAGAATTCTTTCTCCTCGAAGTGTGCGCTGCCGTCGACGAACAACAGTATGTCTACCTTCTCCCTGCCAGCTGCCTCGCCTTCCAGCTCTCACAACAGCTCAACAACTTCGACTTCCATCTCGACCGTCACTACAACCTCGGCTTCGCCCCATAGTGTTGGTTTGCCGGACAGCAATGCCCTTTCTCTGGTGATTTCAAAGGCTTTGGCGGATTCTTTACCTGCTCTGCTGTCGTCACTTCACGAGCACATTGGTGAAAACACGGCCATGTCTTCCAGTTTGGTTCTATCGTCAACCTCTATTCCGGCGTCTTCGGCTTTTCCTTGACGCCCCCCACTCTCGGAATGGATTTTTCCGGTTGGCCCCAGGTATTCTCCCATCGCCCACAAGTTGGTGGTAAAAATCACAGGAGGACAGTTTATTGAACTCGCTGACCTTTTGTCGGACAACATCAAGGCCCAGGACACAGAACCCCAAGCGTACTTGGAGGGAAAGTTATTAGTCGAGAAGAAGCGCGGTGGAAATGACGGACATTGTTACCTGGGTAGAGGTCTTCTCATTTTTCTGCTTGGTGCTCTGCCACTCATTTCCTTCCCGCTGGCTTGACCTCCACCAACCTCGTTCCCAGGGTCTCTCATCTTCCCGCCCCCTGGAGCGAGAGAAAAGAGACCCTGGTCAACTCTGGTCACGTGCCTCTTGGACAATTATATTCCTAAGGAGTGGTCGACAGTTTTTGTAACTTTGTCTCGTTTTCTTCACAGTGGCTCGTGCTGTGCGCGAGTCCGTTGATGTCCGGAAACGGTTCAATCAAACGATTCAAACAAAAGCGAATGAATTATCGTCATTATGCGCAAGGATTAAAATGGTTATCATTCAATAATTTTACAAGCGTATAATGAAACAATGAAATGTAAAAATCTTGTATAGACATTCAAACGACTGGTACTGGTAAATGTTGAACAAAACAACGTGCCTCACCTACGTAGAATAAAAGCTATCATTACCTTCTCTACCTCGTTTCCTGTTATAAAAGTGTAGAGTCTATCTGCATGTCAATATTTTTCCACTTCGCCATCGTCCGAGAACAGACGGCATCAATTTAATGTGCCTGTCAAATGAAGCTTGACGATCGCCTGCTAAATAGTATGCAGCGATAATTCATCTCAGTTCGGAACAATGCTATATAAAATCAAAAGCATTTTCTGCCGATACTAGCTTAGCAGCGGCGAACAAATTTCACACTTTGCCGCCCCTCCCTCAAATCTTTTATTTGTTACATCCCAGATTTTGGGACACACATGACCAGAGTTGACCAGGGTCTCTCTTCTCTCACTCCACGGGGCAGGAAGATGAGAGACCCTGGTAAGGAGGTTGGACCTCCACAATTACAAGCTGCTGATCATCCAAACAGCTAAGCGTTTCCGCGACAGGTCCTGGCTCAATTATGACATAGCGTACAGGAAGGAAGCGGCAGCCTTAGGTTCCACGGATTGGTCTCGCATGAATGCTGATCTATATAATCAACATCTTTACCAGGCCCTGCACCATGGCCAGCTTCATCATCTTCCCAGGTACCTGCTGCCTTGGGCAACTCGAGTGCCACACAATACTGCCACTCGTGGAATGATGGACGTTGTCGTTGGCCCTTTGGGCGTTGCCGGTTTCTTCATGCATGCGAAGCGTGCAATGGAGACCATCGAAGCACCCACTGCCCCCAATGCCCTACACGCAGAGCTCGGTCCCGCTCCCCTTCCCAGGAGAAGGGGGGCCGCTGCTACCGCTGACTCTCGAAGCACAGCCAATCCTGTACATAGCCTGGTTTTGTCTCCGTTGATCAATGTTCGTCCGTTACAGTTGCATTCTCCTCGATTTCCAGTTTATCAACACATTACCAGACTCTCCCAGCCTGGCCAATCCTGTTCATAGTTTTGATTCGTCTTCGTTGATTTATGTTCGTCCGTCACAGTCGTATTCTCCTCGAGTTCCAGTTTCTCAACATGCTACCGCAGTCTCCCCAAGCCCAGCCAATCCTGTACATAGCTTTGATTCGCCTTCTTTGATTAACGTTTGTCCGTTACAGTTGCATTCTTTTCCAGTTCCAGTTTATCAGCACGCAGGTCAGTCACAGCTGGTTTCCCATCAACCAGTCTCGTTGTCTTCCGAGGACACTACCTCCACTCCCCCAGCAGCATGCCCCTTGAAACCAGTGTCACAGCTTTCCCCCATTGCGGTGGACAGACTGCAGCACGAACTTCGCAATTATCCATACCCAGACAAAGCTGCCTATGTCATCCGGGGTCTACGTCACGGTTTTCACCTCGGCTTCAACCACAATATTTCCCTTAAGTCAACATCAGGAAACATGGCTTCAGCTCTCTCGAACCCCCAGGTCATCGATAATTACCTCCATACTAAGTACAACTGGGCAGGGTGGCAGGCCCCTTTTCTTCAGCCCCCCTTTTTGCGGGCTTGAGCCCTTCCTTCTCTCTGACCCATGCCTGTGACCGGGTCGGAGAGTCCCTTCAGCATGGAATGGGGGCTCATGGCTGGGTTTCGGGGATTTGCCAGTCATGGAAGCGGTATTCTATCTAGGGGCTGGCTGGCCACAGTGGAAGCCCTTGGATATCCCAGGCACCCACCTTCCATTGAAGCAAGGCAGCGGGTTAATTGCTGGCGATGATGTGGAAGACAGTGATGATGAAGAAACTCCTGTTGAAAATGTTGCCGAGAATGCTCCATAACCCATTCAGTGGTCATCAACATTGTGTGAAATCAACACTGAAGAGTTCTCAGTGCAGCATGGTCCAACAAGAGATCTTGGAGAAAATGCTACCTAACAGCAAAAGAGTATTTCTATCTTTTTATTGATGACGGTTTTCAGATGAGATCGTACAGCACAGCATTGCATATGCTGGTTCGAAAGGTGATGCCAATTTCACCACAAACCGTGCTGAAATTTCAGCATTCCTTGGCCTGAACACCCTAAAAGGAATTCATGAACTTCCTCGACTGAGTATGTTCTGGGATTCAGACGAGTTTATTGGGGTTGAGGGATTCAAGATAACTACTCCTAAGCAGCAATTTTTATCTATCAGTAAATACATTCATCTTACCGACCCCGCTTCTGAAGACGGAACAGACCTATTGTGCAAAGTTGGGCCACTCTAAAACTTCTTGGAACAAAGGTTTTCTGCAGCTTTCATCTCCAGAAAGATTACTGTGGACGAAGGACTTGTCAAGTTCAATGGTAGGCTCCAGGTAGTGTGCGCACTAAGATCGCAATGCATTATTTTTGCGAATTTCCAACATGGCGGAAAAGTCTGCTGGCGGAGGCGATTTTTCGAGGTAAGCCACTCATATTTTCTGTCGTCTTTCTTGGCCCTATCCTTCCCTACGTTCTGCCTTTTTTGTCATGAGATATCCGTAAATAAGTTTATGATTTTCATTTTTCAATAACTGAATTCTTTAGTCATAAATTTCGGCAATTGCCAGACAAGGTAAATTTCGCTGCTTCTTGCCCAATTTAGTATGTCATAGTTATTGTTCCATCGCGCCTTTCGAGGACCGGTGCTTACCATAATAAATCAAAATTTAAAAAGTTAAGACATTTTCCCGTATAGAAAACATGATGCACCAGTATGCACCACTGGTTTTACGCTGTTTGGGCAAAATGAAATCATGCATATTTTTGCTTTTGTTGCGTGAATAGGATGATAACGTCGCCTTGACATACTTGAATTTGTTAATCGTCAACTCAAAAGATTTACCTTTTTTAAGAAACGTATGGTGCCCCAATCCTTTCTTTTTAATTAAAAGTTAATTTTGCTTCCTACTAGGGCTCGGAGAACACTCTTCACGATTTCACGCGATGCAAAATTTATTCACAAAACATGGATATTCAAGATGTAGCAACAAATTCGCTGCAAATACCATAAGCAATGTAGGGAGACCAGGAAGAAGAACAGGCCTTCATGACAAGATAACCCCTGTAAAAATCCCAAAAATCATTAATGTACATGTACATTCTACTTGCTGGTGTCACTACAGTTCACATAGCCATAGTGCTGTGAATTTTTATTCAACTTCCACAGACAACTCATGTTGAAGGTGATCAGGTTCTCAATTCCCATAATCCATGTGCATGATTGTACACTGATTTTATAATATGCTGATCACTGTTCCAATCAAATCAATAAACAATCCTTTATTTCGACACATAATATTTATGTCAAGCAATAATTTTAATTTTTACTATAACATCAAATAGATACAATCATGTTAACTTACATGTATATAGCTGCTACACATTACCCAGGGGTTTCAATAGAAGCTGGCTACCGGTAGTGTACCACCGCCTACTTCGCATCTCACCTCTGGTTACTGAAACTGTAACTGTCTTTCATTTCACTCAATTTCATGCTCAGAATGCTGGAAATTGCATTTCTGAGCCTCTAGATGTCAAAATTTTCTGAGGGGCATGCCCCAGACCCCCCTGGTGGGATGGGACCTTATGGCCCCTTATCTGTCACAGCCACCTATTATACCTTGGCCAGTCACCAACTTCAATTCTTATTGAAACCCCTGATTACTTGGTAATTTCTAGCAGAAAATTTTTTTTCCTAATAAAATATTTTTATGTGATAGCCTGAAGTATATTTAATATAAAAGAAATATTTAACTACTCTCAACAGATGCACTGTTGTGGTTAATTCAGAGTCTACATTTATGTAGTGCAGTTCTTCACTAATTGTTCATAGTGCTTAACAATGCATAAAACACTATGGTGATGATGATGATGATGTAAAGGATATTGGCCACAAGCTACCAAGTCAGCATTCAAATCAGCATTTGAACAGGGATTGAGTGGCGTCAAGCAGTTTTCAATGATATTGAAAACTGTTTGATGCCTAAACATTGATTTAACTCTGTGGAGGTCACTAATGTAACCAGGTGGTGCATTAGGATTCTTTGAGGGGATGTCTTCATGATCATTATTTGAAACGATTTCTTTTGCCCGCTTTATTCCGATACTCTGAATATTCTTCAAATAATCGCATCCAGCTGCAATGCACATGGTCTGAAAACTTCTTAACTCTATCTGGAGGTGATTCAGAACCTTTGATAACTCTAACATATCTGCCCCACCATTACGATCCAGCTTGAAAAGAACCTAGCAAAAGAAAACACAGGACAGTCTGAGGGACTTATATGCATAGAATACAGTCTAAATACATAAAAACCCCAATGTCAATAGTAAGACTTCATGTTAGCTCAAAAACACTATAAATACATTTATTTTTTGTTGTGTTATTAAAGCCAGTTTTTGTTTTCCACATTAACAGCAAAATTTAAAACTCTTAGAAAACAAGAAGTAAGGGATGGACCATTATTTTTTTGACAGGGGGCTGGAAAATTTTGAAATACATGAAAATTGTTTGCAGAGGTTATAAACACAAATAAATAGTATGCAAGCAAAAAATAAAGAAAAAATTGTTTGCTGAAAGTATGGCAGTTGGATGGAGACACAAACAAATTGTTTGCAGAAAGTGCCGCATATAAAAAAATGGTTGCATGTGAAAATTTTCCAACCCCCCTTCCCGTCAAAAAAATAATGGTCCGTCTCTAACAAAGAAACATGATCAGCAACAAAAAAGAGAAAGTTAGCTTTGTAAAAACAAAAAATAAGTGTGATACCTTTGAGCAACCATAGGCTAGCAAGTCAGAATCTTCAGATATAGAAAAATCTGCTAATTCCTTGTCAAGCAGATGAGCAATTTGGGGATCAGTCCCGTAGGGTGAAACAACATATTCAATACCTCTTTCTCGACAAACCTAGACAAGAATGGAATTATATGCTGATAAAGCTCACAAATTCTATACATCCGAAAGCTGAGGTCAATATAAATAACCCTTTAAGCCCGTAAGAGTGCCCTTTGGCACATGATGTCAATTTGGCCAGTATTTGGTAGATTTGTATGAATTTTTGTCACCAAAATTGTCTTGTAATGATCTTCTCATTAAAAGCATAAAATTGTGCCCCCTCCTATTTATGATGTAGTTGATCACCCCCATAACTTTTGTATTTTTTATCTGAGTGCATGCAGTCTTGGGACATGTGCCACATTAATCAATGCACTGAGAGCTGCAAAATAATAAAAATATTTTGTTTTAAACTCATTTCTATTTAAATGCTGATATGATTTAGGAAATACTCTGATGAATAGCAGAGTTTGGGCAAAGTTTGTATTTTTCAATTTCGAAAAGGAAAAAATATGCTATTCGCCTTAAGAGCTTTAAAAGGGATACACTATACATTCAAACGATGTGATTACCTCGATCAAGCCCATAACTTCAGCAAATGCCACTGTATATTACGTAGCCGATTGTGCCCTGACCTTTCTCGCCTCTGATGTTTTTCCCTGTTCCTCAAGGGCCTCGGCTTTTCTTGCTTGTTCCTCTCTGACTCTTCAAAGGAAAATGCAGAAGTTAAGCTAATAATAACACCGATGTGGACAAATACATGTATATCACAAATTTCTTGAATGGCAGTCAATCTTCTTAAAACTAACGACAGAAAAATGAATTTGCCCTAGGGGTCGGGTAAAGGAAAAAGCGAAAAAGGAAGACACATGATTCTTATTTATTATTTAATATAAAGATAAACTTTAATGATACGTACCTTTTCCTACGGTCATTTTCAGCATGTTTTGCTGGCAGCGGAGGGCCATCGAAGATGAAAACAGGAGTTATTTTGATCTCATTCAGAAGGTCGATAAACTTAGTTACAACTTCCAAGTACCTAAGGAAGAAACATTTCAATGTTTCGGACATCTATTTTAAAAGTATTGCTACGACTGGCAAAATATCTACTAACCTTCTGAATGTCCCATACAGCGAGCGCTTTGTGCAGCCAGCATGAGGCATCAACAGCCGCTGTTTGTCCCGAAAAATCGCTTAGAGAAACTCGCGAGGTACATTGTTTTAAAAAAGGCAACAATGTGTTAATTCCCATTAATAAAATTAACCAAACAAAAGACAAAATCGGGAAGATTTACGTTTTTTTTTTCCCGACCTTCGAGCGCGTTCACCAGAACTCTCACCAACAAGCTAGATGTGAGATGTTTACATGGTAGCGCCCGTTTGGGTACTGGCTCGAATTACAATTCTACCCAACAGACATCGCGGTCTTAGCACGCACACCACCTGGGTAGGCTCATTTAAGCAGTGTATGCCCATGAAACCAGACAAATTCGGAATCAAAGTTTGGCTTCTTGCAGATGCCAATACGTACTTTGTGGCTGTTTAGGCAAAAAGGTTTAGGACATTGTGTCGTTTGGACTCTTGGAGAATCAGTTGCTTTGATTGGCTGCTTTCCTAATACCGAAAGTGAAGGGCATGTTTGGTCATTTTCACGAGATGCCAAAATTAGGTCATTTTAGATCTTATATCTCCAATGGGCAACAAGATAACAACGTAGTTTTAATACCAGAAGTAAGAAGTACCTTTATGCTTACGAAAAATATAATAAGTTTTGGGCAACTAAATAGCTTTTTAGTATGAAGGAATTTTTGCACCTCACTCAACGCTATCTGGCAATTTCATCAAAATTCGGAAATTAAAAATAGCGGTTTAATTTTAATGAAATTGCAAGAAAAAGACAGCAAATGTTCAGCTAAGCATCATTCTGCTTAAAACAATGCTAAAATTAGCAAGAAAAGAAGAAGTACCTTTTTGCTTACGAAAAATATAAATAAGTTTTGGGCAACTAAATAGCTTTTTAGTATGAAGGAATTTTTGCACCTCACTCAACGATTTCTGGCATTTCATCAAAATTCGGAAATTAGATTTGGAAGTTAAAATTGAAGCTCTTCAATCAAACGTCTTCTCACTCAATCGGTTTACCTCTGATGAGGCAATGTTGTTCTGTACAGGCTTCCCTAACTATAAAGCGTTATTGGCAACCTCAGGGAATAATGGAGAAAATGTCAGGTACTGGTTGCAAGGTGATAATGACATATCCTCTGAACACTATCTATCTCCGCCCCAATTAGGTGCAAAGAGAGGGAGGCCAAGATCGCTCAAACCAGAAGAAAAATTTTTTCTCACTTTATGTCGCTTGAGACAAGGATTTGCAGAAACCCACCTCTCCCACCTGTTCAATGTTTCTCAGGCAACAGTTAGCAGGATTGTTATCAGTTGGATCAATTTTATGTATCTTCGATTTGGAGTGATTAACATCTGGCCTTCAAGAGAAGCTGTCAACAAAACAATGCCTGAAGACTTTAGGAAAGTGTATCCCACTACAAGAGTTATAATTTACTGCACCACGCTTGGAAATTTTCGGTCAGAATTGGGCCAACTTTCAAAATGGCCACGCGTGACCTGGGATGTAGTTTAACAAAATCCAAGATGGCAGATCAAGGTGAAGCCACCGAAGGAGAACTAATAGTTTCAATAAAAGAAGCACTAAAGCGTGAGAAATCAACATTTGAGTGGAGAATTTCGAATGCCCATAAGCTAAGGGATTTAGACAATACATTCCAAGAGCTAAATAAGCTGGTTCAATCGGTTGCGAAAGCGAAGTTTGGAGGTCTTCGTGAGCGACCCAAACACAGACTCACCAAAATATATCCTGTCCTACAATGCAGCATGATCCATGCAAAAACCGCAATTAATCGCCGTCTTTGTTCAAGGATGAGTAAATTACATCCCTGGATGGTACATAAGGAAATTCTTGGTCGGACAAGATATGGGATAGAGATGATGAGAAACCAGGATCCATTCCTTCTATTTTAAAAAATAGTTCTCCTAAATCAACAACAGGTGAACTCGCTCTAAAAATAGACGATAACATATTTGATGTGACAAAGAAGAAATCAAAAGACTATTATACTTTACTTGTAAGTAGAAAGGCTCTTTTTCCAACTATTGTAAACAAATTGCAGGATGAATTTCATTTCACACTTGAGGAAGTTAAACAAATTTTTACGATCCCGCACAGTGTTGCTCTTGAAGCATATGTTAAGGCATTTCAGTACAAAATTCTCAACTCCATTCTTTACACTAATGCTAAACTTTATAAAATTGGTTTTAAAACGAGTGATTCGTGCTCATTTTGTTCATCTGAATCAGAAACGCTATATCACTTCCTATATCTCTGTCCTTTTTCAAGAGATTTCTGGCGTGACTTCGAAATATTGTGGCACGAACTTTTAAATGAGAACATTCGACTTTCGTTACAAGATGTTTTAGTTGGAATGATAACACAAAATTCCCCTTCTGCAAAGTTTTTAAACTATCTAATTTTAATCGGGAAATTGTACTTGTGGGATTGTAGAAGAGGTCAAGTTTTGCCAAATATACATGGATTTAAAAAGAAAATTGCTGTAAAATATGAAACGGAAAGATATATAAGTTTGTATGGTGAAAAGAAAGTAAAGGATTTCTTTAAAGCAAAATGGATAGTGTCACCTCTTGTAAACGCTTGATTACAAGAGGTGTTATTATTTTTTTTTTTCAGCAGTTGTATTATATTATTAGTAGTAATTATATATTTATGTAGGCATGTTAATATTATAAGTAGTTTTTGCTGTGTAAGAAGTATGTATTGTAAGTAATTTTAAAATAGTTTTGAACTTCAGTATTGTAATTGTGTAAAATAATAAAGATGGCTAGCAGCCAAAAAAAAAAAAAAAAAAAAAAGGATCAGTGACTGTAACATTTTCAAACTTGAGAAGATTATGTCATCTGTTTGATCAATTTGAAGACTGTGGTGGATTCATAAAACAATTTGGTGAAGGAAAAGGGCAAGCAAAGCTTATTGTCAATGAAGAGAAGAAGGGAACCATGACCTACAAGGCTAAAGAGGATATTTTAAGAGCAAAATTTCATTATGAATACTGGAATTCTTTTGGAGTCAGTCAACATTGAATAGAGGACGCAGATTAACGATCGACACTTGAAATTGCCAACTGTTTTCCTTTAATGATTGGAGAGACAAAGGTTTCAATGCAGTCTCCTGAATAGTCCATATATATAACTTTTCTAATACAATATTATAATATTACAGAACTATCTTTCATCTTGATAATCATGTTTATAAATGACATTGTTGTTATAACTTTTTCGTATACAGCAGGTATTATATATAGTATTACTATTTTAGCAACATTGTAAAGATTACCATAATTCAGCTCGATCTATCATCCATCTACTATTCAATATAATAACTAAAAGTTGACTGCATGAAATACGCAACTGATCTTTTTGACTGTGTATTTGAATAGACCTGGCGGCCATTAAAATTATATCAACTAATGATGAAAAGGTTGTGGTCATGATTACTGAAGATGTATTAATATTATATTTCCTATCTGACACATCATCTTACTAGGGATAACATACGTCCAGCCTACATGCTAATTATTTCATTGGCAATATCTTAAATATTCTTGGGTTGGTTTGCCATCACACTGTACAGATTTCTGGATCTCTTGCACGAGTTCATGTCCACAGAAGAAACAATGTTCAGTGTCAGCTTCTTTAGACATGCCACAGTAGCAGTAATGTTGGGAATCCGTGACGAATGCGGGTAGGAATGAGAGTATCATGTGACTGATGGTATGCTAAGAGTGAGGGTTGCTCGATGGGGAGCCACAGCTTGCTAATGTGGTCATGCCTAAAAACCTGAAACCAACATTGTTTGTACTGGCAATTTCTAGCAACGCTTGCAATTTATACATGTTTAGCTTCGCTGCCCTGCATTGCGTTGATACCCAGCCCTGTACCATATTTGTCAAACATTTGCATTGAGTGAGCATAGACTAAATGTCCAATACTCCATACAGTTCCTGATGCATGTTCTGAAGGATCACGCATAACAACTGCAGTAAAATAATCGTGGCACAACTGAGGAAGTTTTGCAAGATTTTCTTCAGTAAGATGGTACATTGAAAAAATTGCAGCACAATCTCTGAGTTAAGTACCAATGAAGACAATTGGCAAGAGTTTAATTAGCAGCTTAGGATCCTTTGAGTCACCCTGAATTGCTTTAACTAAATGCATAAACCCATGCAAATCCTTGTCTTTACCCCTGTCTTCAAGGAGCCACTTGCCCAATTGTTTTTCTCATTCACCCTGCTTTAACATCATTATCCATAGCCTTTTAATATCTGGAAATTGCACAGTTTGGGGGCAGTTCACTTGGGCTGTTTAGTGTAGTGGGGAGGTTACTAAAAGAAATGGCAACATCAAGGAGCATTGTATGTAAATGCTGCACACCATTCATTGTTCTTTAAGTGAATTGGTTCTACCACCTCTTTGTCACAAAGCTTTCCAATTAAGGGTCTAAATTCTTGCCTTACCTTTTTTGCAGCAATGAACTGTGTGACTCTACTCCTCTTTGTTTTCTGAGCTAAACGACTTGGGATTTTTGTTTTGAAATAACCTGCTGTGCAATAGCAATTCTTTGACTATACTCTGCCGTGGCCTCCATTTACAATTTTGAGACTCCCCAAATTTCCCAGTTAGTGAATTACTATCATCTTGAGACATCATTTGTTATCTTGGGATAACAAATGTAAATAAATAAATAAATAAATAAATAAATAATGAGAAATAATCACAAATAAAATGATAATAAAAAATATAAAATAATAGCAATAGTAACAATAATAATAACTGTGATAATACTTTATTAACAAATTTCTTAAAACAATTTTAAATTTACAATATAACAGTAATAATAATAATAATAATAATAATAATAATAATAATAATTATAATAATAATAAATAATAATAATAAAATGATAAAATAAAGTAATAAAAAAATAATAAAGAATAAAAAAATACATTTATTTTTGGTGGAGGAATAATAGTTAGGGCTGTCCTTTTGTCAGTCCACTTGTGACCGAGATGAAGGATCATAAATTAAAGACAAAGTTTATGACCGGTTAATTAAGCAGCATTATATTTTGCAGAAATACCACTCGTTTAAGTTAATCTTACCTTGTCTTGTAGTCTACACGTTTCTTTAAAGCACAAATTTTCTTCAATTTGGAAATATATTCATTCCTAAGCACAGCCCTCTGTTTGGTAAACTCTGCGACAGTAAAACGTGTCTTGCCTTTCTTCGAGCGTTTCCGGTTTCTTCTGGAATCACTCCCCATGTAAACTGCTCAATGGTCTCCAAAAACCTGAAAATCTCCGCAAGGAGGAGGTGTCCACTGCAAAAACAAAACGATAGAAACACAGCCAAGGTGTTATTGTCAGCTCTTTCGACATAAAAATAAAGACTGAATCTTTGCCTGCCGGAAATTTTTCCACAAAAACATTCGATTTTTTCAGAAGGGACCAATAACTCACTGTAAAGCGAATGTGTGATTCCAGAAAATATCCATACCCCTACCACGGAGGGAATTGGAAATTCCGGAGGGGTAGGGGGGTCAATGGCCCAGGAAATTCCGAAGAGGAGGGGGGGTTTGAAGGCCAAATTTACGTCCGAATGGTCAGGAAAACGATTGATTTTTCGTGAATTCATATTGACTCCGGAAGTGTCATTTACCAATTAAATCGGACAACCTGCGTTTTTTCTAACCGTGCTGCAGTTAAGAAATGTTTTTTTCTTTCTTAAAAGTTCTTTGGACGCAAACAAGCAACGCAAAGACGAATACTCTTCGTGAAGCAGATAAACCCGCCATTACTCGTTACCAGTCTCCAAACAGTTGTCCGCGGTGCACTAGTTACCAGCTACCGCCAACGTTCACGATCAAATACAAGAAACTCGAGTGCGTTGTCGATGAACAAAGTGACAAATTACTCGGCTTTTTTTTTACAGGAGGCTGAAATATGGCCAGGTAACAACAGAAAACTAGCTACTCGTTCATTTCTCCCTTTTTTCAAACTGATCGTAGTATTGCAGTTTGCTGCGATCGTGTTCATGTCAAGTTATGCAACGGGTCAGTTTCGTCAGAACATTTTTTTTTTCAGTAAATCGATCGAGAGCTTAAAATGCGAACCCCCTTCGAGTGCTAGCAACAGTGTGTTAGTTTTAGACAGGATCTTGTATGAAGAAATTGAGTTGATGTTATTTTTTAAAGCTAATTTACGGCGTTCGTTTAACGCGGCTTTAGGATCATTTATAAAATAAATTAACAAATGAATGCGTATCGACACGCGGTCTTTGGTTTAGTGTCTTGAACCCTTCTAAAGGAAGAAAAAACTTTCCAGAGGGTAATGGGGGTGGGCGATATTTCTGCGGAAATTCCAGAAGGGTGGGGGAGTCAATGCTTCCTTGTGAAAATGGAAAATCCGAAGGGGTGGGGGGTCCTGTTTGAAATTCCCTCCGTGGTAGGGGTCTGGATATTTTCTGGAACTACACAATGGGGGATGAAGTAGAAGCGAAAATATTAGCGAAGGAATGATGTAAACATGGGCAAACCCCACATCAAAAGAAAGCTTAAAGATCAAATTGTTTTGTATATTAGAGGGAAAAGCTTTATTAGTACCCAGTTCGCCGCAAATGGCTGAGATAAAACCACGCTCTTCAGCCAACATGGCTGCCAAATGACCGCGCGAGAGAATTACTAATAAGAGACTGGGAACTGGGGACATTTGTGTGGCCAGTTTAGACCCAAAAATGTCCAAGCGTGACTGCAGTTAAATGTTGCATGCCCAGTAGCTTGTTGCTAAATAGTGAGTACCACACTAAAGGGGCTACTAGCTGGCCAGGAAATCCGGGCGGAGGGAGGGGTCAAAAAATCTTGTCATCCATCGGGGGGTGTAGATTTTTTCTGCAATAACCCATTATTAGATTCAGTTTTTGTGACATCTGGAATAATCAAGGTCTCAGTAAATGTTATCCACCTCAGCCGATAACATTAAGCAACAAAAAACTGATGCATGTCACAAAATTAAGTGCTTGTAGTGAACCAATGAAAGCATCAATGTTCACCTTTTGCTGTGGTGGTTATAAGCCATGACCTCAAATGCGTTCTTTTGGCTCCAAACTCAACTGCCATCCATAAACGCCATTTGAATTCACAGCATTTCTTGTCAATTGTCTTGCGACGTGCTGGTGAGGTGACTCTGAAACAAAATATTTATGTTATTGTGTTTCATGGACAAGACGAAAACGAGGTACAGTGTAGGGAAAGGTTTCTCAGGAATAACTGAAGCTTTGGGTTTGCATAAACTGCAACTCGACAAGACATTGATGTGAGTGATTGATGCATTGATGCAATTTTGCTAGATGCGTACACTTTCACGATATCGAGACTTAAATAATTGATGATTATCTCCTTATTACCTCTTTTCACTGCATGCCGTTTAATAAACTCAAAATCACGGTTCGCATGCTTTGCTCCATTGCTTGAATTTCAAGGCACATTTCTGCAAAAGTCAAGGCGTTATTAAGATGCTAGCGTGAACAAATTAGTCTTTCTTCGGGTACAATAGGTGTCTGGTCATTTCGCTGCAAATGTAACGAAAGGTTAATATAATGGAGTACATGTAAGCAAGCTTATAAGTTTATATTCCTCGTTCTAAAAGCGTCTTACGCTAATAATAAAGATAAATGGAGAACACGTAAGCCTATATTCCTTGTTCTAAAAGCGTGATGCACGAAAAGTAAATGGAATACATGTATTAAGCTTAAGTTCTTATATTTATTCCTCGTTCTTTTGAATATTTTGTCATGTTCATTTTGTAGCGAAACGATTTGAGGTATGAAGTTGCACCGATCATTTGCAGCGCAGCGATACGACTTCGAATTGCAGCGAAATGACCTTTCAGTCGAACTACAAGGCTACAAACCTTAAATGGTGCTTTGCGATAATAAAATCATTACATTAAGTGCAGGAAGCAAGTTATTCATACTTACACTATGTACTGTTCCTCTTCACAGCGAACGAAGATAATTCAACGACAGTAAACGTGAACACCCCACGTGAATGCACCGCGCGCGCACCGAGCCGGGATGTGACGATGAAAAGGGGCATTCTGATTGGTTCCCCGAGCGGTCTGAATTTTATTTTGCATTACGGACCACTATTGGAACGTTCACGAACTCATTTCGCCGAATTTCTTTTAAGAAACAATGAAATGAAAGCTGTTTTCTATAAAGTAGAAACAGTTTTATTTTCCATCAAACATGTTTATATTTAAGTCTTATATAGATGTTGTTTTTTTTTCACGGCTATTAAACCACCAACAAAACAGCCGTGAAACCATCAACACTTGATTTATATATATATATATATTATATATATATATATTTTATTATTATTTTGCCACACACAATGAATTACAAGCAGAATAAAAACGATAATAAATAGGTTAACTAACATTAAATTTAAAATTTGTACATTAATGGGAGGAGTGACTGTGGCGGGGAAATCTCCGAGAAGCCGAGCTTATAAGGAATAGAGATTTCCCCCCACGGGCAATTTAAATACTAGGCGGCATTTTAAGAAATAAAGTAGTGAACTGGCTAACTAAAGTAACGAACTGGCGTAGTGAACTACCGGGTAGTGAACTACTGGCTAAAGTTGTAGTAGCCTGCGAGCAAGCTCTCGGGTTCGGGCTTGGAGTTTTTGGGGAGGGGGGAGGGGAGGGGAGGGGGTGGGGGAGGGAAAGGATAAACCCCGAACCCAAGCCCGAGAGCTTGCTCGTAGGCTAAAGTTGTAGCGTTTACAGTGAGAAAAAGAAACAGAATCATGATGCTCAATAAAAAAATTAATTTTTAAAATTAGTCATTCTTCAAAGGTTCTATTTCTAATTTGTTTAATAGACATTTTGATGTTTGCTACAGAGCTCATTTCGTCAATCAAACTGTTCTAAAGCTTGGCTTTTAAAACTGATGAAAATTAAATATTATTGATGTTGTGATGCAAGGGCTTGGACTTGCCCACACCAACTCAGGACTGATTAAAATTACTCAACCATGACGTTTTCATTTGTTTCTGTATCCATTTTGTTTATTTTGATGATAATAATATTACAAGGGTCACACCAGCAATTTTTCAAAAGAACTGATTCACGCAGAGAAAATTATTTTTTCTCTACTTTGGTCCCTGTATAGGTCTTGTTTTGGGCAGGGTTGATTCTTTGTGTGAACATCATATGCAAAGACTTCTGGTAGTACATTGTGGAACACCTGCAAAGACTGCCACTCAGAGTGCAGGGACAACTAAGGATGTCAGTCTCTTCTCATCCTAATCCTGTGTGAACCATGTGAGTACTAGGATAAAGACGTTTGCAGACGCTCAAAAAATATTTCCTCTTTTTTTTTCTTATACTTTTTATAATTTATTATAAAAAAGTTCACATGCCTCAATCTCAGGGGAAAATGCTCTTCTGCCCTCAAAGACCACTTTTTTAATAGTTGTGTTTTTTAGGTCTCGACCGCTTAAAATTCTGAGAGGTTCGACTATTTATAATAAGGCAACTTTATTCCTAGGGGAAGGCCCCCCCCCTTCCCCCCTTCATCCACCCTTGACCCACTGTAGACGTTTACAAATAACGCATGGCTTTCAGGACCACTACTTTCGGGTAGCCATTACTTTCGGATGGTTAAAAAAACGTTTCTAATGCAGCAGTTACTTTACACAAAGAGAAGAGGTAACGTCATTATACTGAGTTGTTCAGAAATACATGCCGGTTATCAAAATGAGAGATATTTTTCACACTCCAATAAAAACTGTACTTGAAGTGTTACATTAAAAAATACCAACAAAAACTTTGTTTTGAGCGTTACTTTCGGAGGGGAGGGTATTACTTGAGGGGTTAAATAGCAAGGTAAAGGAACATTACTTTACGAAAGTTGCGCGAAAGTGAAAGTGAAAGTTGAAAGTCAAATATTTTCCCATCAGGCCCGACCTAACTCAGTCAATAAGTATTTTATAATATGACTAGAAAGTACAAGAATAGTCATGCAGTGTGAGGTCACTTGAACTCGAGCGGGGCTGGACAGCTTTTTCCAGACCAGCTTACATCACCTTGTGATTCTATTTTCTGCAGGATTGCGTCAGCGGGGCCATATGGTCATATTATAATAATTGATATGACTACCCATTTAACAGAATTAGTCAAGGTGCTAAGAGGCATCAAAGATACATTTATCAATATTTTATTTTACTGAAATATGCAGCCCTCTCAAAATTTCTCACAGTAGGCAACATAGTAGTAGACAGAAAGGACGAAGAGCAAAGGGTCCTGGAGTAAATTAGTGTGAACTAAGCAGTGAATAATTACTGTAGGCCACAAAATCACCAGCTGTTGACATATTTTGATAGGGCTGAATAAGATGAATGTATATTACAATGTACACATTTTTGAAGAACTACCTAATAACATTTCCACATCACTGTAACTAAAACATGTTTAAATCTCAGTAATTATAAGAACATTATTAGAAAGATATGCTGAGTCTCTCTGTTGCTTCTTCTTGAATAAGTTGGTGATGTTGTTACATGGTACAGAAGACCCTCTGTACAACAGCTTTCTAGCCATTGTAGAGAGGTGGGCATACCAGAAAGTGGAGTTCAAATGTGACATCAAGGTTTAGCATTTTCTCTTGGCAGATTTGTGTGGCAGTCTAATTATAGTAAAGCTCCAAGTTCATTCCATCATGAATTTCATCTGAGGCAGTCAATCAAGGAATAAATAGTAATACAAAACTCAAATACAGTGTATGACAAAGGGAGCTGATGTACATATTGGTTTGCCCTTAGTTGCTGTTACATAAAATAATTTTGTTTTGCAACTAACAAATGATGCAATGCTGATAATCTAGCATTGAAAAAGTTGCAAATATATGTACACATTTTATACATTGCAAAGTATCTGGCTTGATCATGTTAATAATAAATTAGAAAATCACAAAGATAGCACTCAACAATAAGGAGCTCAGAAAAAAATTCTGCGGAGTCCCATAGAGTCTCCAGTAGTTCAGTGATTAGAGCATCTGACTAGACTGCCGAGCGTCATGGGTTCAAATTCCATCTGGGACTCAAAATTTTTTTCTGAGTTCCTTATAGTTGATTCTCATCTTTGTGATTTTATAAAGTATCTGGCAACTTGCAAAATGTGGATTGGTCTACTTTTGCAATCTTTTGCTTCAAGACAATTTACAAAGGGGGGGGGGGGGGGTTACATGTAGTTCCTTCTGCCTCTTATATTGAAAAGGGATTGTGTTGCAAGTTGTTAAAACAAATTGCCTTGTGTAAATGCCTTGTGTAAACAGCATCTCTACAGAAAGACAGAAAGATTGGCTAGATGACTTGTTATTAAATCAGACGAGATTTTACTTGAACTGGCTCAATGAAAGGAAAACTTTCTTGATGTCCTTTCGTAAGGATGAATGATAACTTCTCCTTTACCTGTATCACTGCAGGAATTTTTTTTATGCCAAAAAGACAAAGCGTCAAGTCGGCTTTTGCAGTTGCAGGGTATTTTTTTCCAAGACAATATTGCTTGCAGGATTTTTTTTTAATCCCCCCCCCCCCCCCCTTCTGAAATCTAATGATTTTTCTCTGAAACCTAAGATTTGTCCCTTGTCACCTTAAAAGAATTATGAGATTCTTATTATCAAGGATACAATCTTCAAGTGTAATGTGATCCTTAAAGATAGTATACCTGCAACAAGCCAGAAATGGAAAACATTGGTTAAAGTTAACAACTATATGTAAAAGGATTTAACTACAACAAAGAAAAACCATAATCCAAGATGAGAACTTTAACACATACCATTTCTTGAGTACTATCCTGTCCCATTTGGTTCCTGTCTGAGCTGCAATTAGTTTTTTCAAATCTCCAACTGTATCATCAGAGCTTGACTAGAATTAAGGATTCACAACAGACAGCACTACACATGGTAATGATGATCCTTGATGGACTTCACAATATTCATAAAACAATGCAAAAAAAACCTTGGTAAGGGCCTGGTCGCACTACAGTCAAAAACAAAAATCTGCCCGTGCAAAAATCGAGGAAAACAAAAGACACCGCTCCGGTGGGACACGCTTTTTGTGGAATGTTTTTGTTTTTATGTCATTTTGCACGGGCTAATTTTTGTTTTTGACTGTAGTGCGACCAGAACCTAACTTGTCATAGACATTTTTTGCTGGGTTTTGAGATTAAAATTAATAATTATGACTACCGGTAAGTACCCTTGCTCAGACCATGAATCGGACTTGTACGTTAGTGTAGAACTTCTTCACAATAGGTACAAACTTAGCAGGACAGCCAAGTTTGCCAAGGATCTTGAAAAGAAGCTCACGGTTGCCTGTGTCAAATGCTTTTGTAAACTCTACAGAAGTGATGTTCAGATGGGCTTCTCTCTACTCGTCTCCATTAGCTGTCAAAGAGGGAAGATTCCATCAATGGTACTTCTCTCACTATGGTTTCCTGATTGCAACTTTGGACAGCCCTTCTCAGCTAACAGTTGTAGTCTCCACTTTATTATGCCTGCAAACGCCTTGCCAAATACACTTAGAACTGAAATTCCCCTGTAGTTACCACATTGACTACAGTCACCCTTTCTCTTGCTTGCTCACAACTGACCAACTTCCCATCTGGCCATGTAGCTTAGTGGTAGAGGATTTGTACTGGTGTCGCAAAGGTCATGGGTTTGAATCCCGTCGAGGTCTGAATTTTTTTTTGGCTGTTTTTGTGTCTACTTCAGAACTTTGCTGTATGCTAGTAACTATGACAATCCCTTTCTCTTGAAAAACTACTTTTTTGTTGCAAAGAAATATTCAAATATAATCTTTGTCATCTTTAGCTGTTTCACTTTTCAAAGTTAATAAACTGCATTCTCTTCTCAGCATGTCACAAGCATGGGACAAGCAATGAATGTCTGCATTCGATAGCTCAGTTGGTTGGAGCATGTAACTCAGGGCTGTCATTAGTTGCTGGCCGAGGGGGGGGGGGGGGTACTCTCAGATATAAGCTATATCTATATGTGCAGCTTTGAAGGTTATGGTTTTCAAGCAGTTTAGTCTGGGATAGGGTATAGAAGTCAGAAAGTTTTGGTCAAAAATGGGGTATCATTTGCCGGGAAATCAAGGGTATGAAGAATTAAGATTGATAAATGACAACACAAACACAGTTAAGTGCAGTTAAGTGTTACATGGTGCATAAAGTTATTATTAATAGCCTAGCTAAATAAATTTAAAGGACTAAAGCTGGTGTATAAAAGGATACTTGCACTTAACCCGTACTTTCTTCCCAAGCCGATCATTACAAGTGATTTCAATCATCCTTGAATTTTTGTCCTTATTGATCCAATAAAAAGAAAATGCGTCATTCAGTTAGTGGTTTAGCAAGGCTCTAAAAATGAAATGCTCCCAACTTACTATGATATATAATTTTAATTTGTGCCTAGAGTTAATTAAATATATTTAGATTAACAGATAAACAACAAGACTGTCTCGTTTTAACACAACAAACGCAAATCAGACCAGGCTCAGATCGATGCTCAACTTTCACCCCCGGCTAAACTGTACAATACCCAGCAACTTATTTATTTATGTTTTGTATTTTATTAATTTTTTATTCATAATACAGATATATAATTTAATATTAGCCTACAAATGTACTACCCACCCCAGTAACGTCACATACAAGTTGAATTCCCACCCTCGTTTAACCTGCCCCTCCTGACCTTACCAAGTATTATACCCGTCCCCCCCCCTCACACTACTCACCATTAACTCCCTTACATATATCATATGCACCCGCTGCTGCCCTTAGTATTTATACAGCTATTTCAATTAACGTTGTCGGATGAAAGCTTAAAGCCTACAAGCCAAGACCGCAAGGTAGTATGGATAGTTGTTAATAGCCATTGTGGTGAATTTATGCATATAAATCCCATACTACCTTCAGTCTTGGCTTTGAGCTTTTTTCATCCGACAACGTTAATAGCGCTTTGCACTATTACTTAAAATAGATAGACCCCCTACGTGACTCAGACAAAGTTTGCTGTCTGCTCAAAGGCTTTGTATGAGCGTGATGTGTTTTTGATACGAAAAATCGGTGAAATCAGCCGTAAACATGATTTGAACGTTTTGGGGGCTTCAAATATAATAAATACAAAGCAATGTTACATTAGGGAGTGAAAAACTGATTCAAGAAATGTAGATTTTGGCTCAAAATTCAACAAATTATGTGACGAGGCTTCATGATGAAATCCGATCATCGGACTTCCAATCTATCAGCCCTCATGTAATAAGAAAACGTTTCATGACTTGTGCCCAAAATTAACTCAAAGAGAAAAGTAAATTTCTGTATTCTTCTTGTATGACTAAGGTGTGTGCATTACTTGCTTGGGAAAAGATGCGTAAATAGGTTCCAAATGATCCAGAATCAGTGTATTTAATACAAATACTGTACCGTTTATCGACCCGCGTTCATACAAGTACAGCTGAACAAAACGTCCTGAAGATGACAACGCGTATTTGTTTTTACGCAAAAATCCTGTCTTTGAGTCTATATTCTAAAGGATACTGATAATATACTGTAAAGTTTGGAGAGTATATAGGCTGCAATTGGATAAATTAGAGAGCTGCTTACTCTCGAGTATTTGTTCAACGGATATAAACTTTTCTATTGCTTTCCGCGGTCGCATAAACAGCATTAAAATAAACGCATCCTTTCAGTGGAACCGCAATGGACAGATTATCATTTCTTTTCACCATCATTGAAACCTGCCTTTTTTGCCATGGACTACTTTACCGCTTGGTTCTATATGCTTCGTTTCTAACGGCTCAGCTGTATATGCTGCAAACTGAACCTCTCAAGAGTGAAATCTTTCAGACAACATAAATGGTCATAAAAATTGCCGCCTTCTATCAATTCTTCGCATTTTCACCAAAATTTGAGATGTTCCAAGAATAGTTTTTAAGTTTTCTATTCAACATTGACCCAGGTGTTCGCTTTTCTTGCGAAAATATTGATAAAAGCTGCATCAAAGTCTTCGCCAATACCATTTTCCCATACAAAAGTCTTATGCAGATAACACATGGAGGAGTTTGTTTGTCTGAGTCACAACGGGGGTCAAAAGTACGTGACGTCATTAGTGCAAAGCGCTATTGGAATAGCTGTATACATAGATCCCAAACCCCGTTCAAGTCCACCTTTGTAAACTAATCCCCACCTCCACCTACACCTTAATAAACACAGACACACATCAGCCACTTATTTGCCACTTATTTGCATCTTGTTAAATAAGAACGGCTCCTTTCGTTTTCATGCCTCGTTCTATATTAAAACGTTCTGGGATATGTAAGCTTTAAATAAGTGGCCGGGTATTCTAAAATCGCTCCTCACCCTCTACCAATTGAAAAAAATTGAGAACTTTAGAAAAACAACATTTATCATCGCTTGTGTATATCTTTTAAACTACTTACTTGTTCGGGTATAACTTCTGGGCCGTAAGAAGTCCTCCAAATAAACTTGCAAATGTTCAGAGAGAGGAATCGTCCACAGCTCTGTGACAAAAAGCCCGTCGTGTAACTTTTCATATAATGTCTCCTAAGCCTTGGCGAAAAAAAAGACACAAGCAAAATTGAACTGATGAGGTTAAAAATAAACGTTTAGATGTAAAAAAAAATTACAAATTTTGTCACCTGTTCAAGGAGTATATCAAGAAGTTGGAGTCCTACTTGATAAATGCGAAAGACAGGGTGCTTTTTGTGACATTTGGTTTACGTTATTTGACGAGTCGATGCTGACAGTCATGTCCGCTGAAATGTTATAGTGAGGCGCAACATAAAAATCCAAAATGGCAACGTTCGGAGCAAGTTTGCACAGTGGATACAATCACCCCGCTACAAGGAGCTGGCAAAGCACAAATACAGAAATCACCAGCAAGAATTTGATCTACCCTCTCTTTATTTCGTAAGTGTAGTGGCATCGTGTCCATAAATAAAAACACAGGCAAGCAGTTCATCTGGATCGATTGCGCCCGGGGGGGGGGGGGGGGACGACGGGGGTGCTCGTCGTACCTTTTAGGGGTCAAAATTTGGAGATTGGTACCAATAAGGGTAGTAAAAACTAAAATGACTACCGTTAGAATTATCGCGGTACCTTTTAGGGTATGAGCCGAAAAAATATGACAATATAACATGTGTTGTTTTAGAATAGACCCTTCCACGGTTTTTTCCAACTTTTGATATTGGCTATGTAGCGGGAATCTAACGACATTGCTCGAAAGAGCACCTCAAAATTAGTATAATTTTGAGGTGCTCTTTCGAGCAGTGTCGTTAGATTCTCGCTACATGGCCAATATCAAAAGTTAAAAAAACCGTGGAAAGGTCTATTGGTACCTCTTAGGGGTTAAAATTATTTTGAGCCACGCCCATCAAACGAGATTCTAGTACCTTATAGGGTGTTTTTCGAAAATTTACGACAAGCACCCCCATCATTTTTATATGGGAATCTCTCCCCTCCACCCAGCCACCCTCCCCCCCCCAGCCCTGGTCGAAAACCTTAATTTCAGACAAGAATGTAGCCTGGGGTAAGTGACATAAAATTGGCGGGTGTGTTCATTGTAAGTTTTGAAGAATCCCCAAAAGGTACAAAAGTCCCGTGTTGTGGGTGACTGGGTGTGGCACACATTAATTTTTATCCTTCTATCTGAAAAGTTATCCCTGTCAGCATATTTTAGGAAAGGTATCAGAATATTAAACTCTGACTGTAGCATTTTTTTATTCAAACATCCTATGTGGTACCAAACCAAGAATTTTTTTCAACAATTCAACAATCAGTCCACCATTCTTACATGGGGTACCACCCCCCCCCCCCACCTCCCTCCTCCTCCAAGGGGATCGGATGTAGAAGACCGATGAAAGAGGATTTGCTATGTCATGCAAGTTAATTCAGGCATCTGAAGTATCCAGCTTCAGATACCACGCAGCTCTTTACAACCTCTAATTTCATTGGACCTGTATATCATGCAGCTCTATTGTTTTTAGGTCTAGGGTCTATTGTTAGCCATTGTTGTGTTGTTTGTTCTATTGTTTTCTCAGCAAATCAGAGAAGACCTTGTAAGAGCTGCGTACTGCCCCTCCAGCTTGGAGCAAGCATTTAAATATACAGACAGTTATACCCATTGTATGCCAGCTAAGTAATATCAATACGGAAAATTGAAATTTTCACTAGTAAGGTTATTCATTTAAGGTTTGCTGTCTTTATAGAGATGATGCTGATGCACATGAAGCAATATCAAGCCTCCCTGGGCAATACAGGTATGCTTTTAAGTCTAATTCTTTATTTTGTTTTCACTATTTAATAGTGTGTTTTTAAGCCAGTTTCATTATTTTTTGACAGTTGTTCATTCTTTTATAATTCAAGGATGGGCATAAACAACATAGAGAAGATAGTTTCACCGCTGGTAGAAAAAGGACTCAAATCAGTGTTATTGTTTGGAGTTGTCACAAAACTAGATAAGGTACATTGCTGCCTCCAGGATTTTTGTTTGGCTTAAAACACAGGTTTTCCATAAAGCATCAAGGTTATGCAAAAAAAATAGTCATCATAGACAGCCTCCATGCTTGTTGTCCTTTGGTGATTTTTAACTTTGAGTTGAAGGTCATCTTCAATGCAGTTGCTGATCATAACTGTTGGCTGTCCGACCATAACTGTCGGCTGTCGGCTACTAGTAACAGCGCTGAAGACATCTGATTCAGAGAGAATGCACTCATGTTTGTATATGTTTGTTGCAAAGGCAAGCACATTGAAAGTCTGACACACTACATGTATGTTAAACTGCGGTCAAATGAGAGAAATTTGCAAAAGTTAAACAAAGTACTTAAAAGTTAAGGTTGTCATTTTCACTGTTTAAAGTTTAATATATTGCCAATACACTGTCAATTTACCAAACATTTTGAAAGTTTACTAAAAAAGTTATGAGTTTAAAAACTGTGAACTGCAGAATTGTTGGTGCCATTTGCCAACATAATTTTGATCAGGCGCAAAGAGTTTTGGGCAGTTTTCAACGGAAAAAAAGCTCATCATTTTGAGAAAAATTAAAAGACAGTAACGTCAATTATTTTTTTTATTCATCCTTGCCCGTATTGCCATTTATATTAAATAAAATCACACTATATAAAACGAAAAACGCCTCGGACAGTGGACATGTATGTAACCATTACACCATTCATCCTGCCTCCATACCCATTAGAACAGTGGGTTAATCATCAGTGATTAGAGGCTTTGCTGTCATATCAATCACAATGGAGCTTTATCTCTGTCCTTTAGAGTGACAATGGTCACAATGCAGACAGTGATGTGTCCCCTGTGATCCTAGCCACAAAGAAGCTGTGTTCCTTGTACCCAGATCTACTGATCTGCTGTGATGTTTGTATTTGTCCTTACACAAGTCATGGCCATTGTGGTATGTAATCATTAATCATCAGAGCAGTTTTCAATTGAGTGTCACAAAACCAAAACCAAAGTGATTATTCTGACCAATGACAACAGACACAGACAATCCAATGAACCACATGTAGCCCTCGCCAAGTGCTGGAAAACATGTGCAGGTATTAAGTAACGATTGGTTTTGGTTTTACTTCTGATTGGTTGAGAAAGTGGCGCGAGATTTTTTAGCCAATCACAAAGCGTAGCAATGCAAAACCAAAGCAATCACGAAATTACTTTCAACACTCAACTGAAAACTACTCTATTTTTAATAATTAGTTTTGGAACAAGTCTGATGAAATAACATTGCTTGCTGATAAGAAGGAGTCCACATAGCCTTTTTAATCTTGAATTTTGTTATTAATGCAATTAATTAGTAAATGGAGCTTTGTGTCATACAATTCAGGGGTAATCAATGCTCATTATTTCAAATCATCCTTGTGCTATCTTGGCTGATTTGAAGTCCAATTACCATTACTTAGTACCACATGGACTAAAATTGTTGAAGTAGATACTGGTAATATAACACAGAAAAACTTAATTTGGTGCAAACCACTTTAGAAGGAAGGCTAAAAATAAGGGGTGAGCATAGTTCTAAAAATCTTACAGTTTATAATACTCATTACAACTAATTTCTTTTTCAGGCATTCTTTACAAAGATGGGTCTATCAACAATGCAGAAAGTATCAAGAGACTGGCTGAAGTATCTTTGGCTTATGCTAAGGCAGGTATGATTTATCCAACACATATTTTGGTCGCTTTCATTAAATATCCTACCTTTGCAGAAGTTTTGAAGATGCCATACCTCTGGACACCTTTCTAAGGCTAACTAGAGTGACCCAGAACTTTCTTAAGCCTCGCTGCTCTCAGTTCAGCGAAAGCAAGGGACCTTCAATTATTGACCTTCTGAGAATTGTTATAAGGGGTCAACCATTAGTTTTTTGCAGGAACACAGTGACACATCTAAAAAAAAAAAATTTTGAGCATAGACGACATCACCCAACCCCCTCCCCCACCCTCAGAGGTCCGATGGTTGGCCCCTGAGGAACTTTTTAACCAAATCTTATTTTCCTTATTGTAGGTTGCCATGTCATATCACCATCAGACATGATGGATAACAGGGTAGCTGCCATAAAAGACATTCTCCACAAGAATGGTTTTGGAGGAAAGGTGTGGTGTGACCAGTGAATCCATACAAGTTTGTTCATGACTACTCTGACTAAACAAATGTTTTATCACCATTAACAGCTACTGTGTGTCTAAATTTAACTTGTTTATTAATAGGGTATGCTGACATCATTTTTGTTAATTTTGTTAGGTTGCAGTAATGAGCTACAGTGCAAAATTTGCCTCTAGTTTTTATGGTCCTTTTAGGTAAGTGGCAAACAGTTCACTGTACCTGGTAACTAAATTGATTGTAGGTGAACAAAAAGTACCTGAAATTATGTTTGGGTATCAACATGAGCCTGTTTTTCACCTCTAGTAGTTACCTCTGTTCCTTGGATCCTAGGGTGGTGGAAACTTCCCAATATATTAGAAACATAGATGAACCTCCATAACAGGCAATTAACAGGCACCTCCCATTGGAAAGCACTTACATTGTAAGCAGACATAAGTCGTCCTCCCAGCCACATGCAAAGATTACATTTTTACATTCCATAAACAGATAGGCCCCTGGATTGTTCAAAAGGTGACTAATGCTATCCACCTTATAAATCACTATTCAGTGGATAGGCATTTACAAATTAAAACCAATGAATATGTTATTCATTAGGTATGCAGATTTAATTTATTATGTGCACAGTGGATAGCATAATCATCCTTTTGAACAACTGGGGCCTGCTTGGTAAGCAAACACTTGAATGCAATAGCAAGAGTACCCAGACAGCGCAGTGCATCAAAAGATTTGGAGAAATACACAGTGTAGGCCACAAATGGCTGGTCATTTTGCTCAGTACGTCCCTTTAATTCTAGAGATGCAGCTAAGAGTGCACCAGCCTTTGGTGACAGGAGATGTTATCAGTTGCCACCAGGAGCTAAGGGCCTTGCCGCCAGAGCTGTGGTAAGTTGCAGTAGTGGCAACGCCAATTTCCCTTTCATAAACAAGCGATGCCATTTTTAACGGTCAATGCCGTCATTAACATTCATTAGTAACCAAGCCTTTTGTAATGGTCAATGCCATTTCTCTATAGTTTATTGGGATGAAAGTAGGCTATCATTATTCAATAAAACTGGGTTTAGGTAAAGCGATTATTAGACCTAAGCTAGATTCGCGATTAGGTTAGATCTAGGGAGGGTTATAGATGTATCATTAAGAAAAGCACCATTTATATTTAAATTTTTCTTGGGTTTGCCGGATCAACCCAGTGGTTTAGTGGTGAAGGAGGGATGTTAGCATGCAGAGGTCCCGGGTTCGATTCCAGGTAATTAATTGCATTTTTTTTTCTGATAGAAAAAATAATTCAATAATTGATGAAAATTTTCTAAGTGTCGCTAAAATGGCATCGCTTGTTTACAAAAGGGAAAATTGCAGTGGCAACAGTCCAGTTGTCTGTGCATAATGGCAATTTTAAGTTGGTCGATAAGCCTTTTACTTCCAGAGTCAAACCTTAAATGTGTTTTTTTGTCATACTCAATTAATGGAAACTGCTCTAATAATTTTAATGATTCATTTCTTATGTTGAACAAATGTAGTGTCTGTTAAATCGTGATGTTGTTGCTGATATGCTTGGGTACATATAGGAGCGCGATGTCAAGGAAGGTGCGGATATGGTAATGGTGAAACCTGGAATGGCATACCTTGATATTGTGAGGCAGACTAAAGATAAGGTAGCTCTTTAAATATATCATATTTTGCTAACAGAGCAAGTGTTTTTATTAATTAAAAGATATAAAAGTTGTCAAATTATTGTTGTTCAGGGTTCTCAATAATAAAATTATGTTCAAATGATCAACTGTAGCATATTCTGTATAGAAGTGTAACAAGTTAAGGTGTTATGTCTATGTGCACAATCTACATGTAGCTGTTTACACCTGGTTAGCTTGTTATTGAAACCTCCAATTGGATGATTAAATTGCAGTTTGAATAATCTTGACTGTGTGGCTGCAAAAGCAGTAAAAGTCCACCGACTGTCGGCCGGCTGTTGGTAACGTTCTGGCTGGCAGTTGTTCAACTGTAAGTCATCCGTCAGCCAACTGTTGGTTATCTGTTGGCCGACAGTTGGCCAACAGTCAGTGGAGGATAGCTGTTTTTTAACTTTTTTGGCAAAAGCTGGCAGATACAAGATAAAACCACAAGAAAGGTATTAAACAAACACTTTATCAAGAAACCATGCTTGACAGTCTGCACAAATAACATGTCAGAAATTCATCACATCAAAGAGTTCACAGCTTTTGCATCTGCACAGCAGTTATTAGATTAGTGTTAATTTTTAAATTATATATATATATATATATATATATATAATATGTATTTATCAGAAATCGCTGTGAATCGCCTTCCGAACGAGAATAGGTTGGTGATCCAAAGATTATGAGGCAATAAGTTGTCCATATCTCCCTTCCCACACTAATTTGTAAATATATATATATATATATATATATATATATATATATATATATATATATATATATATATATATATATAAATTTTATTCTTTCCATGTATATTTTTCTTAACAACTTACAATCTGTTCCACCTACCTCTTTGTAGTTTCCCGATGTACCTCTGGCAATTTACCAGGTTTGTAAACAACATTTGTATGGTTACCATATTTCCTTGAACAAACACCAATAATATCAATAAACTGGTTTGAAGTTTAGACAATTTGTTGTCCTTTGTGGTAACCATGGGATAAATTTAACCTACTCTTACTTTGCACAATATTTACAACTTCTCTTTATTGAGGAGTGCTGGTGTTTTTTTAAGTCTCTCATTACACCAAGGGGATGCTTTATTTAGTAAGGTGGGGGCTTATTCAAGCACAAATACAATAATATTTGGTTGTACTGTAACAAGACTGTTAAGTCAATAAACTGACAATATTGACAGGTATCTCTGGGGATAAGCCCATGGGGGTGGTACTCCGGATTTAAAGTGACAGAATGGGCAAATGGGGCAAAAATCAATACTCAAAAAAAAAATCGCTAGGGCTTCCAGCAAAACCCAATAAAATCCTCTGAATCAAAGTTAAACCCCAAAAAAATCCCATGCTGAATTTTTGAATCTCAAAAATATCCAGAAGGGATAAAATGATGTAACAAATTTGATTGTACTACATTCATAGCACAACATGGGCACCACACATGGAAACAATTCTATACCATGAATCTTCATATTGTTTCAAATACCCCAAAAAATCCCTACTTCACTTAAGCCACCCCAAAATATACTAGCCAAAATGTTCTTACCCAAGAAACTCCCAGAATTGAAAATTTCAAACCCAAAAAATCTCTTTGCATATTTATCCCCATCACTTAAAATCTGGAGTACCCCATGGGGGTAAAAAAGTGTGCTGGGTTACCTCCTATCTGTGACACACACAACCACCTGTAGAGTTGCAAGTCCCCATGTAAACATTCAACATTTCCTCCATACAGGTACATACATGTGGTTACTTAATGTAACATTAATGAATTGTTACAGGTTTCAGGGGAGTTTGCCATGTTATACCACGGAAGCAAAGCTGGAGCTTTTGATTTAAAATCAATAGTGTTGGAATGTCTAACAGGAATGAGAAGAGCAGGTATAGCCATGATTGTTAATATTAATAACTCAATTTGTTTTAGTTAAAAAAAATTGGATGCTTGAAAAAAAAAACAATGAAATAGCACATTAAATAATTATTGATATTGAATTATCGTTATTTGCTTGATGATATCTTTAAATGATATTCAAACAAAACTCTGTTGTTGAATCATCTGTTATTCATTATTTGGTTTATTTGTAATGCTCCATATAAGAACTACAGTAAACTTCATTGTTCTACGGCATTGGCTCTTTCTCACACAGAATGTATGCTTTCAAGAATAGGAGAGGAGCTAATGGTTTATAATTATATTTCAGTATAAAAATAAAGAATATCCATTTACATCAGATAAATTTTAGGAAATGTTTGTGCTTAACCAATCAAAATAGCAGAAGACAATAGCTAATAATTTTGCTTCTTTGACGAAGTTCCTCAAATACAATTTCTTTAAAAATTTGCATGTTTTGCAATTGGGTCTTAAATTACATGAAACCTTTAAAAAATCGAACAAAATGCACCTTGAAACCTAACTTTTTAGCAGTCTTTGAGTCTAGGCCAATGAGATCACTAGTTGTAACAATGAAAAAAGTTGACATTCAATCATGCATTGCCGTTAGCACTTTCCTTCTTATGCGGATCATTACTTAAAACAGTATATTTCTTGTTTCTTTTTAGGTGCAGACATCATCATAACTTACTTTGTTCCTCAATTATTGGATTGGCTGAATGAACATTGAAGTTCAACTATGGCTGTGACCAAATTAACAGTCATGGCAACTTGGGTCCTCAATAGTGCTAGCATGGCAATAATTGTTAAACAATAAAATGTTAGACATTGCCGTGTTAAATAACTAAATATTTAAGATTAAAAAAATTAATTTGCATTGAACAGTAAATTCCCATTAGTTTTAATATTTTTTATGAAAAACAAATATGAGAGTGCAGAAACAAGGCTGGTATTATTTATATTCTTATGACTCATTCAAAGGTTTGTGAATTCAGAAGACTGTATAGTCAATAAACATGCCACTGCCTTGATTGTGTGTAAAAAATATAGTTCCATTTGAAGCATGAGAATACAAGTATCACTGAAGCAATGAACAATTAGTGCTTTTAATCACCTTAATGTTTAAAATTTATTATCAATAGATATCAATTAAATAAATACAGTATTTTCAACTGAGCACTTTCTTTTTCTTGTATTTGTATCAGCTTTCTAAAATGGTATATAAAACAACATTGAAAACAATTCAGTGCTAAAAGAAGTTAACATATTTATACTGCAATTGAATAGACCATTATTTGTGTTCTCAGTATTGAACTGGAACTAGCTTGCAGTTGAGGCTAATGCAGGGTAATCTTTTCAGTGATATTCCCCACATGAGACTCTGTTGCAAGATACTTCCAGTTCAAGAAGAACACAAAACTTTTCAGACTACATTCAACTCCTACAACAACAATGTGGTAAATGTTTGTTGGTTGTCAACATACTTAGCCATTGATTTCTTTTGTATTAGTCCAATAAGAAACCCTGTGTAATAACACAAGTGGTGACAGACAATGCAATACAAGCAAAAACACCTTTTAAAAAACAAGAAAATGGAGGGTAGCAGAAACACAAAAGAAAAGGGGAGGCTGAAGTCTTTGGGAGAACAGACGAGTGGGAAGTGAAACTTTGAACATGGTGGGAAATGGAAGAAGAAAGAAATTGTTTTTGCAACAATTTGAAATACATTGCAATGGTAAAAATGCAAGGAACAAGGAAGGGGTGGGAGCAGGAAATTCAGAAACACACCAACCCCTTCTTTTGGAGGTATGTTACGTGGTTCATGTCATAAATTGGCACTCAGTTACACTCTTTGATTGTTCCTCTGATCTTATATATACAAGTAATATTTTGTAAAAATAATCTGGGATTTTACAAACACCTAAAACCACTCTTTACAACATATCAGAGGAAACCCTTTAAATTATTTACTCAACCTCCTCCCATGGCTATCTCCACGTTAAAAATGGCAGGGTGGGTGTAGAAACGCCTGAATAAGGCTGCAAAAATTCTGCAAAAATCCTGGTGTATTTTGTGATAAAACAAGAGGAGATGTCTTTGTTTTATTTGAACAAAGTTTCTGATTGCCAGAAAACAAACATGGCTACCAATCAATAGACCAATATCACGCTAGCATGGCACAAAAATATATTTAGTTTATTGGGAAAAAGAGCCCAGCATCAAATTCAGCACATCAATATTGGTAAAACTACAAAGTTTTGTAAAGATTGCTAGCAAACTGACGAAGATATGAAATTTTGAAACTGAGCATTTTTACAAAGAAATGTATGGTGGACGGGCATAGGTTGCCCGTCCAGCCTCGTTTTTGTGTTTTTCCCATACACTTCTTTGTAAAATTTAGGTCAGAGTACTAAGTTTCAAAAGTTCATATCTCCGTCAGTGTACGAGTAATCTTTACGAAACTTTACAGTTTTACTACTGGACTCTTTTCCCCATTAAATTAAATGAGAAGCTCATACGTGATAAGCTTCTGATTAAATATATTTTCATGCCATGCTAGCGTGATATTGGTCTATGGAAATAACCTCTGAAAAATGTGCCAGAAGCCAGCAATTTTGCAGCCTATAGTTAATTGAAGGGCTCCCGGCAAGAACCTGCTAAGTACTTTGTTGGAAAATTTTCACTGAAATCTTGGATTTTTGGCCCCAAAAGGGACTCGCTTGCCAAAATTATGACTGGATCATGTAAATATGACTGAAAGGATTTCAACCAGATAGAAGATAGAAGATTTGTTCACCTAGGGTCAATTTGATAAAACTTTTACAAGTGTAGCTATTGTTTCAGACCTTGTAAAAGTCTTATTAAATTGACCCCATGGGTCAACAAATCTTCTATCTTCAAACAGAATGAAATTTTATCTTGAAAAGATACATAGGGTGTCCTAAAGCCCAAAACATTTTCTCAAAGATGTGGATTTTCTTCCCCATTTTTGATCTGTTTTAAGTACCTTAAAAATAATAAATCATTAATTTGACAAAACTGTGCTTTAAGAGGCCTAAAACATACAATTTTAGTGAAAACTGCCAAAAAACATACTTAAGACGGTCTTGCTGGGAGCCCTTCAATTATTTGCTGTCTTCTTCACACTGGAGTTCACAAATCACGACTAATAACAAAATGCATCTCTAGCCCTTATTACCTACTACTTCTGTTATGGCTGCTTACAAAACATTCTGACAGGGCTAGAAAATACCATTTCATTGTTTGTCATGTGACACAATACGCTATGATTTATGGAGTATTTCGCCAGCGTTTCTCTTCCTGCCTGCTATTGTAAAAGTGGAGAAGGCCCTTGGAACAAGGTTGATTGTTTTCCTACATTACTTAATTCAGGAAAATAAATATTAATAATTGATAATTGTCAGCTTTGGAAGCTGCAAACATGTAATCAATTCATTTAAACATGATATACTTTCATAAAATATATGACTGAAAAGTTCAGGATTCTTGATTTCTTCTATTAAGTAATTCTTTTACTGCTGAACTGTCTGCAACGTCAAGTGGTAAACAGCCATCACTGTCAGTAATTGAACAATCTGCTCCAGCCTGTAATAGGTCTTCTACTATTGTCAAAAAGTCACATGTAGCAGCTGAAATTTGACAAAAAAAATATCTTACATTTGTACCTAAAAGCTGGTTTCCACATGAATACTGATAGTTGCAGACACATGGCACCATACAACTTTTTAAAGCAGTGCAAAACAATTGAAGAGGCAACATTCTGGTTTTCCAGATACTTAATAATTAACCAATAATTAATAATAATAAATAATAGTCTTTATTGTTTCAAAAAATTAAAATACATATCTTGTGTTACAAGGTGTTTAAAATGGCAAGAGTCTTAATATTCAAGAAGTACAAAATAAACCAAATGTACTTACCATAATGTAAGGGTGTTTGTCCATCAGCATCCTAGTTTTAGAAATATTCAATTTTAGAAACTGTGTGACTGTGGTGTTCTGTGTGCTCATACTAACCAGATGAGGGTAGAGTCTTGTCCTTGTTTTGCTTCCAAGTTAGAGCCGTGAAGTCATTTTGCTTCACGTACTGTAGTTCCCTCCCAAACCAGGGCCTTGCTGATTAAGGTGGCTTACCATATTTTTTAGGGACAGTAAATTTCCTTACATGCGCGTGTCACGGAAACAATACTGCGCAAGCAAATATCACGCGAGCAATGAACGTTAGTAATGTTTGTAATGTAATGTCAGTGAGATAAGAGGAATGGCCATGGTGTGTGCAGTGGTGTGTATTGCTCAAAATGGAGATCGTATGAAATTTTTTTGGTCCTGCATTTCTCTAAATCTAGCTGTATGACCTATGCTCAACTTTTGATATTTTTAAATATACATCAACATCGATCTGCAGACATTTTTTTTTCAAAATCTGTCTATTTTTTGAAATTCTTATTTTTGATATTTTCGTTGATATGCGAAAAACTCTCTTACAGATTTTTGTTTTTACTTGTAAGAACGTTTATTTTCATCCAAAGTTTAAAACTAATGGTAATATTTTGAGGTAGGGTCGTGCGGGTGGTTTTTGAGTAAAACATCCTCATAGAATTAGAACCCAGTCTTCTGATCACCACTCGGTCGCTTGTTTTAAGCCACTTCTAACAAGAGGATGGTGAAATTACAAACCCCATTGTCTTGTATGATGGTTTTGACTTTGTAATTATTGCTTGTTCCCAAAATGGTCACCTGCGATCGATATTATCAAAAGCATCTGGTGACCCCATAAACTCGAGCCACCTTAACTTAAACTGATCTAGGTTATGAGATGACTATCAATTTTATGTTTTTGCTGAAAACATTTTTGCTGCTACTTGTAAGTTACAGTATAATTATGTTTATATGTGCATACAGTTCAAATAAATAAATAATGCACTGATATTATTGAAATTAACTGTCATCTAATAAAACTGAATTTGATAGGTAAATGTTTGGAGGGGAAACCTATATGACATTCTAGCATTATATACAGTGAGGAGCAATATTTAACAATTATTGGATGAGGTTGAGCATGACAGCGATAATTATCAAGGCCAAAGTTTGTGTTATCGGCTGAGGCGGATAACACAAACTGAGGCCTTGATAATTATCGCTATCATGCGAAAACCAAATCCAATAATTGTTTTATTATGCATATTCCTGAGCTGCACTTGTAAAGACAAGAGCGCGCACAAAAAAAGTGATCAATGCACAGCAGTCAACTTGTAAGTAAACAACTTACGTCACTTCTGCATGCATAAAACTATTGTCTGTAGGTATGATGTCACTTCTGCATGCATAAAACTATTGTCTGTAGGTATGACGTAACAGAAACAGCAAGCAATAATTAGCTGCGTGCTTATAGCCAATCAAAATTGAGCTAGTGACACCAATGTATAATAATATTCTTTATGCAATGGAACTAGGAATCTAAAGATAACATACAAGCTGATGAGCCACCAGAGTTTACTGGTATTTGTGGACCAGAAAGTATAATGATAATAACCTCATGACAATATTACACTTAGTATGTATCTTAGACCTACCTGTGTGTTTACTTCTGCTTTGTTTTTTATGAGATATCTCACTACTTCCTCATGACCTCTGTCACAGGCCCAGTGAAGCAATGTCATCCCCTAAGAGATATTAAACAGAGATGTGTAGACAGTCACATGATTATATGAACATCACCCTTGTAGCCAGAAGAACCATTGAGTGTCCCACAGATACCAATTGAAAGTACATATAATGCAAGTGAGATCCGTCTTTTGAAAACAAATCAAACCCACTGGTTTATGATGTTCTCAATATGTCGACATCAGAAGCATACCTAGGACTTTTTCAGAGGTACGCACAATCAATTTTCAGACACCCCCCTAACTACCCCTTTCCCACTTAAGTCCCAAATCTTTCTTTTTTTAGACTTTTTCAGGTATGTATGTGGGTTTGTGCATACAGGTAGCTATGCCCCTGGACATTATGGTTGCCTTAATGTTAAGTGCCAGTTCAATCAAATTTTTAAAATTTCGGTGTTTTTTTTTCACTTTTCAGAAGGAAATAAATATGCATTAATTGTAGAGAAAACGTTTTTTTCGTCCATAATTTTCGCATTTGCACGGCCCCATTAAATTTGCATGTTCCCGAAGTTCCAAAAGATAGCCAGCCAAAGTGAATGGAACTTCAGGAACAAGCAAATTCAGTGGCAGCCATGCAAATCCGAAAAGTACGGCCCAAAAAAAAAGGTGTCTGTTGATCGGATTGAAAAATGATTTGGACAGGTTGCTAAATACATTTTTTCCTTCTGAAAAATGTACAAAACTGAAATTTCAACATTTGATGGAACTGACACTTAAATTACCTGATTGTCTTTAGCATTTATGTTTTCTCCTCTTGTCAGTAAAAGATCAATTTTCTTCACATTTCCATCCTTGCACCAATCAAACACTGATTTGTTAGCATCACTGTATGGAGAAATGGAATTTCAAAAAATCTTATCTGTTGAGCACTTACAGGAACATTTGACAAGGGAATTAATAACAATAATAATAATGTTTATTCATCCATTTTTTGTTTAAAAGTTTACAACTGACCTGATGATTTCATCATTGTCGCCATCTTGTCCTCTCAAAGTGCTGACTGCAAGGCCCATTGTTTGTTTTTGAACAGGTTTTTCATCTTCCTTTACAGTCTGCAAACAAAATTGGGGTAAATTAACTTTAAAACTGGGACAAGATAAAAAAACATCCATACACAGATACAAAACATAGTATCATGGACCAAAGCCAAAAGAGAAAGAAGAGAAAGGATTTACTGGTTGTGGAGAACCAGAAAGCTGAAAAAGCCTTGGACCAAAAATAATAACCATTAAAGAACATTGACTCTGATTCAAACTGATGACATGTAGTGGTGAAATACATGTGGTCTTGTCACTTTGTAAATCAAGCTCTCACTTACCAAGTCATCAGTGACAGCATATTTTGCCTCCCATTCTGGGTCAGTTTCAAACAGTTCTTTGATGTAAAGCTCCAGGGCTTGCTCTTGAGGCATTGCTCCAAGCTTTTTCCAAGAGTCCCTATGACAATGAACGATGTCTACCATTATGTTCAGTCAAGTTGTAGGGTGCAAGATGTATAACAAAGGGACTTGAGAAGTAGATATAAATGAAAGCAATAAATTGTACCTTCAGCTGGACTAATTAGAGTTCTGGATTTACATGTTATGGTTCAACTTTTTCTTGGGTTTGAAAATTTTCAAACCAGTTAATTTTTTTATTTCCCTTTGTCTCATAACTATTACCATAAACTAAGACAAAGAAAAACAGAAATCAAACTGGTTTAAAAATTTACAAACTATAGAAACATTTGAACCACAACATACACATTCACTAACTAGGACCTTAAATTAGGTGTATGCTTTTATGTTTGTTCCACCAGTTTGGACATAGGGACTGACATAACTGTATGTGTAACAGTAACTACAAAGTACAGTGGAGCCCCGTTAATCTGGTCACCTTTGGGCTACCACCGTATAAATGGGGTGGCCGTATTAATGAAGTTGATCTACAGTAAAAAGCTTTTGTTCAGGCCATGAAAAAGTGGCCGTAATAACGAGGTGACCGCATTACCGAAGCGGCCATAAGGCGGGGTTCCACTGTAGTGCACGACCCCACAAGGTTTCTAGCTTTAATACTTATTGTGCTTAAATAAAGGTTACTTACTTACTTAGTACATTTAAAAAACCATTGCTCCCTTTGGTGAGCATGCTGAGGCACCCTGCTAATTTTTTTTTATATGTTGTACATTGTGGCTGATTTGCTCACTTGTACAATTTTAGCTCAGTGACTGCTCTAGCTGAGCACAAAGTTAACATACTCACCACTTTGCTCTTCCAACTAAATCCCAAAACCCTGGTCTGGACGTAGCACATGGTCCTTCTCTTGCCTTTTATAGAGAAAAGACAAAACAACAATCGGCAGTTAAATTTTATACTAAGGCTCTCAAACAGCTTTAATGAACCAAAATTGAGTTGGGTTTCGAGGGGGAGGGGGGTAAATTTTTTTATTCAGAATTTCTAACATCAATTAGCAGCATTGATTCAGATTGTAATTGAATACTCTGAAGCCTGTGATATGCGGTTCAACATTTGTTGATAAACAGATGTTGAACAGTGTATCATGCCATATTGAATGTATGTTGGAATAGGTTATCAACATGTTGAACGTTGCTGAACAAAAATTGAGACAGGCTCTATTCCATTCAACAAGTGGCAGTTGAACGATGACAGCAAATGTTGAATGTGTTTTCTACTCGTTCAACAAGTTGCAACATCGTTTAAAAACGTTCAACAACAACAACAACAATAACTTTATTTAAGTGTCGATATACCTAGCCAAGAGTAAAAACCCTCTACTAATTGGGGACACCTGTGCCATTGCCAGATTCGCTGTTATTAGTGGCAACTATCGCGATTTAAGATAATTAAACATTCAAGTTCTTGAACCGTGTATAAAACGGTCAAGCTTATATTTTAGCTTTATGCAGTTTATTCTTCCCACGTATATTCACATTTTCACTTAGAAACCTTTATTAAAAATTACAACATTTAATTCCAAATAGAATGCCCTTTCTATTCTGCGCTGCCCCATATTGTATGAAGGGAAAGGGATTTTTAATATCAGACAGTTTAAACCATAACAAAGCATTTTGAATTTAAGTGACGTGTGCAAACTAAGTAGGACCTCTTACACAACGTTTAGGGAACACACCTGTTTGAAAAGGGCGTAGAAAGTGAGCTTCTTTTCGTCACTCAAGTTTTTCATAGTCCTAACAAACTCTGTTGCTGCTTGAAAGAGCTTTTCTAAATCTTCCGCATCGAGAACAACTTCATCAAAGTACTCCGCCATCTTGGATTTGTGACTCCTCACTCAAACTGCTGGCATATGGTGGGCTCACGTGAAAGTCACGCACTTTCTTTCACGCAAGCTGTTTACGAAAGGATGTTAAAATTTTCTCATCCAACAAAATTATCTTTTCAAATGCTCAAGGGAGGAAAAATCTTGCAAGGAGCCTTATAACAGATAAGAGGCACAAGTTTTACAATATCGTTTGTTATAAATCCTGCTCTTTTGTACAAATATAGATTCAGCTACCGCTGGTCAGCTTGATAAGGGGGCAAGTCAAAAGTGAGAAAAATAAGTTGAATAAAACGTCCTAATAACATTAGAAACAAAAGTCACATATGAGAACCTGTGGATTAGGAATCTCTAGGTTAAAATTTGAAAGTTACACCCCCAGTTCTTATAACAACCTGCCAGGAAAGGGGCCGGGGGGGGGGGGGGCAACCTGTAGGTTCTTATTTCGAAAGTCGGTTCAACAAACACATCAAATCAGGCTTTATCTGGATTTTTACTAAATTCAACGACTGAATATTAAACGTTAAAGTAATGCAACATAACGAGCTTCAACCATGCTATCGTCGATTCAAGCGAGAAAACTACATTTATGAATAAAACAAGTTCAATTTTTCTTCATTTTTCTTTCCCAGCTACATGACGAATGATGGCGCATGATAACGCCATTAAATTCGCGGTTTTTAGCGCGCGCAAATACAGTTGGTTTTTTTTAGCGCGACAACCCTAAAAGTAACCAAAGCCAAAACATTCGGAAGAATCAAGTGAATCAACAATGCCGGTCTGACCGTCAAACGAAACTAAACTGAGTCTGAACAGGGCGTGGCGACCGTACCTGATTAGACGCCGCAACTCTTTGAAAAGCGCAACGACCTCTTGTCATTTATAATTCTTGTATTATTATTCAGACTTTTCAAAGTTACTAAAAACAAGTCCAAATCTCAATTAAATATGCAATCTACCCAATAATTGATCCTAAATATGAGCAAGGTACCTTCTTTAAATAACTTGCAGAGCTGCTTCAACTTTGAACGGCTGAACTAGAGTTTGTACCGCATTTTTTATAGAAAAGATTAGATACATTTGAAAATTGTTTCAGACAGTATACTGTAGTTTCTATAAACTTGTTCAACTGCAAAAACCGTGAACGAAGATCCTGCTGGTTTTTGTTGGATCCAGGAAGAGGAGACCTAATCAGGAGGCGTAGCTACCTGTACGCACGTACGCACCTGAAAAAGTCGAAAAAAAGAACGATTTGGGACTTGAGAGTGGGGGGAGGAGGTAGGGGGAGTGTTGGAAAATTGATTTTGCGTACCTCTGAAAAATTCCTGGTTACGTCCCTGTAATCAGCTAAACTGAATCAATATAAACGAGAAGTCCAAGGACTACTGCAAAGCTGATACAACGAGTAAATATATTTGAAACAATATTTCGGCTGGCCAGACCAGCCTTCTTCAGGTTTAAGATGTTACTAAATTACAAAATGAAAATACAACATTATATAAAGGAGAATGTCGCAATACATATTTAAAAAAAGAGGAGGGGCGGAAATGACCTACAAGATAAGTAATCAAAACTAAAGATAAGATTAAGGCTAGCATACGTATGTAGTTTCTATGTCATTTTCAACGGAAACGATGCAAACTTAAGATTACTAAGATTTAAGCTTAAATTTAAAGAAAAAGTCAGAATACATTCTTGAAATCCTCTATCTGCTAGCTTATACTGGTCAGAGTTTTTAGCTTATTATGAAAGTTTTAAAACCTACCGGGCTCGTCTACTGATTTTTTTCGCTTTGTCCTTCAGTATCCAAAAAAAAAACATGTCATGTACTGTATTTCTTTCTTTCATTTTTTGCATTGTTTAGTTCTTTTGTCTGTCATTAATGGTCTTTGCGGACAATTAAAACAATGGCATATTACTTTAATAATTTCTGATCTTGATAAACAAAAAAGAACTTCAAAAATGGCGAACAAAATTATCCAGACGTTTTCCGCGTGGAAACACGGTGGTCTAGTGGTTAGCGCGTCGGACTTTCAACCTGAAGGTCGGTGGTTCGAAGCCTGGTCTCTGTCGTCGTGTTGTTTCCTTAGACAAGAAACTTTACTCCACACTGTCTCTCTCCACCCAGGTGTATAAATGTGTACCGGCCACAATGCTGGGGGTAACTCTGCGATGGACTAGCATCCCATCCAGGGTGTAGTAGCAATATTCCTAGTCGCTTCATGCTACAGAAACCGGGTTAATCTCCGGCCGTTTGGGCCATCTGGCTCGTGTGCGGCTTTCTTTTACTTTTCCGCGTCAATCAAACAGGGGTCAACCAATCAAAACGGGAATTTCGTTTCAGTAAGTCCTTGAAATGCCCAGGTCGTTTCCAGACCCCGTTTTATAAGTTGCAGTCAAACGGAAGAAGGAAATATAGCTCCTTAATCATTCTAGACTGGCGTTGCTGCCTTACGTGTGCTCATTTTATTTTATTTAGTTTACTCTTTCTCGTAAAAAGGGTGGTTGTTGTTCATCGTGGTGAACACTAGTAAAGAAGTATTCTTCGTTTGTCTCACGATGTAGTCACTTCCGATGTGGATCGCGACGTTTCGACTGCATACTGCTAGTCTTCTTCAGGTAGTCTTCTTCTTCTTCTTCACGTAGCTTGTTAATGTAGTTTCGCAACCTTTTTCCCTCAAGGTGTTTAGTGCCTGGTTCTGCATTCGGGAGGGATCAGGTTTCTTCCAATAAAGGGGTTTTTCCTGACGGCAGCAGGCACACTAGTTTACCTTAATGCACCTTTTCATTGTTTTGAACAGGTTATTATCTCTAATAATCTGCATACATGCTCACTGAAATGGAACAACAGGTCATTATTGTGGTCAGTGAGGTGGAACAGGAGGTTATTATTAAAAATAGTAACCTCCTGTTCCACCTCACTGATCACAATAATGACCTACTGTTCCACCTCAGTGATCTTCTAGAATCTTCTCAATTTAGCACATCAGCATAATTTATTAAAAATTCCAACATGGATAGCACTCGCAACACCCCTGACAAATACTTTTGATGTACATGTCAACAAAATAAACAAAACATCCCTCTGGACCAACAACATACACCCTGTATCTCCGAGGGACTTATGTTTTAAGGTTTTCAACTACCTTGGTTAATAGTTTTAAATAAACCTTTACTATAGACACTATAAAGCAAAATCTCAATATTTTCCATTGCATTGAACGTGGAATGAAAAATCATCGACAGTGAATTTCCTATTTTTATCTAAAGCTAGGCTATGAGCAGTCTCTCTTTCCCAGCTTAGTCCATCAAGCGAGGAACGAAAAAACATTAGCGAAATGGATAATGGCCGCGCGAAACTGGAGGCGCCCCAGTTTCGCACGGCCATTACCGTTCGCTAATGTTTCTTCGTTTCTCGCTCGATGGACTAAGCTGGGAAAGAGAGACTGCTCGTAGTCTTATCTAAAGCCCATATCCCCAAATTTCTGATTATTACTACTGCTGACTGTCAAGGAACTTTTTACCCTTGTCATGTAAGAATTGAAACGTTTCAAAAGTGTACTATTAAAATTTCCCTTCGCTAGCTCACATTTTTTCCAAGATTGCATCCTCCTGATTCCTTTTTCCTATTTTGCGGTAACTTGAGAACTTTATACGCATCTTGTTGCAAAAAGTATCCTACTTGGCCAGTAAAGAATATCACAAACGGCGCTTCACATCGCATCACCGCGTTTCATCGAGGCCATAGTTGATCAATTCTAAACTGATTGTAACGGCAAGAAAAAATTCGCCCACGGGAGTGATTACAATGATTAAAATGCTTGCGCAATCCCTACGGGATTTAGACAATCACTACTGTCACTAATGAGCAAAATTTCACAGCAAGTCGTTGGTTTGCTTGTTCTAAAACAATGAAAAGGTGCATTAAAACGGATAATGCCCTCGCTCCTCGGCCTTCTTAAAAATAATGACCTCGCGCTACGCGCTCGGTCATTATTTTTAAGAAGGCCTCGGAGCTCGGGCATTATCCCTTACATAAACTGTTGTTACACGTCTACCACATGTATGACAGACTATAAAATCAATAGATTGGGTCTATTGCTCCCTGGATGCTAGGCCGTACCGTATCTAATCCTATGCAGCAGCCAGTACCCTATTTCCGAAGCTTGGTTACAACTGATTCAATTTCATGTGCAGTTACGTAATCTGAAGAAACAAAATGTGGCGCGTGCCATTCAAGCTCATGCGCGCTTACATCAACTAAAGAAACGATTCTAACGAGCTATTCATGTTCATGCGCAATTACGTCTGAAGATTAATCTTCGTGCGCAGTTACATCGTCTGAAGAAACAAACTCTGAAGAGAGCCATAGTTTGTGTTCGAGTGATCCCTGTTTATGTGCAGTTTTATCGTTTGAAGAGACTGATGTATCTATGGTAGCCTCGTTTGTAGCCAATCAAGACGTAAGCATGCTATGTACGTCGGGCGTCATTCACGAAGAGGACTCTGGGAAATCCGCACCTGTTATGACTTGTCAAGAAGCTCGGGTTCTCGGGCGCTCTCATTTTAGGAAAGTACAATTAAGCTGCAATGTAAATTCTTCTTATAAAATAAGCGACCTTGCAAAGCGGAAAGCTCTAACCGAAGTAATGACTCATTCTACGAAAGGGCAATCAAGCTGCCGCAATGGAAATTCTCTTTATAAGATAACTGAACCTGCCAAGCGGCATGGAGTTCCATGCTGCAAGACACCAGGAAATAGCAGCTGCTCTGATGCAGACGACACTGATCACTATCTTAGTTGTTAAAAATACAGTAAAATAAGTAGGGATCAATCAGTAAATCTAAGGCACAGAGGCTGTGTTTTCACGAGGCGGTTTTTCTCGCTTAACATTCCTGTAGATATATTTTCTTTTGTTAAGACAATAGAAAATTAGAACACAAAAGAACGACAATACAATGCCCTTCTTTGTTGTTTAATTGCCGACAAGCTTAAGCGACCTGGTTTGCTCGATCGTGAAAACACGGCCAGAGTTGGTTCTGTTCAAAGCTGACCTGCGGTCCACCACAATACAAGATTTCCGCATGTGGACAACGGAGATTTTTAATTTAATTCTCTTCAGTCCTTGGTTATGCTATTGAATCAGGGATTTACACGGGGATTCGTGGGTACGCTGAAAACCGGGAAGCGGTTGGGGAGATCGCGGAACGTGAAGGGATACCACTTAACTTCGTCCATAGGTCCTTCAACGCCCTCAAAATGGCGGGGCGGGCGTAGAAACACCTGAACAAGCTGCAAAATACTCCAAAATCAAATGCACGACGATTCTTGTAGTATTATGGGGTGACTACGCCCGCCCGGCCATTTTGAGGGCAGAGAAAGTCCTGGGGGCGAGGTTAGGAGACCACTTACTCTGTGACTGTCCACAAGATGCTCCGCAACTTTGGGGCAACATTTCCAATTTCGGGCAACTTCTTCCTTTCTTAAGACAATACCACAAATTTAAACAAACCAAACAGGCATATTAAGCACTAAATGTTTTTTTTTTGTTTCGCTTTTTGGTCACAACCGTCACATGCAGTACAGGTTTGGTAACAGTACTCAGTAAAGTGCACGTTGTGGAATGTGGAGAATTGGTTTGCTTGTGGTTATAAAAAAGGCGATCTAGGTGGTCATAAGATTGCTTGTTTGGTTAAGTAATATTGGAAGAAAATTAGAAAATGTTGTAACTCGATTTAGCAACTTATTAAAAGCTCAGGAGTCAAGGAACAGTGAAAAATGGTTCTTTGGTTGGGTAATTAGCAACATCTTGTTGTGAGAATGAAAAGGAAAATTAAGATTTTGGAGCAACTTTTGAGCAACTTTTAGATTTTTTGAGAAACTTTCTGAATAATTTTAAGCATCTTTTTTAACAATTTGGAGCATCTTGTGGACAGCCCTAACTTACTCCGTACTCCCTCCACCCGCTACGCGCATTGCGCGCGCCCCGTTTTTCAAGCACCTGTCGCGCAGGCTACTTTCTCATCAAACATTTTTAACAGCCAACATTAACACGTCTTTAGTGTCACTGTTCGGAAAGCCACGCTTCATATTCAGGACTTTCACAAGTTATTTATTGCTACTTCTTAATTTATCGCTACAGCAAACTAACTAGTCTCATAATGTCAAATTTATAAAACACTATCATTAAATTAAATTTTGACAAACTATAACATGAGGACAGTTCGACTTCTAAGTCACAAAAATAAATAGCAACGAAATGTGTCAACACATCTACAGGGTCAACTTTGCATGACCCACAAATAAATACTAGTAAAATTAAACGTTTTCATTGCTTTTAAAATTAATCCTTTATGGGATCAAATTATGACGTCTTTTTTAGTTACACTGTTGTCTTTCAAATTCAAAATTGGCATTTCTTAGTCATCTGCGGCTTGCCGTCATGAGAATCCAGCACGCATTGATATACACCCATATTTGTCGTGGACACACACACACTGAAACGACAAAAGTAAAAAGGTTTTGAATCTCAGATGAGCTATTCAAAACAGTTACCTAAAGAGCGCAGAGCAATTCCCAAAGAAAAAAAAATATATAGAATTCGGTAAGATCGCATTCGGGGGAATTCCACCGTTTTCCTCGTTTCTTTTTTCCGTTCATGATAGCGAAAATTCCATAATATTCCATCGACATACCTTAAGCATTTTTAATCATTTTCTATTTTTGCTGACATTTAGTTTAGTAACTCTCTGGAGATAAAAAACGAACTGAAGTACAGTAGTATGATTTTGAAAAATGTCCCATTTCTTTAAGATATCCAGGTATGGTCACCCAACTAGTTTAGCTTTTTAGTTATTTTGGGTAACCAGCTACTGTATGTATTTTTAATTTATATATTATATATACAGCTCGGTAATTTACAGTACAAATAAACGCTGTTGTTGTTGTTGTTTTCGAATTTAAATCTTATTAACCCACACAGAAAATTTGTTCTGATTTTCTTATAATTCACTCGGGCCAAACGCCTACACTGAATTATTCTGAATCCAAGGGGTCATCCAAGTGCTATGTGTCTTAAGAACAGTAGATCCAAATCACTTTTTCCTACTTTATGTACAAACTGTATACATGAACATAATGACTATCTTGGTAAAGTGAGTCTTAAAAGTTTAAAAGTTTGAATTATTACAACAAACCTTCCATCATCCCACACACACATATCGGTTAGGGGCCCAGATCCAGAGAAATCAAGAGAGGCTACACACACTGTAAACAAAGAAAATGAAGAGTTTGGATACAAAACATGGTGAAAACCTGTATATTAGCATCTCACCCTTTTAGTTCCACTGTTCCTACTTGTTATACGTACTAATTTTTCGACACAGCATTTTACAGTTCGAATACGCACCAAAACGAATGCAAATATAACACTTAATAATAAAGTGCCCCTCCTCGCATGTATCAACGTTTCGTGCCTTAGAGAGGAAAACCAACTATTTTGTGGTCTAGAGTTAAACCTCCAACACTGCATTTTGCGGACTGACGCATTACTTGGCTAAGCAGACAACATCATTGAGATACAACCAGTCCTTAATCTGTATATTTGAAAATGTTACACTTATAAGCAACAAATAACTTTAATTTACTGAAATGGTACTGGTTTTTGTGAATTTCACAAGGGTAACACCCAACTGAAGATATGTTGAACTGGCATGGTACATCTTACCTCTTCCTTCTCTCTCCCAGATTTTTACGGTTGAATCGTGCGATGCTGTGGCAATTCTGGGATAAACACAAAGCAATTTTCATGGTTGAGTGTAAACTACTTTAAATAAAACTGCTGATCACTTTAATGTGCATCATCAGTTCTACAGACAAAAATTTTACACATGTCAAAATGTGAGGTCATGCAAAGCAAAGTGATGCAAGTCCTGTGATTAGGCTGGTTACAGGATACGAACCCATGACCTTGCGATACCGAGGCAATGTTCTATCCACTGAGCTATCAAGCCAGATGGACAGATGGTCAATTGTGAGTTTGTAACATACCCAATGATAGTGAATACATATAAATATGAATATATGAAAATCATATATGTGAACTGTGGATAAACATGAGTGAAATTTGTGATCCTGGCAGTCTGCTCTCAACTTAAGCAGTTGAAAAAGCAACCTGAAAAAATTCAGGCTTTTTTTTTTTCAAGTTGCTTTTTCAACTGCTTAAATTGAGAGCACACTGCGAAGTTCACAAATTTCACTCATGTTTATCTGCAGCTCACATATATGATTTCATATAATCATATTCATATACATTATACTATAATAACATTGTTATTGGCAAGAGGCACACAACCTATTCATCAAGTAACTTTAGAAGACTTGAAAGACTTGTACTTACAAATCTTTTGGTGAAACATGTTCCAAGTGTGGCAGAAAAATGCAAGCTGAAGTGGTCTGGTAATGCCCCATATATCTACAAATCATCTGTTGAGCCCTCACATCCCACAGCTGTCAATCAAAACACATGTCAGTAGATTGACAAGAATGAACAGAATAGCTCCAGCCACTGAGGACATGGTAATCGGTTGACAATTGTGCTTTCAAAAGAGAGTGGACATAAAGAGGGAGGGGCCTGAAAAGAGAGTGTTTCTCTGCCCCTCAATTTCTTTCCAGGCCCCTCTTAATCCCCAGTGCTCTCCTCAGTCCCCTTCTTTTAGAGTTGTCAGTGGAAGAGGCTCTGGTGAAGGGACTATGTACAGAGTTAATAAACCGAAATCTCTCCCAGTCTCCTAAAATGTCTTCTTCTCCTGAGGATTTACTGTGTTTTAAACATGAAGTTCCGCTAAGCTCCTCCCCAGAGGTGTGAAATGCAAATTTTAAAGGCGTCTTTCAATCACAAAACGTGGTTAACTAGCACGTCCCTTAAAATATAATGTGCGTCAAAAATCTACTTAAACCAAGCTTTTACCTAAGCAAAAAAAGAAATCAAAGTTCATAAAGACTTCTGATATAACTTTCATAACGTTTTTCCGAATTGTGTTAGCAATGGTCTTAGTAGTAATGACGCATGTTTTGTTGTCAGTTGTTAATGCTTTAGTGGTTGATTGACAACTGGAGGTGAGAATGGCCAGGCCAGGCTCCTTTTATACCAGAACTTCATGTTTAATGAATATTAATAATAATAATAAATAATAATAAATTAAAATTTCTACCGTGCAGTTTCTATAAAAATATTCAACTGCGCCTTACAATAAGATATTAATTTAGTAATAAAATAAAAATCCAAAATTACAAGTCTAAAATTCCATAAAATAATTAAAATAATATATCAATAATGCAAATATAGCAATAATGCAATATTGTCAGGAGCTTGCTTAATGATTATTGTAACAGGGGGGAGAATTGCTAAAAGTGACGAAAGCAAAGAAAAATAAACTAAACATACAAATTTTTGTCACTAGCTGTCCCAAATACTCGTCCATTGTGCAAGCACATTCCCAGAACCAATAACACAAGAATATGACTTACAGTGGCTTCACACCCTTTACCATTGAATCCATTGCTACATGTCAAAATAAATCGCCCATCTTTTGAACAATCACAGTATGTCTTTAAAAGAAGGAAACAAAACAAACTTTAAGTTACTTTTGTACAGAATTCAGTAACAATCTGGACTTAAAATCATAACTAGAAATAAAGGCAGACGCAAACCGAATTACAAAAAAAAAGACAAGTCAATGAACAATGTAGTTGATTATGTTTTTCTAAGAGTTAAAATACCTGAAAGTACTGTTGTGCAGGGAAGGTAAATGCTGGTTGCATGTTTCTTGTATCCCAGACTCTGGTATAAAACAGGGAAGTAAAAGTCATTTTTTGAAGGTAGAGTCGATCTGATCGCTACATGTCTATAGACATGAGCTATGCTGTGGTTCAACTTTGGTTTTGCTTTTAAAAATTGCACAGTCTTGTAATCCCCTCACCTCAATTCACTGGACGAAAAGTTGGCTTTGATCAAATTTGATCTCAATCAAAGGTGTACCAAATGTGATCAAAGGGTTTATAGTACTTTTGACATTGCTTTTGATACACCTTTGACCTGCAACAAAAGTCTACACATTTGATGAAAGTCACTGGCAAATCAAAGGTACATTTGTACAGGTCAAAACAATATTCGACAGCAATATCAGTACACCTTTGATAAGCATCAAAAGTGCACTGCCTTTGCCTTTGCCACTTTTGACAGCCATTTCAAAGACTTGGCAAAAATGGCCTTTGCCACCTTTGACATAATAATATCAAACGCATGTGGTCAAGGCGAATTTTGGTGCAGTGCAAGTTATTAGGTGTTGTTGAAAACTAATCAGCCTTCCTGTTCTGGACCCGGTTGTTCAAAACGTGGATAGCGCTATTCACCAGATAAATCACTATCCAGTGCACAAGCATTAGTAAAACCAATAGGCCATTTCCGAGTTACGTTATGCCTCGTTGTCAAAGCGAGGCTAGGTGCACAACCTTTCATATGAAAATGAGTTTTTATTGAAATGCAAATAAAACTCATTTTCATATGAAAGGTTGTGCACCTAGCCTCACTTTGAAAACGAGGCATAACGTAACTCGGAAATGGCCTATTGTGTTATTCACTGGATAGTGATTTATCCAGTGGATAGCACTATCCACCTTTTGAACAACCGGGGCCTGTACCTTAGCATTTTGTCTTCTCCAGTTTGAGCAACCTGTGACTGAGTTCCAGGAATCCATTTTACACAACTAACCTAATACCAAACAATAGAAATGCTAGCTATTAAATGACTTATTTCATAGCAACAGAATGCACAGTTAAACCATGACTATCTGGACTGTGTTTACATTGTATAATTTTTTCACTGTCGGTAGATGAGATGTTTCATGATCCTGTCCCGGGGGGTGTACTCAACAAAATTTTGTACGGGGATGCTCTGCCCCGAGGTCCAAACCCTTACCCTCTCATATACCATTTTTGACCAAAAAGGAACCCCTTTCATATACCTTTCATTAAAAATGGTACCCCTTTCATATACCTTTCATTGAAAATGGTACCCCTTTCATATACCTTTCATGTAGCCTTTATGTGCATCTGTTTGATATATTTTAAAAGGCCCTTTTTATAATACTTAAATCACAGTTTTCCCTAAGTTTTTTATACTTCAACTCGTGTTTTTGCTACCCTTTCCTATTTTTCGTGAAATCCCTACCCTTTCATACACTTCAACTCATGAAATCCCGACCCTTTCAGATACCTCCAGCCTCAAAAACGTACCCCTTTCGGGCAGAACATCCCCGTATAGCCCATTATAGGGATTACCTCCCCCCCCCCCCCGGATCCTGTATATCATCATCATCATCTTTATTTCATCATCATCTTTATTTAAAAAACATGGTAAATACATCAGGCATTAACAATTTAATATAAACTACAACTTAATAAGAAACTATGTAAATTAATCTTCTATAATTTAAAAATATAACTAACTATTAATATAACAATAAGTGATTAATATAACAATAAGTGACTAGTATGATTATCATCATTTTCTTGATATTCTCAATTGGACTGTCAATAATTATCTGGATAATTGAGATTCAGTAACCAGGTACACAGGCAAATGAAGCATTATATCTAAGTACATATTGTAATAACAAGTCTGCTTGCATAAAAATGTATTAACCAAGGCCGTTTAAATAACTTAAAAATGAAATACTGGCCAGCCAGGCAAGGACAATGTCTGGCTTGCTCAAGTGATTTTTTTTATGCTGATCATCACAGATCATTACCTCTCTCTTCCTCCCTCCCTTCAACAAGGTTACTATTATTTCTATGTACTCCATTGAATAATCAGTGTGACTGGCTAGCATGGATACCACATTTTCTGCAGTAACTACCCCTAAGCTCATCTATTGGCAATGAGCACGAGCCACAAGGACCCACAACCACCCAATACAATGATCCAAAACCACCAACATGGGTTTACACAATCCAAAACTATCCACAACTACCAACAAAACAAATCAAAACTATTGAATGACCAGGTACATATATTTGCTCCTCTGCAAGGTGGTTCATAGTATTTGCATGACTTGTTAATTTGCAAACACACAAAAACAGATCGGATCGGTTCTGGGATAATTTGACTAAGGATCTTGGTTATAATGATGCTTGCAAGATGAGTCTTAAAAAAAAATATATGAGGCCCTGTTTTCTCCTAATTCTCACCAGATTTCTTGATACTTCTGTTTCCCTGATGCTTGTGGACCTGGTCACATCCCACAGCCTCACACAGTTATCTCTAGACCCAGAAAATAACAAGCTTCCATCTACAATATAATAATAAGAAAGTTCAATATTACGTTTTCAGTCTCTGACACGGTTTGGGGACATCTTGATCATTTGAGCACAATTTTAGAGGTTGGGTAACAATTGTTGTCTACACAGATGTATCTTGTTTGCACAACCAAGTGAAAATATGACTGAGTTTGTGAGAATGCTAAAGCACTTGAATCTTGGTTTTCTCTTAGTTTACTCACACTGATGTTTGCACAATGTGGAGGTACTGAGTGAGCAGGTAGTCAACAAGCCCTCATAAAGTCCAGGTGTATAACTGGCCAACACAACATTCAGGCTTTCTATTTCTTGTGAACATTTGTGCTAAATTTTAAATTTCACATTTTAAGATTCAACTAACGGTACTTAGTTCTTGCATGAACACTTAACGGTCACACTGATGAAGGGCTATGCCTGAAACGTTTGTGAACTAAATCAGTATGACACTTTTTATATTATTTTTCATTTATTTTTACAATTTTTTTTTCACATTTTATACACATATTATTTTAACTAAGTCTCATGCATCACATATCTGGAGAACAGCAACGTCTACTCTAATTTAAAATTTAACTGTATGATTGATTAGTTGGCCCAAATGGGACTTACATACACACTGCTTTCCCACCATGGTTAATGTTCAACCTACCCTCATTTAAATCAATAGCTGTTACAATCAGTCTGTGACCCTCAAATGTTAATGATGGATCATTTCCATTCACATGTGTCTGCCATGCCTTTATTGTCTTATCTCTTGATGAACTATATAGAGTGGTACCTACATGTTTTACCTGCAGGTAAAGTGACAATGATTTTACTTAAATGGACATTTTTTTTGGTGTACCTGAAATTGGCAAGATATCAATTCAAGGAGATGTAGTTAAAATGTACATGTATCCAAGAGCAAATTTATTTCTATAAATTGTGGAGTTAGAGTGATCACAACAGACTTAAGACTGAGTGTTTGACTTTTCTACAATAGGTGACAATATTGTTGACCCCATTTTCTTCAGGACGAGACACATTTCAGCCACCCCCTTATTCCCTACTCCCACCACCCAGATATAGTCAGGTCTGTTGCAACAATCCTACAACATTGGATGGAGGGACTGGGGTTAATTTGACAGAGTGCCATGAATGGAAAGAAGTAGTGATAAATATGGCACCAGAACCATTTTTGGTATACAGTGTGTCAACCATTTTGTCGAGTATTGTAGCTCTGTTCACTGTCCTCAATCATGGACAAGGGCAAAATGTCTCAATTGGAACAAGTGTTTTAATACGTGCTGCCAAAAGCTTAAGTCATGTTCTTGTGTGCTGCCAGCAGGCTTGCAATCATTAATTATTATTTTTTTTTTAACTATCTTTATACAGGAAGTTGGCATCACCCACAGATGGTTTTCAGACGAGTCCTGTCTTAACCCTATTCGGCCTGGGCTTTTTTTGAGTTCCTGAGCCTGGGGGGGTGAGGGGGGGGCACATTGCACCCCCCCTTTGTAACTTCAAGAACATTAAGGCTACGACAATGAAACCTAGAGGGTACATAGTACGTCCGAAACTGTCTCCTTTGCGGTCCGCACAATGGAACGATGACTTCATATGACGTAGTTATTAGGTAATTAGTTATACGGCCGCCATCTTGGATCCGCCATCTTGGATTTCTGAAATTTTTTAAAACCTCTTAAAAACCGTCCAAATTGACTCAAAATTAATCAAAACCAATAAATAAATGCTAAATGACGTAAAAATACAAAAGTTATACCAATAAACATTGTTTTTCTTCATTCAAAGGTACAAATATGCAAATTTCAAAAAACATGGCTGTCAAAATCTTGTTGCCATGGAAACATCAAGTCACGTGGTCAAAAAATTGTCATATAAAATTGTTGCCAGATAAATTTTAGGAAAAGTCACAAAGTTTGATGGCGTTTGAATACATATTAAAGAAGTTATGAATGTTCAAAGTTAGCGCGGGCACTTTGCGCCCCCCCCAGGCCGAATGTCACTAAATAAAAAAAGCTAAAAATAATAATTAATACAAAATAAGAGAAACCACGATCATCCAATTATATCCCTGACAATATCCCAGAAGATCCCTATGTGTATTGCAAGTATTTGGCAATGTACCATCGTCATGGTGTGCCATGGGCAATATTCTCACAACCTTAAAGGCATGCAAGCTGTTTCAGATGCTGGCAGTTTATATATACCCATTATTATGTCAGGGCAATAAATAATAGTAACTTTCTCTTTGTTTATAATTATTTCAATATTTTATTACTTGTAACACTAAAGTGTGCTTCAATAAGCATTTCTCTCATTTTTTAATGCACTTGATTGCATTGACCATTCCCTTATTATACAATAACGGAAGATATTGTGTGTGCTTTGATTGGTCAATAACTATTGACTATTATACCAGTAAATCACATGGAAAATGTAGTTATTACAAAAAAAAACAACATTTCTATGGTTTGTTGGTGTAATAAACAACTTGGCACATCAAGGAATAACACTAAAAAAAGCTTGTAAATTACTTGCTTCAGCTAGTGACTCACAATCTTTTCATGTTCTTCCAACATCCTGCATGGTTTATTGAGCCAATAAACCATAGGAATTTGTGGTGTATTGCTTAAATAAAGTCTATACACCCACTGGCACCCCAAGCTCAGTGTGAGAGTCAGTTACGTATGGTTCTGTATTAGGTAATATCAACATGGCTGCAAATATAAGGATTTGTATGCAATTATATGCAAAAGTTCTCAATAAAAAAGCCGTACCATTTTTCCATGGTGTGTTGCTTGCTTGCTGTGTAGTTATTTTCCTGATTTAATGTGATTTGGAAACATGGGGAACAAAGAAATCACTTAAATCGCACACAGAAAGCAAGAAACACACCATGAAAATAAGGTACAACTTTATTATTGAGAACTTTTGCATTAATTATCTTCTTGAATCTGTTACCAGGATTCCCATACAAATCGTTATATTTGCAGCCATGTTGATATTATGTAATACAGCACCACACGTAAAACTGACTCTCACAATGAGCTTGGGGTGCCTGTGATACACCTACTTTAGTGATATCTCTAGTATGACCAGTCCACCGACGAAGCAGCTTGCCTTGTTTCCAGTCAAACAAAACCAGTGACTGTGAGAGAAAAAACGTTTAAAACACAGTAAAAATATATATATGTATACTTCACAAAAATAATAAGACAAAGATAAAATAAAAACAAAAGAACAAACAATATTGTCTTGTAAGTGACCAACCAAATTATCAGCAAATGTGATCACTTGCGAGAAGTAGTGGCTTACAAGAGATGTCATACACATAATGATTTGACTACACAAACAAAGAAATCAAGTATCATGCTTTACCCTTTCACTCCCAAAGTCAATTATGGTCACATGTAATGTAGTTCAAACTTTTGAGTCTGTGGACTAAATCTGATGGTGTGACCATTCAAATGAGACCTCTTTGGCAGTACTTTTGCATGATACCATTTCTTTTTCAATATTTTGCAAAATGAAATTTGGGATTTTTCTTGAATTTTGATTTTTGGCACTCTTGGGAGTTAAAGGATCAAGAGAAGTAGTCGCTTCAAAAGGTGGTCACTAAGGGAGACTCAGGCAACTCTATCCTTTTATAATGACCTTATATGCCAGGTTATTCAGGAGTCTGAGTCTCCCAGATATGGATCAATACTTCTGGATAAAATTTAATCTGTTTAGTACATTTTGACACATACATGTATATAGAAGAAAATGTAACCGTATTTCACACTACTTTGTAATAGTCATTCTTAAATATCTGTCGACAACAAAAAGTGAAAGGTCATAGTCTTTTAATGGTGTATGTTTTGGCATTTAATATACTTAAATCAATGGTATTTCTGGCTTCGTGAAGCCACAAAATTGCACATGTGAGTCTAACTTCATATACAAACTGGTAGCAATCACTGCAACTGTGTTTTGTTTCTTTGAACTGAGATTAACTTCACTAGTATGAGCCTAGGGGTGGGGTATTTCCCTTCTTTTTTGACCTAACTCTAGGACATTTGGGGAGCTTACTTGTTCCCACAGCTTGGAATTTGCCATTTCCACACACAAAAAACATTATGAATGCCTGGGGTTTGCCCAGGGGGAGGGGGATGGGCAATGTTGTTATTGATACTCCCACTAAATAAATTGTCTTTTGGGTTAAATATGAGAAGGGGGGGAATGTTTATTCAGATCATTCAGTCATTTCAAGAATATAACAATTTCTTTGTAACCGATTTTTCAATTAACGCCTCTTTAAAGTACCCGCGTTTATAATAAACTCCTCGGCGTTAATTTGTTCGAAGAAATTAGGCATGCTGCAAATCCATGCCATGGATCCAGTGAAAACGTTTTCTTACCTGCTGACCTATAAACACGCCACTACATTGAGCTGTTAAAATGCAATACTTACGTTATCCTTGCTTCCTGTTACACATGTCCCCGGAGAGAATGGATCAACACAAGTCACTGAATCACCGTGAATTGAGCTGTGTTCCGTTACCACGGTGGTGTTTACTGTCGCTGTCACTTCACCGCTCGTGTCATCGTCATATTCCCCAAATCGTCGGGGTTTGGACTTTTTTAAACCCATGCACAAGCTATCAAAGCACTGGAAGCAACCTGGCTGCATCGATGCTTCAGAAAATTCATCTGTTACTGTGGAAAGCTCTACAACAGTGCGAAAAGACTTACTCGGGCTGTGCAGTGCAAGGTGCTACCCGCGTCGCTACCCGCGGCTTCCTAATGTTTTCCGATGTTCCCTTTGTGCTACTGATTATGCACAGCGCCAGCGGCTTCACGATAATTTCGAAAATGACTTCATGTATAAGGACACATGATATACCGGGCCACATCTTCCGGGTTTTGATTGGATTGCTTCTGGATCGTTTTTTGAGGGGAGGGGGAGGGGGGTTGGGGGGAACCCAAGTAGGAAATATTTCCAAGTTGTCTTTTCTTTTAAGTCTTAAATTTTTCCCGCGCTTGGCAGTTACCTGTTCATGCTCTAGTTCATCGTCGTTTTAAAACATGCATTTACAGTTGTTGTCAAAGGCAGTTTCTTTACCTTCAAGAAAAAAGTCTGTTAGTTTAGGTCAAGAACATGGTTCATAGAGTTCCCCCCCCCCCCTCCCCACCCGCATCGCTCCTCCCCATGACTGAGGGCGAGAGCAAAAGAGGACCGCGTTCTCTCTCGCGGAGCCAAGTTTGTCCAAATCAGCAAAGTCTAAGGAATGGTCTTCAGAAAAACAAACAGTTCTCATGCATTTATCCAGCTTTATTTACCTGTCGAGTTAAGAGTACATGATAATGCAAGACCGAGGACAGTTCCAAAGGAAGTTACCAAAACATCTGCCCATTCGATAACTTTTTGTCTTACAAAATGGCGCGATATCGTTGTTATTCAGCTAAATATGCGTAGCACTTTCAAGGTGATGTTACACGGGACTATTCGCAACATGGGTGCACGGACGATTTTCTTAGCATTTTTTCGTTGCGAGTTTTGGATTCAGATTCAAGAAGCTTGTAATGCAAAAACACCAATTTTGCTCAAGTCGTTTCGTGTAACAAACCTGTCCTTAATTCTGTTTCGCTAAAAATCGTCGTTGCGAATCGTCCCGTGTAATTGATCTTCTATACACGGCATTCTTGTAAAGCAGGTTTATTATTTCTCGAGGGTAGGGTTAACTTTAACATCTTTTAATTTTTTAGCATTATTTAGCATTAAATAAATTTTAATAAATAAAATAAATAAATAAATACAGAAACCCTTGCGAGCAGCAAAAATTGATAGATATAATACCTAATACCATTCCATTAAAATAATAAATATGGCGTCACAATCTAATTCTTCAAACAATGAGTATATCATTTAGTAAAGTCACCAACTGACTGAGTGTGTAAACAAATTTTGTTTAGCTTGAAGCGCAATCTTAATCAGACACGACGCAGCTTTAAACAACCTCTAATCTCGAATTCATTGGACCTGTATATCAAACAGCTCTATTGTTATTAGGGCTAGGGTCCATTGTTGTGTTGTTGTGTTAAATACGAAATATAATAACAGAGGTCGGGCTTCTTCAGGTGATTAGTCTATTAAATGAGACGGAAGATAATTCAAACATTATACATCATCCAATGGCTTGGTTTTTTAATGTGGCATGCTTCCCAGGATTTGGTTGCTTCGTGGACCAAGGAATTAGTTTTGAGTGAACGTGAGCTGAAATATGACACCGTTACTCACTGAACTACTGAAAATCATCGACATTTATAAAATAAGCAATAGATACAGATCAGTACAGAGTATTAATGCTGACAGTCAGTTGCGATTGCTGTAACCAAAACCCAAATCCAGATAACTTTGTATTCGTAGCTGTGTTTCGATGTGTTACGCTTTCGTCCGTTGTTTCAAAATGTTGTCTCTCTCATGATGGCAAGTTGCGGCCAAAGCGTTGATCCTCTTGGCCATGTCATTAAAGTCTTGCTTTAAGTTGTCGGTATCTTCTTGGATCAGTTCTACCTGTACTCGAACATTTTCAAGTCTTGAAAGAGTAGCTGCCAGCGAACTATCAGCATTAATAACTTGTAGTGACTTTACTTGAGCTTCTTCCATGCTCAATGTGTTCAGGCCAGGTGACACTGGCCAACCGACTTTTTTTCTCTGGGTTTGCTCGCCTGAAAGCGCGTGTAAATTAAGGCAAATTAAGTCGTTAATACGATAAATTTCCTTTCGAGAAAGAACAACGAGTTGTGCCAGGTTATATGTTCCTCCGGTGAAAGAAACGCAGTGATCTCCTTTTGTCAAGACGAGATTCAAATCGAAAAGTAGAACAGATTACTACCACCCGTCAAAGATGCAAATATGGCTGTCAAAATGAATGCCAGTTTTTTTCCTTATATATTCATACAAAATAGCGTCCTATCGAGTTACAACGATAAACAATTCATAACAAACACGCTGTTCATAATGCGCGAAATGAAGACACCTGCTCGGTACGATGCTTTATTGTCGAAATTTGCATAGCCCTCGCTGACAAGAGTTAGCGGTATAGTTAGTTGGTAAAGTTTTAAAACATGTCAATTGGTATTATTATACATTGGTGTAACTAGCTCGATTTTGATTGGCTATAAGCACGCAGCTAATCATTGCTTGCTGTTTCTGTTACGTCATACCTACAGACAATAGTTTTATGCATGCAGAAGTGACGTCATACCTACAGACAATAGTTTTATGCATGCAGAAGTGACGTAAGTTGTTTACTTACAAGTTGACTGCTATGCATTGATCACTTTTTTGTGCGCGCTCTTGTCTTTACAAGTGCAGCTCAGGAATATGCATAATAAAACAATTATTGGATTCGGTTTTCGCATGATAGCGATAATTATCAAGGCCTCAGTTTGTGTTATCCGCCTCAGCCTTCGGCTTCGGCAGATAACACAAACTTTGGCCTTGATAATTATCGCTATCATGCTCAGCCTCATCCAATAATTGTTAATTAGCAAGTATGAAATCTGTCCATGATACACCGGCGATTATGCTATTTTATGCCGTGTTTTCACGAGAGAAGGTTTCTTCTAAACCGCAGTTATCACGAGTTCAGCAATTTACACGGAACTGAACAGGCAACAGACAATCCACGCGGAGAACTAGTGAGGGTTTTTTCGCATGCCCAATGAGGTGATCGACTGTCGACAAATCTAGAAATCTTGCTACGTTTACGGCGAATTGACTTCAGTCCGAGAAGTAAACTTCTCTCGTGAAAAAAGGGACACTTTGATTCTTGGGCATTCTGCAGCTGAGCATGTTTAGCAAATTGCAGCTCAGTTTAAACAAACCACAACAGAGATAGTGACAAACAACAAACGTTCTGAATCCACAGTAAACTATTAAGGCCGCCTCCACACCGTTTAGTTCGTTAAAAAATCGCATTCGCATTCCAAACTTCGGCGCAGACATGTTCGCCTTTTGTTCCCACTAAAAGGTGGAAAACCTACATTATTTTTTTCGAAAACGAAAACACATCCCTTGAAATGAAGACAATATTCCCTTTAAAACAAACTAATTATAATTAAAAATAGACAAAATCCCAAAACGCAGAAAAATTGGAATGGTCTGAAATTTGTTTTCAAAACGAAAACTGATCAAGGACCCCCAGTGAATCGCTTCGGTGGAACATCTCTTCAGATAGGCCGCATTAATCACAAACTGTGATGAAAAAAAATGTTGTTTTTTTAGTTGAATTGTCAAGGATACAAATATTGTCCTGGGTACAAAAAAGGCCAGCCCAAGATTTTCGGGAATCCAAAAATATCTTGTAAATTCAGCTCATAACATTTTCATTTAAAGAATCCGAACAGACTGTGTTACAATGATAAGTGTGAACAGGGTCATCTTTTATTAAGTTGACTGTTACTTCTATGAGTGGAAGAACCGACCAATACGAAGTTGGTATGGTTCTGAAGATAATTCCTACTGTTGCCAGTCTGACTTTCAAACAAGTCCATGTCGCTTAATCTTTAGAAATCCGTGCCCCCACAACATCCCAAGCCTATAGTTCAGCCCTCTGAGAACTACTGGAAATACCCGTTTTCCAAACCTGCATTTTGAATGCATTGAACAACTCGTATATGGGCTCCAGAGGCTCTGTCAAATGCCGTGTCTAGTCGGGTCCTCGATTACCCAATCACAGCGCAAGCGTAAACATTATTCATTGTGGTTTTAAATGTGATAAAAACAAACAAAAAGTTAATATTACTTATATCATTTTAATCTCGAATCGCCATGGATTTTTTTATTGATCTGGTGTCGTGTAAATTTAACAATTTTTTAACTACGTTTTCTTTCAAGGAAAAGAAAAGGAAATTCAAGGTCGCGTTTTGTATTTTAATGTTTATTTTCAGTATCTCGGCTGGAGTTGCAGGTATGCCAGATCTTCTTATGCGGAGCTGCTCCAAGTGAATATTTTATGAAACTGAGTTATAACTAGGAACTCGCAGCCAAGAAGGTATGTCAACTTAAATGAATTACTGAGATGATTTTCTATTTCCCTAACACGACAATAACTTACAATCATTTAGTACGAGAACGGTTTCATTAGGGAAGTTTCATTAAGGAAAGAAGTGATTTTGACACTGGTATAAGATTTTATTTTAAAAAAATAGACCTGAATGTTAATTTCTTTATTTGATTTTCACATCATTTTAGGATATGTTTGAAATGTACAAATACTTGTCTTAGATATGAACTTAAGCTATTCGTTAATTAACTCAGTGCCAATCTTATATTTCCCTTGTTTCATTATCTCAAACTGTAGCACATGAATAGGTCGTTGCATCCCTGCTATAAACAGTTTCATTCATTACCACATACTAATAATGTAAACATCATTGAACAAAAATGATTTTGCAGTTAGTAGCTATTTGGGCCATGCCATAGAATATCAGTACGGAATATTTGCTGTAAATACCAATTGATCTGCAGGCCTCGTACTTAGCAGCATTAAGACTTGAAATCGTGTTACTCGTGTGTCGCTTGCCTTGGCTCTAATTAACAATTAAAAGCGATATGCAAATGACTCAAATCAAAACGTATCATCCAAATTTTCTTCAACAGTTAACGAAATCAACCTATGGTTCTGGCATAGTTCGCTGTTTGCAATGGAACACGGCAACAAAGTTACAAAGTTTTTCATCTTGATAACGGCATTTTGGACGGCAATCGAGGCACAATCCACAGGTAAGCTGTAACTTCAAATTCTATAGACCAATATCACCCAAGCATGGCGTGAGAATATATTTAATGTAATGGAGAAAAGAGTCCAGTATCAAATTGAGCACATCAATATTAGTAAGACTGCAAAGTTTCGTAAAGATTGCTCGTACACTGACGGAGATATGAACTTTTGAAACTTAGTACTCTGGCCTAATTTGTACAAAAAAATGTATGGGAAACACACGAAAACGATGCTGGACGGGCAATGTATGCCCATCTACCATACATTTCTTTGTAAAAATGCTCAGTTTCAAAATTTCATATCTTCGTCAGTTTGCAAGTAATCTTTACAAAACTTTTTAGTTTTACTAATATCGGTATGCTGAATTTGATGCTGGGCTCCTTCCCCCAATAAACTAAATATATTTTTCTGCCATGCTAGCGTGATATTGGTCTATATAAATAATTTATCTTCCATTTCTGAAATATTTACAGGCTAGTTTGTTCTTGGAATAAGTTCAGTTGATGTTCATATTGAAACTCGAGGGAGACATAAAATGTCACATCTATGTTTACTTTGATGATTTCATGACGTTCAGAGCAGTTTTCAATTGAGTGTGAAAGTAATTACACAATTGCTTTGGTTTTTCATTGCTACGCTTTGTGATTGGCTAAAAAATCTCGCGCCACTTTCTCGACCAATCAGAAGTAAAACCAAAACCAATCGTGACTTGCTCGCACGCGTTTTCCCGCGCTTGGCGCCGCCGACATCGAGCTCTGATTGCTTCATTGGATTGTTTACGACTGCTGTGATTGGTCAAAGTAATTACTTTGGTTTTGGTTTTCCGACACTCAATTGAAAACTGCTCTAAAGGGATATTTGTATCGGCTATCAATTATCGATCTGTTCGGATTCGTTAGCTGAAAATTCAAAAGGCGGATGGTATTAGGAACAAAAGACCTTCCTCTGAAAAAGTTAGCTCGAGTATTATTTCCAATAATTTTTTACGGGAGGTATCTGCTTCCCGAATTTTTTTTTAGCTGGACTTTCTGAAAACCAAAACTATAGTTAGCATTTCTCATCCTCTCGGGCATATTTTTTATTGCCAGGTCCGAAAACTTCAATAAACATTTCCGCTTTGAGAACATTAACTTTTCATTTAATGTAACGCCAAAATCTGAACCCCGAACAGCTATTTGGCGAAACAATTCGTTGGGTACCCCCAAGATACATTTTACACATTTTGCTCACTATCTCTATTCTCATTGGAGTGAAATTGTTCGAGACATGTTTGGAGTTGTTTCGTGCCGGATAGACCCGAGTTCAATTCCTCGGACACGGGAGTGCTTGCACTGGCACTGGTCTGCATCGGCCCGTTGTTATTCTTCTTTCTAATGTTGTGTTTGTTTTATTATTCCTAAGTATCTAGTTTTTAACTATATTTTAGGTTTCTTAGGTAGGCGCCTCGCACGGGGCTTCGTGTACCATTCGCGCCTTTCCAAATTTTAGGTGCAAATTATTTTGTAAAAGTAAGTTTATGTCCTATAATAAACAAAACCCTCTCACTGATAAAGGGTAATATGGTATTTATGTATTTATAGCTGGTTCCCACTAGCGACGGAAGCTGAATGTAGGCCTCTGTAAAGTCTATGTAATTTAGTTTCTACTGTAAATGAGGAGTTCAATAAACGATCTATCTATCTCATCAATCGCAAGAAAGTTACGATCAATGAAGCGGATAGTAAGCGACGGAAGCAGAAGCGGAATCGGAACAAAAAGGAAACCTTCCGATTTCGATTCCGTCGAGCTTCCGATTTCGATTGCGACTCCGTTTTTCGATTTGCATTACAACGTAAGGCTCCTCGCGCTTCCGACTCCGACTCCAACTCCGCTTCCGATTAGGTCTCTAGTGGGAACCAGGTTTTACTCATTTACTTAAAGGGCTACTACGATCAAATTTTTGATTTTCATTTTTTTACATTTTCGTGTACTATTAGACTTCCTTACTCATCTTGCCAAATTTCAATTCATTACGAACATCAGAAGTCATTTAATTTTAACATTTATTTCCGAGAATTTACGGCCGGCATTAAAAAACCTTGTTCCCAAGGCTTGGTTGCGAATGGGAGAAAGTGACGTAAAAGACTCAAACATACCTCACGGGTTGAAATTATAATAACAATAAGTGTTGAAAATCACGCGAAAAGCAACAAAAACTTTAGACTCGTTCTTCGTGCAATTTTCTACGCTGATTGTTATTATAATTTCAACCCGTGAGGTATGTTTGAGTCTTTTACGTCACTTTCTCCCATTCGCAACCAAGCCTTGGAACAAGGTTTTTTAATGGCGGCCGTAAATTCTCGGAAACAAATGTTAAAATTAAATGACTTCTGATTTGCCTAATGAATTGAAATTTGGCAAGATGAGTAAGGAAGTCTAATAGTACACGAAAATGTAAAAAAATGAAAATCAAAAATTTGATCGTAGTAGCACTTTAAGCTTTACTTTTTTTAATTTTGAAACGCCAAATTTTAGATACTCAACGAAAGTGTAAACATGGAATACCTCAATTCAGCATGACCTTCACTGAGGGAAATTCAGCAGGGAATTTCGTTTATCTTGAAATGGCAAGCAACATGACCGAATGCATTAAACATGCTTGTGCTCATGGCAAGGGTGATTATGCGTACCTGATGGAAGATCGGTGCTTTGCCGTCGAATGTTATCCAGAGAAAACATGTGCCCTGAAACATTCAGTACACTTGACTGTCATAGCAAGTCTCGAGTGGTCAGGTAGGACTGGTAACTAAAGTTCGAAACAAACCCGACAAACCACACGCGCGCAGTTTCCACTGTGTTACTGTAAAGAATTGTAGCCAAAATAAAGAGCAAATGTGGATCCCTCCTGTTTTAAACGCTAATTGTATTACCTTTTTGGCGGCTAGGAGGGGCAGCGGCTTCGCTCCATGTTTTAATGCGGTGCGCAAAAAGTCAGAGCTCGAAGCAATTACATGTCGGCGGCGCCAAGCGCGGGAAAACGCGTGCGAGCAAGTCACGATTGGTTTTGGTTTTACTTCTGATTGGTTGAGAAGGTGGCGCGAGATTTTTTAGCCAATCACAAAGCGTAGCAATGAAAAACCAAAGCAACTGTGTAATTACTTTTCACACTCAATTGAAAACTGCTCTATAATATTGTATTCTTGTTCTCTTGATAGGACAGCCCCCGCCACCGCCTGATACCACAATCATCACTCCACCTAACCCGACATCAAACACTCTCACGAAAGAACCGGAGATCGACTCAGGAAGAGGTACCTTTTATTCATTTATTATTTCTTTCTTTTATGAAATGCAACATCACAAAAAAGTACAATGATAGAATTACAAGTGTTTGCGAGAAAACGTAGAAAATATTAGTAGACAAACATATAGATGTTAATGAACTAGCGTGAGGTCCGTATTGGGAAAATATTGGTCGAGTTCTTTTTTTGCAAGTTTTGCTAAAAGAAGAACGAGACCAATATTTCCGATAAATTAATGCAACCATCGGCTAACGCGGGCGACCCCGTAGATGTCCAAACGATGTCCGTCATTGGCGAACGATACAATTGATATATCACTTGAACAATGCCCCTATCGCTAATCCCTATCCCAGCGGGACAAGGGGCTAACGCGCGCGCGCCAAAGCTGAGCACATTCTTGCATTTTTCAAGCCACTTTGCGAAAAGTTTAACCAAAATTGTCGGCAACATGCGGAAAAAATATTTCTACTTAATAAAAAACAGTTTTCATTTGTTCATTGTTTCATAAATGGAATTCGAAGAAATAAGTTCATGAGCGGTCCATCTCAGCGGCAGTCAGCGCTCCGTATTGCAAAATGCAGTCCACTCAGGGAACCAATCAGAATGCTCATTTTCATCGTGGACCAGTTTGTCATATAATAATACACATAACATAAAATAGACCAATTAATAGAAGAATCAAAGGACCCTATGAGCCAACTCGTGAATAGGAAACCACATTCGGACCTCCCCTCTTCTAGGCGTTTTTTTCTTCCGATCCCTACCTCTGCGTCAGCTTCCCCCCCCCCCCCCCTCCCCCCCTCCCCCCCTCAGTCTGTTGTGATTGGACAAAGTGATTCAATCAATCAATTGATTTTACGACACTCAATTGGATACCAGCAAGAATAATGCTGGGGAAAATCAATTGCTGGCTGAAAGCGAACATGCTTAGCCTTAATGTTGCGAAAACCGAGTTCATGATCATAGGTTCTCGTCAGAGGCTACTTGCTGAGAGTAACGAAGTATGTAAAAAGGTATGATCAGCAATAGGTGCTCTGCAGCGTATTAGGCCCTTTGTCTCTCAATCTATTGCAATACAAATTTATAACGCCCTAATCCAGCCCAATCTCGACTACTGTAGCCACGTCTGGGATGGGCTTAGTAATCAAATGAGCGATAAACTGCAAAAGGTACAGAACCATGCAGCCAGGGTGATCGCGAAGGCTAATTACGAGACAAGCTCCAACATGCTCCGGGAAAAACTGAAATGGAATACACTCTCAGTAAGGCGAAAAAAGCAAAAGGCAGTTATAATGTTTAAGTCCCTCAACAAATTAGCCCCAATGTACTTGCAGGACTTATTCAATAAATGAAGCACAAATTACAATTTACGAAATTCGTGTGGTAAACTAACATTGCCCAAGCCAAACACTAATAATCTGGAGCGTAGCTTTAGCTACAGCGGGGCTCAATTGTGAAATTCCTTACCACAAGATGTAAGAAACATCAAGTCAATAGAGCAATTTAAAAGGGAAATAAACCGACTATTTCAATCATCGGCTTCCCACTCGGCAATTTTGTAAAATCTCACACCAGTCTTTAATGCGTATGTACTTAGACCTTTAGCTCCCGTGAGTGCCAAAAATAAAAATTCAAGAAAAATCCCTTATGTCATTTTGTAAAGTATTAAAAAAAAACCAAATGATACAAAGCAAAAGTACTGCCAAAGAGGTTTCATTTGAATGGTCACACCATAGGATTCCGTTGATAGATTCAAAAGTTAAAACAAATGGTACCATGCAAAAGTACTGCTGAAGAGGTTTCATTTGAATGGTCACACCATAAGATTTCGTTGACAGATTCAAAAGTTAGAGCTACACTACATGTCTCCATAATTGACTCTGGGATTGAAAGGGTTAAAGGCACAGCCAAGGCCGTCTCACACCAACGAAATAATTCAGCTCATCGTGTTTTAATCATAGAGCAGTTTCCTATTGAGTGTCGTAAAACCAAAACCAATCACAGCAGTCGTAAACAATCCAATGAACCAATCAGAGCTCGAAGCAAATACATGTCGGCGGCGCCAAGCGCGGGAAAACGCGTGCGAGCAAGTCACGATTGGTTTTGGTTTTACTTCTGATTGGTCGCGAAAGTGGCGCGAGATTTTTTAGCCAATCACAAAGCGTAGCAATGCAAAACCAAAGCACTTGTTTAATTACTTTCGACACTCAATTGAAAACTGCTCTATTGTTTCTATTTTCAGTTAAAGTGGGTGAACGTGGTGCTGATAACAAAATTGCTATGACAGTGGAACATCGTCTACTCCAGGATTTGATCTACAGTGAGAGCTACAGCAGAGAGGTCAGGCCAGCTCTCCATGACAACGAGGTCCTAAGAGTTGCGTTTTCTCTAGCGCTTGTCCAGATCGTGGACGTGGTACGTTATCAAGATTTTGCACCTCTTTACAGCCATGCTCCGTCACGCGTGACCAGTAATCCAATAGAATGTAATAAACATTTGAATATTTCTTTGTAACGTCCGAGATTTGAATGAAACCTTGAAGATCTCTCTGGAAAACACTTTGAAAAACACGAGTAAACGGAAAATAACTTCGCTACACGCATAAAAAACTAACTTTGTTCGGATATGTAACATTTCAAATAAAATGATACTTTGTTGCTCTTTGTTTCCGAAAATGCGATAAAATTCTCACGGGAATTCCGAATCTCGGAATGAATTTACAAACCGACGCGTAAACTTAAAAACTCCATCCAAATTTTCAAAAATACTGGTCACGCGTGACGGAGCATGGCTGTAATATACATGAAAGGATTTCAAAAGGCCGGAAACTCTTGCCTGATATCTGCCGTCGTGATGTTTTCTTAGACAAAAGCACGTTGCTCTATATTGTTTCAGTCTCGGTTTACAAATGAGTACCAGTAGACTGTTAGGAATACCTAAGAAAATGCTTAAGGTAACCGGCCTGCAATTGACTCGCACCCCATCCAGGGGCGTAGCTACCTATACGCACGTACGCATACACGTACCAATGCTGGGTTAACTGTCAACATAACACATAAGTTGTCATAATAATTAACCTTGGATAAGCGCTAACTAAACCTTGAACAACTCGGCCCTGGAGCAAAACCAAAACTAATCTTAACTTGGCTTACGTGAATTTTTCGCGCTTGAAACCGGTTAAATGTTCGTGTTTTGAGTTATGATTGGTTCATGGAATTATTTTCGTTCGATGCTTCTGTCAAGATGTCCTTTCTGTTTTCCATATTTTAATTTAAATTCCGCTTTTTATAGGACGAGAAGGCAGAGACACTGAAAGTTAATGCATGGACAACACAGGTTGGTGACATCACTGTTTACTATTGCTCGATTAAGGGGGGGGGGGGGGGGGGTGAATCTTAACTACAGTTTTTGAGTCGTTGCTTGAGATATTATTTTATGGTTAGCATTTCTCACGTGTTGTAAACTGCTAATATGGTGGGAACTATGAAACTGAACACAAGACATCACAAAATCGAAATTACACATGCGCAACTAGTGCTAGTCCCCAACCGCGCGTAAGAATGAAAAAGCGCAAAAATTAAAAACAAAAAGAGATAAAAATCTGTTTTTTTTTTGTGAATCATAAGCAATTCAATTTTTTTTAAATAATCTGCAGCATGGAATTACCGTTAGGAGAAAAATATGAAAGCTATTAAGGAAAATATATTAAAATACACGTTCATGACGTCATAGCTTTTTCAATAACGTGAATTTTAACAAATCCGTGCTACAGATTTTATTAGGATGTTCTTAAGCCGTTGACGTTGGTTTTATTGGAAAGAAATGTAAGATGTTTGAGTTTTAAGGGGTTTTGTTATGTTCTGGTCACGTGACTTACCAAATATGTTTGTGTCTCATTAAATCTGATGGAACCATCAACAGAATGAACGTGACCAAAGATTATAGCCGAGGAAGTAAAGAAACTCATTATAGGATGTTTGGAATTATTTCATAGCATCCAAGTTGTAGTTAAGTTTCTCCCCCTTTAAGGATAAGAGATAAGTTACAAACAACCAAGTGAAAGCCAACCACTGATGTCCGCCTTAGGGAGGTGTCCGCATTACAGAGGTATCCGCCTTACAGGGGTGTCTGCCTTACAGAGGTGTCTGCCTTATAGAGATGCCCGCATTACAGAGTGTCTGCCTCACAGAGGTGTCTGCCTTACAGAGGTGTCTGCCTTACAGGTGTCTACCTCACAGGGGAGACCGCTTAGAGAGAGTTATAGCGACACTGTCCCACCGAAATAACGAAACTGTGTTTACATAATTTCCATGTTATATCGCCAAATGCCAGTAAATAAATTGAATAAAAAGATTGTATAAAGCAAAACAGAAGCAGTAGTTTGGGGGAAAAAGCGCAGGGTTACAAGGATGCAAGTGGATTACAGTTTATCAATTTTGATTTCGTGACAGGCGGTCAAGAAATCAAAGTACCCATTTTGGTGGAATTTTGAGATTTTTAGTCGCTTTTTTTTCTTTTCTGTTTTTTGTCTTATTTCTTTGCATACATGATCATCACTTCTGGCGATTTTTTTCCTACTTTAACAGCTTTAAGATCGTAAAGCGCCCGGTCATCATCATAAAAACACGATATTTCAGCCGGGACCGATTTCTTTCTTTGCTGTTGCGTTGTATGTTGTATTTTCTGATTTCCGAGCGCATCAATTGAATTTTAAAACATATAAATATGGAATTTTCGCCATACAAATGGGCTACAAATCCATATTAACATAACCATAAACACTTAATGACTGGTCCCGAGGGACACAGTGAATTTTGTTTCCCGAGAAACGTCGAGATTCGAGGGAAACAAAATTCACTGTTTCCCGAGGGATCAGTCATTAAGTGATTTGTTAAAAAGCAACGCAAAATAAAACACAACACAAGACAGTTTGAAAAACGCGCCGAGCATTCGATCCATCATAATCATGCCACCTTTTGTCACGGTCTGATCACGTGCGCTAGCGGGCAACAGTGCAATGTTACCCTCTGACGTCAAAATTGTTGCCCGCTTTCGCAAATGTTGCCCGCTTAGCACAATTGGCGGGAAACAGTTTGTATGTTAGATGTCATGTGACGACCAATCAACCATATCAACGCGCGCGTTGTATTGAGAAAAACTCCAGCTATATAACCATTGTGTTTGTTTCAGGAGTGGAAGGATCCTTTCCTCACATGGAATCCAGATCATTATGACGGAATCACGAAAATCAACGTTGAGCCAGACATGGTTTGGCTACCAGTCATTATTCTTTATAACAAGTAAGGGCGCATCAAAACTGTCATAAATGAACGATAGCTTCTAAATAAACTTTGATGCTACGTCTGCGAGGAAGTTTGGCTTTATCGGAAAATAAATTGATCACTGTAAATGCAGGGGCGAATCTAGGAGGAGGGTGCAGGGGGTGCGCACCCCTCCCTGAGATGACCTAGTCTGCATTGTTCGCTTTTAAAATTTATTTACGTCACCCTTCAGTTACGTCATTCCTTAGAGGTGCACCCCCTCCTCAGAAAAATCCTGGATCCGCCCCTGAAATGGATACAAAAGCTCGGTTGAAGGGCTAGCAATGGAAACACCAGCGTGTGAATCTCTTGACGGAGGCCAATTTACCTTATCAATCAATCAATTAATCAATAATTAATCAATCAAGTAGACATAGAGACCGTGGACAGGCAAACAAACAAACAAACAAGAAAAGAATTATGAGCATGATCGATTGTTTTGTGGGATCTAATTTAATGTCCTTTTGTATTATTTACTTTAGTATTATTTAGTATTATATACGTATTATATTTTGTATTCTTCAGCGCTGCAGAGGGTTTCACTGGTGGCATAGAAAAGTACAAGACAAAAGTGGTGATTGACAACAACGGCACAGTCACGTGGTTTGCTGCCACTCAGTTCATCTCCTCCTGCAAACAAAACATTCGCTTTTTCCCGTATGACGAGCAGTTCTGTTACCTAAAATTCGGGTGAGCGTGCAAAGATGCTTTTTGTTTCATTTTATTTGAGCTGGGTAAAGTCCGTTTATGAGCTAATTTTTCTTCTGTTTTCCGTAGTATGATGTGATTTGTAGTATTGCTACCCCACGGAGGGGATGCTAGACCATCCCAATATACCTCCGAGAATACATATATATATTTTTGCTGGAATTCCACATCAGTTAACTTGCATCCCAGACTCGTACCCAGTCGCTATCTAGTTTTGGGGCAAGAGGAGTGGATGCAAGTGAAGTGAAGTGCGTGGGGCATCATGGAAAAGTTCTCTCTCTCTCTCTCTCTACCCTTTCCATGACACCCCATGCTCCTCAGTTAACTTGAATCAAATCTCCTTTATAAGGCTAATTTTACAAGCCGAAATATTGGCCATTAAATAAGCCCATTTGCCACAGTCCAAGCTTTGCATTCAGTTTCGTTTTACTACACTTCAACTGACGTCTGATTCGAGCATCTTTACATTCGCCACTTTAGAAACGAGAAGGAAACTGGGTCGAGTGAACTTTCGCAACGACTTCTGGGACTGTTACTGGGGACAGAGACAAAAGAAGCGTCCCCTGTAACGATAATAATAATAATAATAACTTTATTTCACACAGAATTCAGAAAGTTTACACTTATTTACACTGAAGCTGTGCCTAATAATATAATACTAAAAGTTAATAAATAATAAGAAATAATAAAATCTAAAATATACATAAGTAATTATATGATCGATATAAATCCTAAGACCTAATACACTCTAAAACCTAACTCTAAAGCCTAACCTAATCCCAGAAGTCGTTGCGAAAGTTCACTCGGCCCAGTTTCCTTCTCGTATTTAAAGTGGCAAATTAGAGATCCGGTAAAACTGAACCATTGCGTGTTATTTTACGCGTCGTGTGGACCTTTGCATTCAAAGGTTTCTAAATAAAGAGTGACAAGGTACGGGCCTGCTGGTACCATTTATACCCTAGAACTAGTGTTCCTGTCTAAGAACACAACACGAGGCAGTAACCACGCACCTTCAGATCAATACCGTAATGACTCGATTTAGCGCCCAAGGCGATTATTTACTATTGGTAGCTAAAGGAAGGGCACTTACTGGCAAGGGGTCGCTTTTTTTTGACGAAATATGCAAGCATGAAAAAGCACTTTAATGAACAAAAACAGAGAATGGATAATTCACATAGTCAGAAAAACGGTAAGAACGGTTCGCAAGTCGGAATATAATACGCTAATATCCCTCAAGGTCTTCAATGTCACTTTCTTCGATAAAATAGCTTTCTGGCGTAGCATCTTCATGGGGGTTGCTTATTAGAAAGGGGGCGTTATTAATATAACGAAACTCCAAGTGAGGGGGGGGGGGGGGGAAGGGGGATTAGAAAGGGGGCGCTTATTAGAAGGAGGGCGCTGAATCGAATTATTACGGTTATCGTATACAATCAAGGCCCAGTTGCAAGGATGGCCATATCTCACGTATTGAACATTTCAGCTTCCTCTTCTGAATTTTGCCTGCAGTTCTTGGACTTACAACATAAAATTCCTGGACATGTATACAAACCAGAAGAGAGCCGATATGTCTAACTACATCAAAAACGGCGAGTGGTCAGTACTGGATGTCCCTGTGACGGAGAACAAGTTGTACTATCAGTGCTGCCCGGAGCCATACGCCGACATCACCTTCACCATCCACATGAAGCGAAAGGTTCTCTACTACATTTTCAACCTAATCATTCCCACTACCATGATAGTCACGTTTATTCCGGTCGGCTTCTGCCTTCCACCAACCACAGGCGAGAGAGTCACGCTCAACATCACGGTACTCCTTACCATGACGGTGTTCCTAAACATTGCCTCCAACACGCTGCCATCCACATCCGACAGTATCCCTCTGCTCGGTGATTACTATCTTATTCTGATGATCCAGAACTGCTTTGCCATTCTAGCCACGGTCATTGTCTTGCGGTATTACTATGCTGGTCCAACGCGTATGCCCGAACGTTGGCGTGTGATAATTAACGAGTGGATAGCCTCGTGTCTGTTTTTTGTTATCACACAGAAGCCCAAGGGTAAAGGAATTAGCCAGTGGTGTGGAAAACAAACCGAGGAGGACTGCTTCGACTGCGACGAGACAGGGGAGTCCTACATTGTTCACAACGGGAACAACACAACTGGTGAACAAATTGCTTTGATCGAAAGAGCGCCAAAGAATTCGATCCCGCGGGCCAACGGGATGCTAGACCAAGGGCGGCGGGTTCCGTGCAGTGGGTCACCAACCAAATCGAAGAGCGAGCCGGCCATTAACATTTTAACTAGGGAACTCTCAGGTGCGTCAGAGAAACGGATGCGAAGAAGAAAGTTGCCTATCATTCCTAAACGTGCCAACGCCCTGAACACAGTACAGAACAGAGTTATTGAAGGCCTTAGTGTCATGTCGCGGCGAGTTAAAGACGAAAATGAACAAGGGGAAATTTTCGATGATTGGGAGTTCGCGGCCATTGTTCTTGATCGCCTGTTTTTCGTGATGTTTTTCCTTTCAAGCTTGGCGCCTCTCCTGGTTTTCTTCATGTCTGCACCGGCTCCAAAACCGAGCCTGGTGGAACCACAGTAAACTCTGCCTGGTGGAACCTCAGTAATTTGTGTTCATCAATCGATGCTACAGTTATTAATATTTGTAATTTATCATGCTATTGTAATTGGCATTTGTAATTTATCATAGCGATTTTCGATTGAGTGTCGAAAGTAACTTAGCGACTGCTTTGGTTTTATATTTCTATCCTTTGTGATTGTATAAAAAATCACGCGCCACCTCAACCAATCAGAGGTAAAAACAGAACCAATCCCGACTTGCCTGCACAAGTTTTCCCGCGCTTGTCGTCGGTTGCGTGTATTGGCTTCGAGTTCTGATTGGCTCATTGGATTGTCCAGGTCTGTTGTGATTGGTCAGAGTGATTACTTTAGTTTTGGTTTTACAATACTCCGTTAAAACCACTCTAATAACACTCGCTTGCAAGAAGGAGAAAGTGCATGGCGAATGCAAAGCTTTTAGTCAAAGAAAATTTGCGAAGAATGTGGTATACAATCTTCGATTGTCTTCAAATGGAAACGTTAAGTTCTTTGTTGCTGCATTGGACACAGCTTTTTAATAAATTTTGTTTCACTTGCAAGGAGAAAGTGCATGGCGAATGCAAAGTTTTTAGTCAAAGAAAATTTGCGAAGAATGTGGTATACAATCTTCGATTGTCTTCAAATGGAAACGTTAAGTTTTTTATTGCTGCATTGGACACAGCTTAACTCAGCTTTTTAATAACTTTTGTTTCATTTTTATTAACACTTTTGATTTCTTTATTTCCCGAGTAAATCACTCTTCAAAAATAAAGTACAAATCACCTTACTACACGACTTACTTTTTATCTGAATTACTGCTGAAAAAAAAATTCACACGGACTTTTTTCTAATCATTAATATTAAAAGCAAGCTATGAAACCCGTCCTATTAATATTTTAGTAGATTCTAAAATGAAATAACCTTGGTTATTTTGTCAGACGAAAATTAAAGTAGTGACGTTGACTATGTTTACGGCAAAATAATCCTGTAAGTAATGCTCCACATAACCACATAGAATATCTTTGGTTTCAAGAATAGAGGGGCTAATGGTTAATAATTATATTTCAGTATAAAAATAAAGAAAATCCATTTGCGTAAATGAAATTTTAGGTAATTGTTCGTGCTTAACCAATAAGAATAGCAGAAGACAATAGCTAATAATTTTGCTTATTTGATGAAGTTCCCCAAATACAATATCTTTTAAAAATTGCATGTTGTGCGATTGCGTCTCAAATTACTTGAAACCTTAAAAAAATTAGGCAAAATGCACCTTGAACCTTAACTTTTTAGCAGTTTTTTAGTCTAGGCCAGTGAGATCACTAGTTGTAACAATGAAAAAAGTTGACATTCCATCGTGCATTGCCGTTCAGCACTATCGTTCCTATACGGATCATTACTTACAGCCATGCTCCGTCACGCGTGACCAGTAATCTAGAGAATGAAATGAACATTTGAATATTTCTTTGTAACGTCCGAGATTTGAATGAAGACAATGAAACCTTGAAGATCTCTGCGGAAAACACTTTGAAAGTCACGAATTAACGGAAAATAACTTCGCTGTACACATAAAAAAACCTAATATTGTTCGGATATGTAACATTTCAAACAAAATGATATTTTGTTGTTCTTTGTTTCCGAAAATGCAGTAAAATTCTCACGAGAATTCCGAATCTTGGAATGACTTTTCAAAACCGACGCGTAATCTTGAAAACTCCATTCAATTTACAAAAATACTGGTCACGCGTGACGGAGCATGGCAGTAATATTTAGGGGAAGTTATGAATTAACTTGGGCATGGAATAGCGCAGTGATAGACAATTAACTACGAATTTAGAGCTAGAATGTTGTCCTGGATGGGCAGAAAATAACTTTCTGTTTCGAGAAAGGTTGACTTCTTGTTGTGGGTTGCTTTACCGTTTGATTTTGTGTACTTGGAGGGACTCTTGTAACCGATCCCTAACTTAAAGGCCCAGTATCACCCATTCGGCTTTGCGGTCGTTTGTTTTAATTTGTTTTCAAATGAAGAGATCGCTCGTGATTGGCTCTTTCGGGAATTTTCGCAGATACCACGCAGCTCTTTACAACCTCTAATTTCATTGGACCTGTATATCATGCAGCTCTATTGTTTTTAGGTCTAGGGTCTACTGTTAGCCATTGTTGTGTTGTTTGTTCTATTGTTTTCTCAGCAAATCAGAGAAGACCTTGTAAGAGCTGCGTACTGCCCCAATTTTCGACTGCGTTAAATTCAATCGTCGAGGTATTGGGCGCGCAATGCATTTTGGGTGATGCTGGGCCTTTACTTCAAAATCGAAATGGGATAAGGAGTGCATGCTGAAAAGATGTGACGCGTTGCAACAATAATTAAGATAACCGCATTTGTCAAGGTATTCTGTAGTTACTTATAAAATTAGAAACAAAGAAACAAATGCAAAAAACAATTAATTGTCGTTTATTAAAACATGCCTTCCTACTATGATACAAGATGTACAAGCCTTTTGCGGTTTTACAATCAGGCTGAATATATATTATTATTTTATAAATTATTATTACGATATGTTGGCATGAAATCATGCACATTACAAAAATATAAATAAATTTGCCGTTGGTGTATAAAATGAAATGTGTTTTAAAAATTAATTAAAAAGACTAAAATAAGAACAAAAAACAACAGTCACAAAAATTAACAAAAAAAAGATTTAAATTAGTAAAATATATCTCATTGGATCTTTCATGGTGTTGTAGAAGCTGTTGCTGGTTAGCATTTGTGTTGTGGTGTGGGTATTGTTTAGTGTATTTGGAATCTTTTCATTTATGTTGTTTGGTTATCGCAACACCAAAAAACTGCCCCTTATTGTATAAAAAAACAAGTATGAACAACGCAAAATCAATATAAAAATCTGTATAGGGATACAGCTTATGTACACTATACCCAGCTTTGTACGCGGTCAAATTGAATTGAATTGAGAAGAGACTGGATGCTAGTAAAGCAGAGCGTGCAGGTTGTGATGAGATAAGACGGGGCAACTTGCCACCTTGTTCTTCCCATAACACCCTGCGCGCCGCGCATTATTTAGTCAAATAAATAATGGCTGTGTACGATTGTGTAATATAAAATTTCCTTTACTTTTCTTACATAAAAATATACACAATTGACACACCTTCTCTTGACTAACGGTTTGGACCGTGAAACCATCGCTACAGCTTGAAAGAGCACCATAAAATTGTAATGAAATTCTGGAGTTATTTTCAGTTATTTTCATCTTGCTGCACACAAGCTAACCCTAAAATCTAATGTAATCTTGGCGTGAAAGGACAGAGTAAAACAATAACCAAACAAGCTCAAAAATAGACGCGATTGTAACGAACAGCAGTAGTTGATTTAAGTCTTTTTTATATAAAGTAGACGAAATCCTCTGAAATCCTGGTTATTTGTTTGTATGAAGACTAGATTTTATCACCGAGTAAATATTTAATTTTATTTACATTTTATAAACAAAATAACTGTTAAATTATGGTGCTCTTTTAATCAGTGGCGATGGTTTGTCTATCCAAGACGACTGGCCAGAGTTGAAGAAAAATTTCAGGTGGTCTATTAATCTGTTAGATATCTTAATAAGGAGTAGCTTCTTCGAAGATGTTCACGCACATATTGCGTGATTTTCTCTGAGCTCGTCACACAAACATTGCGTGAAGATCTTTGTGCTCATCACGCACACATTGCGTGACGTTTTCTACGCTCGTCACGCACACATTGCGTGACGAGCACAAAGAACGTCTGGGTAGAACACTACAATAGGTTAAGACGTTTGTCTCTAGATAAGCCGCTCATCTTTCTCCAGATGTGACATAGGATAAGCTCCGTCCCTAAACTCCTCATCTGACGGGTAATACTTGCCGCTCATTTTACTCATTTGCTTCCTGCGGTACAAGAACAATAGTAACGCTGCTATAAGCGCTACTAGCAGCACAAAACCAATCGATAATCCCAGCTCCATTTCATTAGATTGCTTCCGTGCAGCCGCTGTGGGTTCAACCACGATGGGTAACTTGCTCTCGCATAAAATTCCAGTATAACCCACCTCACAGGTGCAGTTGTATGCGCCGTTATTATCTACGCACTGTCCGCCATTTTTACACGCGTGTTCACCAGTTGTGCATTCATCCACGTTAATATCACAGCGAAAGCCTTCAAAACCAGTCCCAGTACAGTTACAGTAAAACCCATCCACTTCATCGATACACCGGCCATTATGAATGCATGGATCACTCGAGCATTCGTCAAAGTTGACGTCACAGGTTTTGCCGAGAAAACCCGCGACGCAAGTGCAGTAGTAAGAACCGTCTGTGTTTTGACACGTTCCTCCGTTTAAACAAGGCATTGCCAAGGAGACACATTCATTAATATCAACCTCACAATGCTGTCCGTTGTATCCGGTCCCCGAACAGTGGCATACATACGAGCCCACGGTGTTGTTGCAAGCCCCGTGTTCGCACGGAGTCGATGCACATTCATCTATGTCAAGCTCGCATCGTGACCCGTTGAACCCAGTCCCTTCGCAGTTGCAGCGATAGTTGTTAATTTCATCCGAGCAAATTCCATTGTGCAGACAAGGATCCGGGGAACAATCATCTATGTTAATTTCACACCGCCTGCCTGTGTACCCCGGAACACACGTGCACGTGTAATTGTTGATTTGGTCATGGCACGTGGCACCGTGAATACAAGGATTGGAACTGCATTCGTTTATATCAGTTGCGCAGTCTTTTCCTGAATAACCTGGCAAACAACTGCAAGAAAAATCTCCAACGAGATCCGTGCAGTTTGCTCCATTTTTGCAGGGGTTTGAGGCACATTCGTTAACATCCACTTCGCAGTTTTCCCCCGTGTAACCACTGGCACAGTTACAGGTGTAATTCGCCACACCGTCCACACACGTGGCACCGTGTTTACACGGGTTTTGCACACACTCATCTATATCGGTTTCGCAGCTTTTACCCGTGTAACCAGGCACACAAGCACAGTTGTAATCTGCTATCAAGTCGAAACACTTCCCGTTGTGTTTGCATGGGTTGGGAGAACACTCATCGATGTTTATTTCACATGTCCTTCCTTTGAACCCTCCAAGACACTGACAGCTGTAGTTAGCTACAAGATCTGTACATGTAGCATTGTTCATACAAGGACCAGGAGCACATTCGTTAATGTCAACTTCACAGTTTCGTCCTGTGTAGCCTGAAGCACAATGACAGCTGTAATTTCCAATTAGATTGGAACATGTAGCGTGATTAAGACAAGGGTTTGGAGAGCACTCATTGACGTCAACTCCACAGTTTCGTCCGGTGTAACCTAAGGCACAATTGCAGCTGTAATTACCAATCAGATCGGAACATGTAGCTTGGTTAAGGCAAGGGTTTGGAAAGCACTCGTTGATGTCAACTTCACAGTTTCGTCCGATGTAGCCTGACGCACAATTACAACTGTAATTACCAATCAGATCAGAACAAGTAGCTTGGTTAAGGCAACGGTTTGGAGAGCACTCGTTGATGTCAACTTCACAGTTTCGTCCGGTGTAGCCTAAGGCACAATTGCAGCTGTAATTACCAATCAGATCAGTACAAGTAGCTTGGTTAAGACAAGGGTTTGGAGAGCACTCGTTGATGTCAACTTCACAGTTTCGTCCGGTGTAGCCTAAGGCACAATTGCAGCTGTAATTACCAATCAGATTGGAACATGTAGCGTAGTTAAGACAAGGGTTTGGAGAGCACTCGTTGATGTCAACTTCACAGTTTCGTCCAGTGTAGCCTGACGCACAATTGCAGCTGTAATTACCAATCAGATCAGAACAAGTAGCTTGGTTAAGACAAGGGTTTGGAGAGCACTCGTTGATGTCAACTTCACAGTTTCGACCGGTGTAGCCTGACGCACAATTGCAGCTGTAATTACCAATCAGATCAGAACAAGTAGCTTGGTTAAGGCAAGGGTTTGGAGAGCACTCGTTGATGTCAACTTCACAGTTTCGTCCGGTGTAGCCTAAGGCACAATTGCAGCTGTAATTACCAATCAGATTGGAACATGTAGCGTAGTTAAGACAAGGGTTCGGAGAGCACTCATTGATGTCAGTCTCACAGTGTCGTCCGGTGTAACCCAGGGGACAATTGCAACTATAATTACCAATCAAATCGGAACAAGTAGCGTGATTTTGGCAAGGGTTTGGAGAGCACTCGTTGATATCAGTCTCACAGTTTCGTCCAGTGTAGCCTGACGCACAATTACAGCTGTAATTTCCGATCAGATTAGAACATGTAGCTTGGTTAAGGCAAGGGTTTGGAGAGCACTCGTTGATGTCAAGTTCACAGTTTCGACCGGTGTAGCCTGATGCACAATTACAGCTGTAATTACCAATCAGATTGGAACATGTAGCGTAGTTAAGACAAGGGTTTGGAGAGCACTCGTTTATGTCAACTTCACAGTTTCGTCCTGTGTAGCCTGACGCACAATTACAGCTGTAATTTCCGATCAGATCGAAACATGTAGCTTGGTTAAGGCAAGGGTTTGGAGTGCACTCGTTGACGTCAACCTCGCAATTTCTACCTGTGTAACCCAATGCACAATTGCAGCTATAATTTCCAATCAGATCCGTACAAGTAGCATGATTTACACAAGGGTTTGGAGAACACTCATTGATGTCGGTCTCACAGTTTGCCCCGGTGTAACCCAAGGCACAACTGCAGCTGTAATTTCCAATTAGATCAGTACATGTACCGTGATTTCCGCAAGGATTTGAAGAACATTCATTGATGTCTACTTCGCAGTTTCTACCAGTGAAGCCAACTGAGCAATGACAGCTGTAGTTACCAATCAAATCAGAGCAGGTAGCGTTGCTCAAGCACGGGTTTGAAGAACATTCATTGATGTTTGTTTCGCAGTTTCTTCCAGTAAAACCTTGTGCGCATTTACAACTGTAATTGCCCACCAAATCCTGACATGTACCTTGATTTAAACAAGGGTTTGGAGAACATTCATTGATGTTTCTTTCGCAGTTTCTTCCAGAGAAACCTGAAGAGCAATGACAACTATAATTTCCTGTGAGACCAGTACATGTTGCGTTGTTTCTACAAGGATTAGAAGAACATTCATCAATATCTACTTCACAGTTTCTCCCAGTATAACCAAATTTGCAGGCGCAGCTGTAGTTTGCCACAAGATCAGAACAAGTTGCCTGATTTAAGCATGGATTTGGAGAACATTCGTTTATATCTATTTCACAGTTTCTTCCCGTGTAACCCAAGGGACAGGTACAGCTATAATTCCCGATAAGATTGGAACAAGTCCCTTGGTTCAAACATGGGTTTGGAGAACATTCATTGATGTTAACTTCACAGTTTCGCCCCGTAAAACCAAGTGCACAATGACAACTGTAGTTTCCAACTAAGTCTGAACACGTAGCGCTGTTCAAGCATGGATTTGGCGAACATTCATTGATGTTAACTTCACAGTTTCGTCCTGTAAAACCAAGCGAACAATGACAACTGTAGTCGGCAACTAAATCAGAGCACGTAGCGTTGTTAACGCAAGGATTTGGTGAACATTCATTGATGTCCACTTCACAGTTTCTACCCGTGTAACCCGAAACACAACGACAACTATAGTTGGCTACTGAATCTAAACACGTTCCTTGGTGTAAACAGGGATTGGGTGAGCATTCATCCACGTTCACGTCACAGTCTCTACCAGAAAAACCGGCAGGGCAATGGCAGGAGTAGTTCCCTGGTAGATCTGAACACGTTCCATTGTTTCTACACGGTGTAGCTGCACATTCATCGATATCAGTGTCACAGTTCTGGCCAGTGAAACCCACAGGACACTCGCATCTGTAGCCCCCTGATATTTCGTGGCACGTTGCATTGTTCTGGCATGGTGTTGACCGGCAATAATCTAACCGTGACTCACAATACTGACCGGTATATCCCTGGGCGCACACGCATCTAAAGCCGTGCGAGACATTGACGCATGTTGCTCCATTCGTGCAGTTATTTACCATGCAGTCTGGAATACGAATATCACAATTGTCGCCCGTCCAACCCGCATCACACGTGCAATTATGGCCATTCCAAGATGGAACGCACGCACTGTGGTCTGGGCACGGATTGGGTAAACATGTGGAGTTTCCATGACAACCTACTGTGACATGGTTTTGTGTGACGTCAAGACCCTTTTGGGAGTCCGGTGAAAGGTAGTGGACTCGGCGCGAGTTAAATTTGATGTCCTTTATACAGCCCTTGAAATGCTTGAGATTTGTTACTCCTGTAATGGAAAAATAATAATAATTAAACCATAACGGCTACGAAAATCACACGGCTAGATTTTTCGTATGTGAGGTAAAGTAAGGGCCGATTTAAACGGTACAACTTTGTTGCATGCGACACGCTTACGACATGCTTATGACATGACGTGAGTTGATTTACACGAAGCAATTTGTGTTGTAAGCATGTCGTAAGAATGGCGTATGTGTGTCTCATGCGACAAAGCTGTACCGTGTACACCGGCTCTGGGAGAAAGAAACGAAAAAAAGGACAATATAGCATCTTGTAACTCCATTTCAATTACGCATCGACCATTGTACATTAGGCAAACGCTACATTTTGCATACACAACAAAGTGCACGCAGAAGACGCTGAAGCATGGGAGCTTTGGTCACACATTACAGAAATTGGCTCGCAAATTCATTAAATATAGGCCAAAATGCACCAGACTGGAGACGGAATCCAAAACTGGGAAAACACGCTATGACGGTTCCTTTGGGGTTTTACAGTGTACGGCGGCGTAAAGCATACGAAACTCGATTGATGTTATTTCAATCTACATACTATGTAACACCTACCTTTAACCTGCGAGACTCTAGAGGGAAACCCTCCTATATCAATATGAACAACAGGTCCATGCGCAGTATTGAACTCTGCGTCTGCTCCAGGCAGGTCTGCCTGTGCAGTGGACGTTTCATCTAATGTTAATGTTATGCGTTTGAATCTTCGAGTCCAGACCAAATGATGCCAGTCACCATCAGAAACAAACTGGTTGATCAACACCGCATTCGATCCTGAAATTCAGAATATCAGTTAATTGTTTATCAAAAGGCTGCAAATTCTTTCTAAAAAAAGCTTGGCTGTCATGAAGCTGCTCCCCGGGCGATATAGATAGTTTGCCTCGGGAAACGAGCCGGCCGTTTTATAAGGATTTTGTTTACTCAGAGGTGGAGATGTTTATGTTACTCTTAAATTTAGGCCTTTCCGAAGATCACCTCTCATACAGGGAGGTTTGGAGATCCCAACAGAAGTAACAGCGAGCATGGTTTCATCCAAGCAGAACACAATGATTGCGATGACACGTCGCGAAACTTTCATGTAGTAAGGTGAGTGCAAGAATCATACCTGAGCCAAGGTCAGCGGTAAATCCAGCTTGACCGGAAGTGATATCAAGAAGAAGGAACTCAACATTTCCTCCCCCAGGCCTCCTCCCGGCATACATCAGCAGACCGCTATTTTCCCGCGTCCTGAACCAAAGCGACCCACTCTGACCGAAACTCCAGTGCGACGAGTTGAGTGACAGCTCCACGTGGCTGTCATTCATTAAGAATGATGTCTCAGTAACTGCAATTGAATTGAAAACAACAGCATATTGGAAGAAGCAATCGAAGTTCAATTTAAAAAAAAACGTTTTATTCACATGGAAGCCTTTTGAATACAGGTTGTCTTTTCATTAGTTAAACATTGATAGCTTCAACCACACATTTGCAGCAACACAGGAATGCCAGCCTTCTGCTAACTGGGTCAGTCAGTCCGAGAGGACACATCACGACGTTTTACACAGACGCAATGGCAATGACCTTGATATTTCAATAAAGTAGTCATAAGTGAAAGAATTTAAAGGACGACTGGGTTCCATTATATCAAGAGCCTACAATCGGCGACAGAAATAGTTGAGACAGTCTCAGCATATCGCATTATCGAATAATGAATTTGGTATTCATCATTATTATTCATGTTACTAGGTGCTACAAAGCTCCCCCCCCCCCCTCCTCCCTCCATTCAATGTTATAGCTTTCAACAAGGCCTGAACTCTGCGTATCAACATTGATTGGGGGGAGGGGATAATTTTGTGACGACAACATAAAAGCAACACTTTTGTCTCAACACTTTTGGCGCCGATTGTAGCTTGGTGGTCGTCACCTTAAGTTTTCTAGCAGCCACTAAAGCGTAAATGACTGAACATCAAATTCTTCTTCTGCACAGCCCACACTGTTTAATATTTGGAAGAGACCTCGTTACAAGAATATTGCAAAATTGTAGGTGACGTTTTGCTTCGTGAAAACGTGAAGCACATTATGTTTTCAGGACGCTTGAGTGAACAACATTCCATGATTGAACCACGTCTAAATTTGATGTGCCAACCCTTCACGGTTATAAAGATGTAAAATGTCAAATGTGGGTCATCCATGAACGGACACCAATTAACATTTACATTAATTAAGACAATAATTTCTAATACTCAATACTTTTCTTTTCATTTCATAAAAAAAATTGAACGGTTAAACTCACCATTTTCACACTGACTACCAACAAAATCATTCAAACAATGACACTCGAACCCAGTCCACGTTGCATAGCACTGTCCTTCATTTGCGCAGGAACTGGGTCCACAGTTCTCGTCCTTCTTGCAACTCGGCAGGGGCAGAGGAAATCCTCCACTTTTCTGCGCAGTCTCAAACGTGATCACCTGTCCATTTATTAAAACCCTTCTTGAGCACCCACTAAACGTTGCAAATTTGTTGTTTAAAGTTATCCCAAGAGCTGAAAACTGGCTCAAAAGAGCTCCCATGTATAAAGTGTTTTCGAGATCCGTGATGGCCTGGGAACCCCTTGGCGGCACAAGGACAGTTTGAAACGAGTCTATGCCAATCTTCAAATTACCGAAAGTGACGTTCACTTCCAGCCTGTGCCATCTGCCATCCGCTAGGTTTTGACCAATCACAGCACTGCTTCTATCGAAGAACGACTTCACGTACGCCGCTTGAAGACGACCGTTCACCAAAGCCAAGCCAAAAGAGCCTCGAGATGACTGAAATTCGAGATAGGTGTTTCTTAATGTCAACATTAAAAATTCCCACTACTGGTGTCACAAAACTGTTTGGGAAAATTTAACAAATTAAGGGGATAGGTCACGGATAAAATCGGTTGACTTTCATTCCAGTATGCGTCCATTTACCTACCCACCCCACGCTTTTACCGCGACGAAAACAAACGGTTATAGATGGTCGTACACTCCATCATACTATGACTCCATGGTTTTTAAAATAACGTCACACTGACCAAACAAAATCGAATGCTTAGGAGCTGAGAATGAATGGTATGGTCGATGAGATTTTAGATAAAATCGCGACGTGTAAACACTGCCCACCTTTTGCTTTGGGACAATATGATGGGAGTGAAGTGTCTAAAGTCCCGTTTACACGGTTCCAACATTTGAGCGAATGTTCAGGCAATATTTTCTTGGACAAAATGTTGCGACCATTTGACAGGGTCGCCTAACTGTAACATCGTTGGAAATGTAAGTTGGTTTAAACTTCCTATGTTCTCGAAAATGTTGGATCGCGTTGAAGCCGTTTCAACACTTCATTCTACATTTGTGCCCATTAGGCGTTCCCAGTCGCACGCAATGAATTTTTTATAAATGTTGACCCGATTGTTGGGCCGATGATGGAACCGTTTTAACAACATTTTCCCAACATCTATCCAGCTTTTGTTGGACGAATGTTACACGGGACGATTATCAACGCAACATGTTGCAACAACAAATTGCCGAGTTAAAAATCGTCCTGCGTGTTTTATTACACGGCTCGATTTTTAAAGCAACAATATAAATCTTCATTAAAAATCGTCCTGTCTAACATCACCTTAAAAAGCGAAATAACTTCTCGGTTCAGAAATGTTGTGTTAACTGTCAAATCAACGTACCCCTGTAAATGCCAGCACACCGCTCGTCAGTGAGGGATCACTTGAAAACTCCAAAGAAAAAGAGGTTATGTTGGCGGCAGAAGTGAACATCAAACCAGAATTGTCATCACTGTCGAATGTGGCTGTGATTTGATGCTCGCAAAATGAGCCCACGAAACCCGATGGACAGCGACAGCTATATTGGCTCCACTCATCTACGCATGCGCTACCGTGTTTGCATCCATGGTTACTGCACACATCTTGCCTCTGACAGCCGGGAGAGACTAGGTACGATTGAGCCAAAGTACCCTGCAGACCAGCATCCACATTGTTAAATAGAAAGTCCTGGGAATAAATGATGAACAAAACACGTCAAAAACTGCAGAAAACTGCGCGATACAGCTCAGACAGTAGTTTTTGACTAACTACATAACCGCAAAGCCAATTTCACTGCCTCACAGTTCAAGATGTGAGGTCAGTCAGGGTGCTAGCCAGGTTAACCGCGGTCAAACTGTAGGCATGCACAATGTCTTTATTCTCAGTCGGCCAACTAGCCGCAAGAAGTTCCCTAAATTAGTAATTCTTAATAAGCGCCGCCCTCGGAAAAGCGCCGCATAAAAAAAAGATAAGTCGAGTAAATAGGGTAAACAAGGAGATGAACACAGACACACCAAGAAATTGAAACAGGAACAGGGTCCTAAAGTGATCACGTCACAAAAACTAAATTTGTGAAATTATGGGATTTGATGAGATTTTCGGAAAGAGCATGATGAAATGTCTGCTTGCCAAAAAAAACAGAATCTTATTGTAATTTGACGGTGAGATACTGGACTCTATTGCCAATAACGACATGTTTCCTATGTTGCGTGCAACATTGCCTCGTTTGACCGAGTATTAAATTCGAGTAACAAAAATGTTGCAAGGATTTTGACAGACTGCAGGGGAAAAATTTGACAAAGACAACAAGCCCTTTCGTGCCTACAGAACATCGCGATTCTCGTTATAAATACCTTGATACATCCTACAAACATGCCATCAGTTATAAGCTCCTGTGTTATCTGCGGGACCAACTTGTTAACACTGCCAAGGTAAGGCAAACCGGAAAACTCTGAGTTGCTATCCCTGGTAGTAATGACTGTCTTTGAGCAGTCACTGCCACTGCACGTGTCTATGTCGACAGATATAGTGGCCTGAAAACGATCAACATCTACAGTAATTAGATGCCAGGCCCCATCGTTAAGCCCTCGGCCTAAAGTGACCTTTGCTGTGTCCAGGCCAGTGTTGAGTGACAGACGAATAGAACCATTTGTCAGTTCTATGATCACATGATCTGTGTGCTCCTTTGTGAGGTCCTGGAAGGGAACAAACAGATTTTATTTCTATTAATACTCAATCAAGATGATGATGATGATGATGAACAAAGCCGGTTTGCGAACAAGTCGCTATTCACCTGATGAGATACAACCACTCCACAAGTTGTATGAATATCTCACATTTCAAGTCCAAAATTACTTTAGCTTTGTTTTATGATAAATGGGCCAAAAAGTCACGAAAGTGCTCTTTTTAATCAGAGCAACATGCCCTTCTTTTTAAAGTCAATCAAAGCAAAACCAGTTAAAAATCGCGACTTGTCGAGTTCTGATTGGTTGATTGTGTTATTCCATTTGAGTCTGGATGAAATCCTTACGTGTGACCATTCAAATAAAAGCTATTGAGTAGTACTTTCCTGTAATGCTGTTTATTATGCTGTACAAGGTGGTTCTGAATTTTATAAAATTCTTATAAGCACGGCCATTCCAATCAGTGAAGCCATCAAGAAGTACTTTTATGCGTGGCGGTTCCTTTTTTTTACCGTTCCTTTAGGGCCTTAACGCAATAACTGAATAAGTGCCATTCAAGAGAACAAATCGGAATTTTGAGGCTTGTGGTTTTAAAAACAGTTCGTTGCTTACCGCTCCCTGGTAAAACAGCAATCCAGTCGGAAGAGTGGTCCTGAATTTGAATGAAAACAGGTCTGACGGAAACAGTTTGAAGTTCAAGGCAGGAAGATACGATCCTCGCCGAAAACTGACGGCAAAAAGAACTTCGCACAGTCTTCCTCGAAACCCATCAACGCACTGACACACAAAACCATTAACACCATCCACACACGTGCTGCCAAATTTGCACGGATTGGACGAACATTCGTCAATGTTGGTGTCACAGGTCAATCCGGTATAACCCGGTCTACATAAGCAGTTAAACCCGTTTCCGCCAAGCTGACACGTTCCTCCGTTCTTACACGGCTGCGCAGAGCAGTCATTCAGAGGAACCTCGCAGTTTTTTCCCGTAAAACTCGCAGAACATGTGCAGCGGTATCCATTCACCAAATCCTCGCACGTGCCTTGGTTCTGACAAGGTTGATCAAGGCACTCGTCCACGTGTTTATCACAGTGTTGCCCCGTGAATCCCGATAAGCACGTGCAGTTATATCCCCCGGGCGTATTGTGACACGTGCCGAGATTTCCGCACGGAGATGTGCGGCATTCATCGATATCGATGCTACAGTAAGGACCCGTCCAACCGGCTGTGCACGTGCAGTTTGACCTATTACCATGAAGTGAGCACGTGCCATTGTGTTGACAGGGGTTAGGTTGACAAGAAGAACTGCTAAATTCGCAGTGAATTCCTACAAGGAAAATGAATGGAGTTCATGTCAGTATTTGTTTGCAGTTGACAATGAAAGAATGAAGCCAAAGGGTTTCAAGCGGAGCACGAGAATTAATGAGAGGTTTGATTGTTGATTTGTCTTTCAAATCTAGTCCAATTAAGCTTATTTAAGAGAATCAAGGAGAATTCCAACCTGCTTTGATCTGACCACTAACTCGTGTACTCTAATAGATTCTGTACTCTCATCTTCATTTGGATCACCAAGATCATGAGCAGCGTGCAACAACGGTTGGGCATGACATTTCTCTTTAAAACACATTGCAGCTCTTAAAAATTGTCTTCAAAAATTATCTCATGTAATACCACCTTTGCAATAAAACAGTTACCTTGAAATCCTGCTGGACAGGTACATGCATACCCAGCCAATCCTACAGTCTCTACACATGTGCCACCATTTTGACATGGGTTGGACAGACACTCAATGATGTTTGCCTCACACTGACTGCCAATAAACCCAGCAGGACAGTCACAAGTGAAGCCGTTCGGTTTGTCCTTGCATGTGCCACCATTAAAACAAGGTTGAGAGGCACATTCATCAGTGTCATTTTCACAATGGAGACCTTCGAAGCCTGGAGCGCATATACAGGAATAGTTACCTACATTAAAGCAGATAGAATGACATTAGGTCAGTTTACACCACTAATAGACAAATTCGGCTAACGCATTGTTGTACCCAATTCAAACCTTCTGGGAATAAGATTCTTTGTTCACAATATTTCCATATAATTTCCAGGTCAATGCTTCATTGATATGGAAATATGACAAAGAGTTCTAATCCCAAAAGGTTTGAATTGGGTACAACAATGCGTTAGCCGAATTTGTCTATGATGTCACAATCTAAAAGGAGGTAGCCGGTGGGGGAGGGGTGGGGGGAGGTATGAGGGGGCCAGGGGGGGGGGGGGGAGGGGTACTCCTGTAAAGAAGCCATATAGGTAAGTGCTGCCAGACAGCGTGTATTTTTTGTATTTTGGTCTGGAACTGGGGGTAATAAAATTGCTTTCACTGTTTAGTCTGGAGCAGGGAACTAGTTTTCAAGAATTGGGAAAGGAGATTGGTATGAACACTGGTTGCAAATTTTCTGGTTTAATACATTTTCAATAAAAACAATAACTTGTGCAAGAAAAAGGTTGAAAATTTACTGATTAAAGCATAACATTTGCAATTAAGCAGTCCAGAAAAGGGTACCAGACAAGAAAATACACAAAACAGTTATATTTTTAATTATTAACATCATTTTTGTGGTCTGGTAAAGGGTAACGGTGTTTATGGCCCAAGGACAAAACCCAACCCAACCATGCTTTGGGTCTCAGGTGCAAGCGCCAAGCTTCAACTACAATAACTAGAAGTAAAGATAATATTTCCTCAGATGAGATGTTAGTCCATCAGAAATAACCCTGCATAATTTTGACAGTGCACATTTATATACCTGGATAGAGAGGTCATAAGATAACAAAAGGAGAGGGATTAGGGGTTGAAGCCTTGAACTAAGATTTATTCACTGTACCAGAGGAAATGAAATTTAAAGAACATGCCTCACCTTGATTGTTGTTACATGTTGCTCCATTTAAACATGGCTGACTGGAACAGTAATCAATATTAACACCACACTGATGTCCAGTTTTCCCAACAGGGCAGATACAATGATGGCTGTTGAGCCCATCAATACACTGCTCATACTGTTGACAAGAGTTTGGCATACAATCATCAATGTTCTCTTCACAGTTTAAACCAGTGAAACCAGTAACGCATGTGCAGTTGTAACTGAAAACAAATTAAATCAAAACACTTTTTGAGTACTAGTCACTAGTGTGACTTAGCATTCAAGAACCAGTAAGTGAAAACTGTGATTGCCAATAATTATTTTTTAAAGCTAATTGATTGGTTGTTAGTTGACTTTTTGACTCACTCAGATGTTACCAATTCCTTGATGAAGTTATAAAAAAAAAACAGTTCTCACAGACAAACTGGTTTTGTATTAACTAGAGGAGCTTCAGGAAGTGCACTGTAAGAACCTATAATTATCTTAATTTGTATTGCTGACATTAATCCTGGATTACTCTGTGCTTTGAGGAACTTCAGCTTGGTTTTGGGGCAGTACGCAGCTCTTACAAGGTCCTCTCCGATTTGCTGAGAAAACAATAGAACAAACATGCACAACAATGGACCCTAGCCCCGAAAACAATAGAGCTGCGTGATAGGTACAATGAAATAAGAGGTTGTTAAGAGCTGCATGGTATCTGTTGGTTGTTATACACTGTACAGTGTACAGTCAACTCTCTCTAGGATGACACCACTAAGACCAGTAAGACACCTCTCTATAAGATGGACAATTTATATTATTGTTCATCTTATAGAGAGTTCAGTTACGGTAGTATGAGAGACTGAAGTGCAACAGATACCAAATTTAGGTGTCTGTCTCAGAGTTGTCCATCTTATAGAGAGTTCAGTTACAATGAAATGTCTGTGACTGAGGTGCAGTAGGGACCAACTTTAGGTGACTGTCTTATAGAGAATTCAGTTACATTAAAATGAGTGTCTGAAGTGTGACAGGGACCAACTGAAGGTGTCCGTCTTAGAGAGTCGTCCATCTTATAGAGAGCTCAGTGACAGTAAAATGAGTGACTGAAGTGTGGTAGAGACCAACTTTAGGTGTCCATCTGAGAGAGTCGTCCATCTTATTGAGAATTCAGTTACAGTAAAATGAGTGACTGAAGTGCGGTAGAGACCAACTTTAGGTGTCCATCTTAGAGAGGTGTCCATCTCATAGAGAATTCAGTTACAGTAAAATGAGTGACTGAAGTGGGGTAGAGACCAACTTTAGGTGTCCATCTTAGAGAGGTGTCTGTCTTATAGAGAGTTCAGTTACAGTAAAATGAGTGACTGAAGTGCAGTAGAGACCAACTTTAGGTGTCCCTCTTAGAGAGGTGTCCATCTTATAGAGAGTTCAGTTACAGTAAAATTAGTGATTGAAGAGTGACAGGGACCAACTAACTATTAAGACTGACCTGTCTGTTAAGGGTGATCAGTATGGAATTTGGATGTTATCACTCAGATTCTAATCTATTTTTTGTCATTATGTTTATTTATCATTGACAGTATTTTTCACTCTATTTTCTCACCCTAAATGATTTTCCACACAAGTTGCTCCATTGTGACAGGGGTTACCACTGCACCTGGTGACTGTCACATTACAGTATGACCCAGTGAAACGTGGTGGACACTGACAGCTGTAGCCATTAATGTCATCAACACATGTGCCCCCATTATAGCAAGGTAATGCAGTCTGGTTACACTCATTTATGTTTGTCTCACAATGGATTCCTAAACAGGCGGGAAAAAAAATTATGTGATAAAAAGTTTATTTTTAAAAAATCCAAATTACAGTTAAAAAAACTGAATTGCATGGGTTTTACATACATGTTGCAGGTAATTTTCTTTTTAGGTAAATTTAATTTTTCACCAGGTTAATTTTTTTTACCACCTAGGCAATTTTTTCTAATTTTTGAAGTTCTAGTGAAATATTTTTCAACTAGGTTATTTTTTTAACTGAGTTTACCTGTTTCTTTATTTGACATAAAACCTAGATTATCTGCAATGGCTAGCTTTGTGTTAGGGTTACGGTTAGGTTTGTGTTATAGTTATGGTTAGCTTCGTGTTAGGTTAGCTTAGGTTTAGGGTTGGCTTTGTGATACAGTAGGGTTAGGGTTAGCTTTAAGTTAGGGGCTTATTATGTAAAACAAGAGGCTCCAAGCAGCCTATACTCATGCGCATGCGTAAGAAAGTTTTATGATTTTTAAACATGATAAGAAGATGTCCGACATGGAGAAGAGTTACTCCTTTCATTCAGTCATCGTTCCTTCAAACCACGTTGTTTACTATTGAATGTTTTGGAAATGAAGGCTGTACCACAATGAAGCCAGTGATTCTTCTTAGTCTTATATATACCAAACATGAACAAAGAAACGTCTGTAGGGTTGTAGGAGACGCTGTTGTGACACTTAAGTAACGCTGTTTTACCGGAAGTAAGAGTAGCCGGAAGTCACTAAACAGGAAGTGTAAATGGCAAAGCTATGAACCGGAAGTGCACAATTTAAAATATGCGTGCATAAATTTGCATGCAAAATCGTGACACAAAAAATAAAAATAATAATAATAACAAGAAAAATGGAGCAGAAACCTTACCTCATGCCACTTCGCGCATGAGTAATTAGTTGTGCATTTTAGGATTTTGGTCAGACAATAATTTCATGATCGACCAACACTGTTATTAATTTGTGGCAGCAATAGTTTGAAAAATAAGCACTTACCAGTAAATCCGCTCTGACAAATACACTGATACCCTCCTGTCTGAAACCTTTGACAAAGGGCATTGTTCTGACACAGGTTGAAATGGCACATGTTTATCACTGCTTCACATCTTTTCCCTGACAGACAGTAACAGCATATTAAACACACAATAAATACACATGCATGAGGCCTGAGGTTGGTTGGCGGGTTATAGACTTGATTATAAAATGGGGACAAAAACATGTTGAGGTTCCTTGGAACTTTACTAAAATTCTGTCAACAAGGAGGGGGAAAATAATTTTTCCAACAAGATGTGGAGCAGTTATAATGCCCTCCTTTAGATCTTGAATTTATTTATGTGAATACAGATTATTTTTTCTTTAGTTTGTATACAGATGCTATTAAGCAACAGCACAAGCAGAGGCAGATTCAGGCTTTACAGACTCCATCGTAAGAGGGAGGGGGGAGGAGGGTGGGGGCTTGAAGTGAATAAACGGGGAAAGGGGGGAGATATGGGGGATCCCAGGCCCCTCCCCTATATATATCTGCCACTGGCAAGTAAATTATAGAATCGACATCTGTAAAGTAAATAAATGCACTTTCATAAGTCCTTCCAACAGTTAACTTCCACAAATGTTCTTACCTGTGAAGCCAGATGGACATTGACAAGAGTAGTTATTATTGCCATTTTCAGTACATGCTCCATTAAAGTAGCATGGATTGGAGACACACTGTTGGCCTGCTACAGTGTATAAAGCTGCAGAACAAAAATGAAATCATTTAACATATATTACAAAATTGAGGAAGACTTAACTGGTGACATGAAAAAGTGAGAGTGGGTAATAAAACTATTTTTAGGTGGTACATGTACCTTGGGTTAAAAGGTTTTCTTGGATATGTCCATTAGGATTTTGTAAGTAAATCATGTAGATGTAGATGAGGTCCAGTCTCCCTATTAAGTGCTGTCAGGGGATGACATTTGATATTTTATAACTAATTAATGCCTATATTTTGGCATACACCTGATGTATGGGTAAATGTTTCCCACATTTAATGAACTGTTTACGACAAATGTATGGAGAAAAGTGCAGCTGAGTCAGAAAAGGGCCCTATTTTTCATAACACGCAGGATTTTATATGCTGTGCGTGTAAAGCCCGTTCACACATACACAGCTGTTAGCAAAGTCCTCTTGATCTTCCACTGAAGGGGACTTTGCTAGCAGCACAATCATACACATGTTAGATAGATAAATTTTGTTTGTGTGAAATCAGAAGATGTTGATCTTAGCTTCACATACCCTAAGCTGTCTTGACTAGCATTAATGATCAGCATAGTGCTAGGGTCAAGTACAACTTTTGGATTTAATAGTGCTAGGCGGGATCACTCCCTTTTCATGTAAACAGGCCCTAAATCTTAATGTATGAAGCCTAACCCAAAGGGTAGTACATTATAGTGCCCACAAGACACAAGGAAGTGCATTTAACAGGAAATTGAATGTAGTGCTGGGGGGGGGAGGTACTTGGGTATATTTTTGGTGGGTTTGTGCTGCCCGGGTCTCCAAATTTGGACCCCGTCTTAGAAAGAATTTGCACTCAAAATGATACCCCATTGTAGAAATAGGTCAAATTTTAATATCCCGTTCTAGAAAAAAATGGCTGCTGATAATCCGACGCTTTCGTGCGTTCAAAATACTGTATTATACCCCGTTCTAGAAAACATGTATCTCTAAAATGGATACCCTGTTCTAGATCAGGAGTCTCAAAATCACGACCCTGTTGGGCGGCACATACCCATATAGGTATTTTGTGGAGTACCTCCCCGGGGTCTAGTGACAGTCACAACTATTGACAAGTGAAGGATGTACAGTACCGCTCAAAAGTAAGTTGACAGTCCCTCGAGACTCGATACTCGAGACGCGAGACTCGATACTCGATTCTCGAAAGTTTCGAGTATTGAGTCTCGAGGGTCTGTAGGGTTATAACAACTGGGGAATTGAATGCTGTCAAAGCTGGCCCAAAACTGAGCCTTCATGTGCTGGAGACATTTTTGCCAGCCTTTGCTTCATAAGTAGATGGCCCAACAATGTTGGAACGTTTGGCTCCCCATGTTAAATGAAGTAGTGTCAGTCAGTCAAGGGCCATGCGTTTCTGTCTCTGTTGACTATGTTACATGTGCAGTTCTTGTTATGTTGTAAGAAAGAGTATTTGAATGCTAAATAATTAATAATCCTGTACATACCAGTAGTGATGACAAGCAGCCACAGAAACCAAAGAAATTGAGACGTTGTAGATCTTTCGGTGTACATGTCGCCATTAGAAACTAAATCCCACAACAGTTTAGAAGCTTCCTTGTTTCGGTTGGCCTGGTCACTTCACTACACGGCACTCTGCACCGATTATCAGCTGGAAATTCTCGTTGAAATCCTAACATAACGGAACAAAAGCTCACTAAAACATATATGGAGATAAATTACATTTAGGTGATAAAACCAACACAATTCCCGCAAGCGTATTAATTTTTAAAAGCTCCGCGCACGGTGACAACTCGCGATATTGGAATCCGCACATTTTACCGCATGTAAGCTTGTATAAACACGAGACTTTAGCTTACTTAAGTACGTCGTGTTTCAACCTATTTTCCGAATCTTATTAAACGAAGTAAACTTCTATTCTGTGTTCACTGAACGTTCCATTTCCTCCGTTCAATATATGCGGTCAATCTACCTGTTTGCTAAGCAACAAATAATTTGAGAGGTAATCTCGCCACAAAGTTTTTGTTACACAGTGTAACAAAATTTCGCATGGCTAGAATGAATCGAAGACAATTCAGAGATGAATGTCTGAATGAATGATCGCACAAACATTCAAACTCATTCAACTTTTAGAAATTCATTTAGAAACCTCTTAACCCTGCTTTGATTCTAGAGCGTTTCTTTAAATACCGTTGAAAAGTCAAGTCAAATATTTCTTCATTTCTGACACTCACCTCGCTAAAACAAGTGCGATCAAATAAACAGGACGGGAGTCCATATCGAAGAGAACACTGGCAATAGTTTAGACTTGATGGTTTTCTAAATACAAATTTCTCGCGTACAAATATATTCGAACAGCTGGTTCGAGAGTTTTCAAACAAAGATATTGAGCACGGTAAATCGATTTGTATGCAAACCGTGGGTTTCTATGCCAGCACAACATCGAGGCTACCTCATCGTTATTTATGGCACACCTTGGAACCAATCAAAAGCCGATATGACGTCCCCGCTTCCGTTCAAAACTGAAAAGGCGATAAAAGCCATATCAAATAACTTTTTTCTTTGTAACTCACTGCAAAATTAACTTATAAATATAAATTTTAAATAAATACAATTTGAATCACACGTGAAAATAGAAAAAAAAAACAGTCCCAATGGTTCGAATTCTCTGCCCCTGTTCCGATGCGACACTCAATCGTTGCGTGACAAACCAAAACGAACCGTGTCTATTCTTGGCTTTCACTTACGTCATATCAAAATTCAGAAGCATTAAAAAATAGATTTCGAATCCAAAATGTTTATGGAATTGTAGAGAGTTTAAAACTACAGATCTTGGCCAAATTTTGAAGCGCAAAAGCATTTCGTTCAAGAGTTATAGGCGAACGAGTATTAGATATTTTTAGTAAGAAATGTATGGAGCGGCCATCTTTGTGCCCCACTCAGGGGCACAAAGATGGCGGTCAAAAATTCAAAGTCTTAATTACACCAAAAATCACATCCAAAAATATTGTATTTGCTATTCTTGGCTTTCACATGACGTCATAAAAATTAAAAAATCTAAAGAAAACGTCCTACAAAGCTGTTTCTAACATGGTATGTGGATACAAGTGTTATAATCTTTCACAAAAAGTTTCAGGTTTTAACGATGTTTTGCTTCCGATTTACAAAGGTTTTAAATGTGTCACGCAATGCGTCACGCTATTTCAGATAAGCCGCGAAAATAAACAAAATTGAATCAGCTGAAAGTTATTGTTTGCATTATAAGTGCTTATAAGTCGAGTTAATTGAGCTTATAGCAAATACAATATTTTTGGATGTGATTTTTGGTGTAATTAAGACTGAATTTTTGGCCGCCATCTTTGTGCCCCTTTCAGGGCACAAAGATGGCCGCTCCATACATTTCTTACTAAAAATATCTAATACTCGTTCGCCTATAACTCTTGAACGAAATGCTTTTGCGCATCAAAATTTGGCCAAGATGTGTAGTTTTAAACTCTTTACAATTCCATAAACATTTTGGATTCGAAATCTATTTTTTAATGCTTCTGAATTTTGATATGACGTAAGTGAAAGCCAAGAATAAGCTCCATCTATAAGCTCTTATCTGAAATAGCGTGACGCATTGCGTGACACATTTAAAACCTTTGTAAATCGGAAGCAAAACATCGTTAAAACCTGAAACTTTTTGTGAAAGATTATAACACTTGTATCCACATACCATGCTAGAAACGGCTTTGTAGGATGTATACTTTAGATTTTTTAATTTTTATGACGTCATGTGAAAACCAGAGCCAACATCTAAGGCCCTATTTACATGGAAATTACATGATCCTAGCACTGGGATCATCCGAGCGCCACATGTTTTCTGCTTCCAGTTTATATGCGAATAGGATCATCCTTTCTGAGAGGTAGGATGATGCTAGCACTAGGATCATCCTAGTGCCGCATTTTTGCATGTAAACCAAATGAACCTTCTAGGATCATCCTTGCACTAGGATCATCCTCTTTCCATGTAAATAGCGCCTAACATTTAGGGTGCGTTCCTTTGGGATGATCTGGATCCGAATCACTGATCCAAGATCACTCGGATCATGCGGCATCAAATGAACCGATGAATCCTTGTCCAGAGTGGATTCATCGGTTCCTTTGATGCTTCATGATCCGAGTGATCTTGGATCAGTGATCCGGATCATCCCAAAGGAACGCACCCTTGAAGTGTAGCAGCTCAAAAGTGTTGCGGCTGCTCGCGGCTGCTTTTGTTTTTAGGTCTAGGAGCCATGATTTCTGTTGTTTGTTGTATTATTTTTTTGATAGATTGCTAGCATAGCAGTCCCTCTCTGGACAGTCGTGCGGCCGAGCAAATCCGAGCGGCGAGCGAGCGAAAGTAATGCGAACCGAGGTGGCTCTAGGGAAGAGGCGGGAAAGGAGTTTCGCTCGCTCCAGTCTCGCCGAGCTTGTTTTCGTGATCAGCTCGTCCACTCGATTGACTGAAAAGAGACAGCTAACCGTCTATTCTCTCGAAGGGTATCGAACCAATGGTGTGAGACTGTCATATCGCCCACATTTACAGACTGCGTGGTTCTCCAAAGAAGACTACACCATAACGGATTTATTTAAACAGCATATACACTCCATATTGCTTAACAGAGAACTCTGTTTATTATGAGATTTAACCCTTTTACAATATTGACTGAATACTCTCATAGACATTTTACATATTATCTATTATTATATAGTATCTAGTATTTAATTTACGCCAGAAAATATTTTCAACCACTATTCTCACTGCACACCCAATAAATGAATAGAAATTACAGTAATCTATCAACTCAACTTAAAAAAAAAATCATTTGCTGACATCATATATGTTAAAAAAAATTAAGCGCAAAGAAATTACATAAGTTCGCGCTGAAAGCATTTTACAAAAAAATCAAAACAAATTCGCGCTGAAAGTATTTTACAAAAAAAAAATCAAAACTATTGTAGCTTGAGTAAGGAAGCACAGCAAATTAAACAAGCTGTTGGTCTGAGCCTGCTCAAACAGTATCGAGTATCGAATTCCGTGGCTCAGTTGTTCTTTATGTTTGCCGACTGTGATCTATCTCAAGCCAATCAGTAGCAGAGATGCTCACTTTAGGGGGGGGGGGGGGGGGGGGCTAAAAAGGTTATGTGAGTTTTCCCGCGCTTGGGAACAGTTTCAAATTTTCCCGCGCACTGATTAAGTTTATATTATAGTCTGATAAGCAAATTGACCACGACTGTTTGTATTTGAGTTTAACGAGTCTGCTTAGAAAACAATATCAATAGAGAAGAACAATAGATTTTTTAGTACCAAGGGGTGATTTAAAACAACTCGGCAGGTGATGTTTGAGTGCTTAACTCCAGGTTTTTTTTCTGTGGTCTAAACCGTCATACAAAAAGATGTAAAGGAAAAGAACTCTCGGGTTGTTTAAAACTTTACAATGATTTAAAAGGAAAACAAACAACAACAAGAAAACGGTTTTGCGACAAGCGTTGTGGCAACTTATATACAGAAAATATAACTAGAATTCGTTAAGGTAAATCAAACTGCTCTCTCTGAGTGACGTTTAAGAGGGTGATTTTCAGGGATAGTTCAATAAATCGATAAGAACAATTCGTTAAATAAATCTCGATTAATATTGACATTACACAAATTGTGCTCTGAGACACCATGTTTTTCGATTCAAGGAACAAAATAACTTCCTGACGAATACTCTGTGAGTACCTTCGTCCCGGCAAACCTATTCTCACATTATTTAATTTTAAGTTTAACATGAATAATACATACACCTCGGTAACACGGACAATCAACAAAGGTTCTTACTCCAGGAGCATCGTAAAATCCCGGTTATAACACCCCCCCCCCCCCACCCCAAACACTCTGGCCAATCACAACAGAGGCACTAAAGCCAGTGAACCAATCAGAACTCGAAATACATGTAGCCGGCGCCAAGCGCGGGAAAATGCGTGCGAGTAACTTACGATTGGTTTTGGCTTTTAGTTCTGATTGCTTGAGAAGGTAATGGGAACGAAATCGCGAAATTAATTTCGACACTCAAATAAAAACCGCTCTATAATGATGTAATGGAGTATCAGTTATTTAAGTCCGTTATTGGGTAAAGCTCCCAGCTTTGGTGGTGCAGCTACACTCAAAATTACGACGTTTGTCCTGGGTCTTTCTGGGCTGTATAGTTGCAGTGGATAAAAAGGAAAAACAAAAAAAGAAAGGAAAAAGAAAAAAAAACACACAAGAAAATATTATTTCCTATTTTTCATTCACAACATAATGTAGGTTGATATCTCGTTTTCCTGTGTTCTCCATGCATAACCTGAGAACCCTGTTCAAGTTACTAAAGTTATTTCTTTTTGTGTCCATATTACCGAGGCAAGACATTTTGTCATTTTTAAACTGATAATACTCCCAGTTTATTAGTCACCTAACTACACTCGCCAACAACTATCACTTTCCAGAATCTTTAACCAAACTAATTCTCTTGAACCAGGGTTTGTTTTCACCCGCCGCGGCTTCAATAGCCCAGAGTTTGTGTTCCAGCTCCTGGGAACGACACTCGGCCTCCACCAGAGACAGCTTGGTCTGCGCAAGCTCCAGTTCCAGTTCCCTGAGTCGCTGCTCGGAGTCGACCACCTTGACGCTTGGCTTGAATGAGACGGTGCTGTCTCCATCCAATGACACGTGACCTTCATCTGAAAACAGGGCGGCGCAGTTTTCACACGATCCGACACGTCTCTGTAAAACAAAAAGAAGAGAGATTTGAGTCAGTCGTTTGCGGAACTCGTTATTAGAACGTCAACGGTGACAGATATTTTTCTACCAACAGACTATTAAGAACACCTTGTCTTAAAAAAAAAAACAGATGCTCTTTGAATGCCGCAAGCTGTGTCCATGACAACAGTTCGCCTGACTAATAATCGTAGACGGCAAGGCAGTCTGTGTTTTCGTGTGAATTAGTTCGGAAAAAAGGTCTGAAGTGACCAGTGACGGGCGTGCTCAGCTCCCGCCAAAATTTTGCAAACAAATATAAGTGAGACATGTTGAGTCTTCCACTTTAAACGCAAAACTCCTTTCTGTGTGTAACGGATAGTACAGTCAACTCTCTCTAAGACGGACACCGTCGGGACCGGCCCCAACTGTCCGTCTAAGAGGTGTCCAGCTTATAGAGAGTCGAGGTAACGTGACCCCAGTAATTCTGAGACAATAAAGCTGAAACTATGCATAACGAATACACGTATATTTTAAGTCTGTTTAAAGTCGTTTACTTAAGCAAAACCTACAAACTGAAACTAAAATTATATCAGAAAAGTGGACTCGTTTGTTCATATTCAGCACTCAAATTTCCGTTTTGAAGTAATTTTCACTAAAAAGAGCACTTCTCAAGTGTCCGTTGACGGTTTCAAAGTGTCCGTTGTCCGTCTTAGAGAGGTATCCGTCTTATACAGAGTTTAGTTACAGTAAAATGACTGAAAAATGGCAGGGACCAACACCAGATGTCCGTCTTATAGAGGTGTCCGTCTTACAGAGGTGTCCGTTAAGAGAGAGTTGACTGTATAGCCCTTTGGGCTTGTCACGCACTCCGTCGTGAGGAAGGAATGATTGCGTGACGAACTATAACGACGTCTATGGTTTCATGGTTTCACAAGCTGGTATTTACCTTGACTTCGAGTAGTTCCTGGTGCAAATCTTCCTTCAACTTCTCACTTCTTTCATCCATTTGTGTGCAAATCTAAACGAAAGAACGGTTCGTTAATAAGCCCTTTTCACAAATTATAGTTTAAAATTCAACAAACGTTTCTGCACCTTTTTGGGGTGTCAGTAAATGCGGGGTCGGGGTCGGGGCCGGGGTCGGGGTGGGATTAGGTCTAGGATTAGGTATGGGATTAAATATAATCCCTTTACCTAATCCTAACACTATGCCTAATCCCATACCTAATCCTAGACCTAATCCCACCCCGAACCCGGCCCCGACCCCGCGTTTTACTGACACCCACCTTTTTGTATTCCTCTATGATGGCAGTGTGTCGCTTTCTCTCCTCCTCTGCCTGCTCAATGTTCTGTCGCCACATATCTTTAACCTACAGACAACAACAAAAATGAGCATTTGTACCCACACCTTAGTCTAGATAATAAAAAATCGAGCATGATTTCTCTTAGTCACCCATTAAATTGTCAGTAGTTTGCTCAGAAGAATAACCGGGTTAGTTTTTAAAAAACTGTGGTTCTGCGTCGGTAGTGGAATGAAACACAAAAATTTGGTTTTATCAACTTAGTTGATAAGGTAAATTGGCCGTAAGCCCTTATATCAAAATTTAAATTCTCATTTCTAGTCGTATACATTTCCTATAAAAGTAGTGGGGAGAAATTGTTTGGATATCAAGAGAACTCATCTTGTGTGATCATGTCCTTAATTCTCATGACCTTTTTGATTGATAAGGCATTAATATTACAAGGAGAAATTTGATGCTGATCACTCTTAGACCCCGTTCACACCGCCGAAAACGGATAAAAAGATCTGGGTCCACACTAGCGTTTTTACATCGTTTTTGACCGTCCACACTAGGGGTTGAAAAACGATGATCCAAAGATGCGTTTTCATCACCAGGCTCTGCTCGGACGTTTTTCCGTTCAATACGCATGCTCCTATAGCGTCAGCGATACTTCGCATTACTAGTTGTGATGTAAGCTTTTTTGGAAAGCTCCGTTTTTGCCGTCCACACTAAAACGATAGACCTGCGTTTTCAAAAGTCTCCACTCTAAAAAGCGTTTTCGAAAACCTCCGTTTTCATAGATAAACATCTCCGTTTTAGATCGTTTTGGTGTGGACGATCGGTAAAAACGGATAAAAAAAGTATGCGTTTCAAACGAAAATGCATCAGTTGTGGACGGGGCCTTAGGGGGCACTGTCCCGGTTGATATATCGTGTTTTCATGATTATGGCCAGGAGCGTGCAGAAATAGAAATAAAAGAAAAGAAAGTCAATTTTGATTTCTTGACCGCCTGTCACGAAATCGAATTTGATGAACTGTAATCCACTTCCATCCCTAATAATCTTGCACTTTTTCTCCAAACTACTGCTTCTGTTTTGCTCTAAAGAACGTTTTTATCCAATTTTGTTGTATATTTAGTGACATTTGGCGAGATAACATGGAAATAACATGGAAATAGAGCAGTTTTCGTAAAACCAAAACCAAAGTAATTACTGACCAATCACAGCAGTCGTAAACAATCCAATGAACCAATCAGAGCTCGAAGCATATACATGTCGGGAAAACGCGTGCGAGCAAGTCACGATTGGTTTTGGTTTTTCTTCTGATTGGTCGAGAAAGTGGCGCGAGATTTTTTAGCCAATCACAAAGCGTTGCAATGAAAAACCAAAGCAATTGTGTAATTACTTTCGATACTCAATTGAAAACTGCTCTAACATTGATATAACATTGAATTTCTGTTATTTAGGCGCGACAGTTTCTTTTTAAGTTTCAAGCACCAGTCCTTCGTCAGAGGGAATCCGCTTGAATCGCTTTATGGTGGCCAATTTAACTTATCAACTCACTTATGAAACCGAATTTTAAGAGTTTGCTCACCTGAGCACCCTCGACTGTGAGCTTCTCTCTCTGGTCTTCTGCTTCAGCCAAGGATATGGTGGCATTATCTAACGCCTTGGACAACTCTTCAACCTTCTCTTCCGTCTTAAAAAAAGAAAATGAATAAATAAATACAACAAAACACACACACCAGAAACGTCATTTCGTGTCACACTCGGGCAACAGGCAGCCCACATCGACTAGGACTTCACAAGGAGCGTTTGATTATTTCAAAGTCAGAATAACGCACAAATGGGCCACAGGCAGCCCACAGTGTGAGAGCTTTACCAGGATTTTGTAGCATGAAACACTGACTAGGACTTCATAATGGGCGCTTCATCATTTCAAAGTCAGAATAACGCACAAATGTGCTTTGGTAAACTATAGTCACAAAATAGGGCACTATGGCCACGTTGGTAGTGGGAATTACCTGTAGGTCTACCAGTAAAAATAATGAGCATTAGTGTTAGCAGCCATGGACAGCTGTTTCAGCCTTGTTAGGCCTCATCAGCATGGCATAGCTAATACTTGGGCTCAGAGATCCCACGTGAAAATAACCAGCAATAATTCATCCTCAGTCTGGAAAGAAAACAAGTGTCTTTGACTGTCTCTGATTCTCATTGACCGACTGAGAATTCATGAAAACACTGACACTTGTCATGTCAGCACCTCGTCATGACGATGAGCCGTGTTACCAGGCAACCTCTCTTATGAAAACCTTTAATGGGTTTTTGGAGGTCTAACACTCCTTTTTCCCAAGTAATAGACGTTTTTAACATCTTGTTCCATGCATTCATGTTGAAGGAAAACGAATGAAACCCAGAGAACAAGTAGTAAAACAGATGGAGCCACAATCCCTCATTTGCTCTCCATTTAACACCCAGCCCTTCCCCCCACAAACTGACAGGGAAGTTGCAACAAACTGTTGACTGCATTCTAGCATACCTCTGCCAGCTTGCTATGTAGTTCTACTTTAGAAGTGACCAATTCATGTGCAAGGTTATCATTTTCTTGTTCAAGTCGCATGTTGGCTTCAAAGAGCCTCTTGTTTTCACGCTGAAAAAAAGAAAGAAAAATATTAAGCCAGTTATTACAGGCATTAGATCAAATGCAACTACAGCCGAATACCTCTCAATTATGGACAGTTTTCTTGGTTCAGAAGTCACCAAAATTCATACAGTCCCTACCTCTATAATACGAACACTTTGGTTTGGTGTCTTTATTAAGTTGGTTTGACTGTACTTTCTTAAAGGTTAGGAAACGGCATGACCTCGTGGCTTGGCGCTGGTCATTCCCTCCAGTGGTCCATGATTAATGACCTCCTCTCTGACCACTGGAGGGATTTGTAACCTGGCAGTCCCGTGCTCAACTTCCAGGTCATGCCATGTACATAACCACCTGGGTGGCCTCCCACCGGTTGGGAATAAAAAATAAAATCTACATTACAACTACTATTGAATGTGATACTAGTCCAGCACAGGGTTACTCGCCAGGATCTAGTTAGTACCCCACAGTGGGTTTCTGCTACCCATTTGACACTTGGGTGGAGAGTGCCAATGTGGTTAAACTGCTAGGAGTCCCTCACTGGATAGTCGAGTGGGCGAGCAAATACGTGATCGGTGATTGACTGAGTGGCGAGCGAGTGAAAGTAATGCGAACAGAGTGGGTGCTGGGAAAGAGGCCTCTCCCCCAGTTTCCCATCGGTTGGTTCGCTCACTCCAGTCTCACTGAGCTTGTTTTCGTCATCAGCTCGCCCGCACGATTGACTGAAATGGACAGCTACATGTAGCAGTCTACAATGTGGTACCCCGTGGTATCATTTGCTGAAAGGACATTTTACTGCACCTGAAGTCTTTCTACTGGATCTTCCATTTGTGCCTCTTGTTCTTTCATCACCAAATATTCCTTTTCGTATTTCTTCATCTTTCTGTTGGTCACCTGAAATTCAAACAGATGTTGTTAGCTTAATCCTCTAGCAACAACAGCTCTAGAGGTTTTTCCATTGCTGCTCCTGAACGTTGGAGCAACTTGCCTGTAGTTTTTCTATCATGTGAGATCGTGTGACAGTCCTAATATTGTTACATCACAGCTAAGACTCATCTCTCTAAACTGCTTTTAATCAAGCTGTTTTATAGCTTTGAAAATCTATAGTTTTGAATCCGACAAAGATAAGCTCTTGCCATTGTGTGAATAGTTCTCACATCGTTCCGCAATGCATAGTGAAATTAACATAAGACGCTCTCACCATTATGTAAATAGTTCTGAAAATACTTTCATCCATGTTCCGATCGCTACTCTGTACTCGGATAATATTTACACATTTAGAAAATAGATATAACATATGTGGAACAAACTGACTTTTTTGTGGAATGAACTGACTATTTTGTGGAACGATCTGACTATTGGTTGGAATGATCTGACTTGGAACGATCTGACCATAGCATTGCTGTAAGTTGCCTAGGGCTGGCCTGTATAGGTGCTATATAAATGTTTATCATTATTATACATTCTGAGACATGTTACTAATAATATTACTAATACATGACGGAACCAACAATTGAACTTGTGAGAACAGATGGTTACATTATTTTCCTCATACCCTAAAGATTCCCATAGCAGAGTTAATAAGTTTTTTGTACTCTTCTTCATCAAGGTATTTCTTTGGCATCGATACTCTGAAATACTTCAGAATTGACTCAAAATCCATTTGAATTAACTCCCTGCGGGAACCCTGTTAGAGATAGAGACAAAAGGGTGACATGTTAAACAACACTGAAATGAATTATTTATGTTTTGCTTTAGGGTAGTTTTCAATTAAGTTTCGAAACTAATTTTGTGATTGCTTTTGTTTTACATTGCTGAGTTGTGATTGGCTAAGAAATCATGCGCCCCTTTTTCAACCAATCAGAAAAAAAACCCAAACCAATCATGACTTTCTCACATGCGTTTTCCCGCGCTTGGCATTGTCTCCATGTATTTTCTTTGAGTTCTGATTGGTTCATTGGATTGTCTGTGTCTGCTGTGATTGGTTCATTGGATTGTCTGTGTCTGTTCTGATTGGTTTATTGGATTGTCCATGTCTGTTCTGATTAGTTCATTGGATTGTCTGTGTCTGTTCTGATTGGTTCATTGGATTGTCTGTGTCTGTTCTGATTGGTTCATTGGATTGTCTGTGTCTGCTGTGATTACTTTGGTTTTGGTTTCACGACACTCAATAATTGAAAACAGCTCTAAAATTTAAAAGAAACCCTAGATAATGCTTTACCTTTAGGAGAGCCAAGGCAACTTGAAAAATGACGCTCATTCCCTGCAAGTAAAAAAAAAAATGTAAGAAACCAGTTATGTTCACCTCCACCATATTTTACGACCACTTTGCAAAGTGTTATTTTGTTTTTGTTGTTTTTTAGTGGATCACTGCAGAGGAAACTTAGCTGCACACAGAAACAGGAATGACTGCACCATGCCCTTTACCTGCACTCTAGCCCTTCTCCCCCCTTGTGAGCCACAAACTACCTATATGTAGTAATTCACTTACACGACAGAGGCAGAGGTCATACATGATGAAGTAAACGTGGTTGCTAATGGCCACTGGATGAACCCACAATCATGTGCCCTTTTTGGAGCAAAAGTTGGTGCAAACATGGGGAGGGAAAAAGTCGGGGACTTGCTCCAAAAAAGGGTGCCTGATCGTAGGTAAGAACCACTACTGCGACACCCTTTACCCCCAATCTCCACCCACCCTTCTTGTGTTCCCCACCCTTATGACTGACTTACATGACACAGGAAGAGATCCATGATACAGTAGACCATTGGTAAAGGAAACTTGGCAGTAAATAAAGTCAGGAACCACTGTGATGCAAACATGTGGGTCTCAATATCATTGTACTGGAAATGGCTGTACAGGTCTGGCATGGAATCCTGAAACAATAAACAATTTGTGTCATTAAATATTATTCCAGTCTCATGCCACATTTTAATTGAATGGCTAAATCTAAATTACAGTTAAATCTGAATAAATTTGCATGGTTTAACTCTATTAAGATGGACACCCCTGTGATGTGGCCACCCCTCTAATTAAGATCGACAACAATAATTATTGGCTGGTTCTGGCTGAATTTCACTTGTTTGTGTCTAACTAAACTCTCTATAAGGCAGACACCTCTCTAGGGCGGACACCTCTCTAAGGCAGACACCACTCTAAGGTGGACACCACTCTAAGGCGGACACCACTCTAAGGCAGACACCACTCTAAGGTGGACACCTCTCTAAGGCAGACACCTCTCTAAGGTAGACACCTCTCTAAGGCGGACACCTCTCTAAGGCAGACACCTCTCTAAGGCGGACACCTCTCTAAGGTGGACACTTCTCTAAGGCAGACACCTCTCTAAGGGGGACACCTCTCTAAGGCAGACACCTCTCTAAGGTGGACACCTCTCTAAGGTGGACACCTCTCTAAGGGGGACACCTCTCTAAGGCGGACACCTCTCTAAGGCGGACACCTCTCTAAGGTGGACACCACTCTAACGTGGACACCTCTCTAAGGTGGACACCTCTCTAAGGCGGACACCACTCTAAGGTGGACACTTAAAGCTGGTCCCAAAAGTGTCCGGCTTAGGCAGAGTTCACTGTATGTTAAACAATATTTACAGTCAGTAGACAAGGAGACAGACAAATCAGACTCACAGATTCACCACAGACCACAGCAAGTCTGTTGTAAAAGGGTTCATAGCGGACATACCTCAATCATTCTTTCCAGCTGGAAAAACCTCAGGTGCAGCTGCTCAAAGTCATGTTTGAAGATATCTCTCAGCCCATAATCATTCATGATCTTCACCAACAAAGCAAACGCTTGCTCCTCTGGAAGCTAAACATTGAACAAAAGCTTTGTGAACAAAACTTAACAGTCACTGAAAAGATCAACGAGAAAGCAATGGAAAAAAAGCTCTAACAGATGCAACAAATACCAATGCTTCATTCATTTTACTTACATGCAACAACAGGACAGCAGACAAGAATGACAGTCCTTGACAATAACCCACTTCCTCATCATAGACAGAGTAGGCCTAGAAAAAAACATTCAAAGGATATTATATGGTGGTAATAAAGAATGGAGTTCATTTGTGGGTACCAAGAATGACACTTCACAATAACTTTTTTTAATCAAGTCAACAAAACGTTCTGATTATTGCACATCCTTCAATGATTTTAACAAATTTAACCCGTTTCCAAAAATCTTTGAAGAGGCAGAACTTTGTCACTAACAGTACATTCCAACTAATGGAAGGACAGTCTACGGTGTAACTGTGATTGTGATATTATGTCTTGCAGTGATGGGTATCCTTTGTAGGACTTTAAATTTATGTAGATGTAGATGTATTTTTATCTTTAAATAATTATGATCATAGAAAGCAATTAGCAGAAACATTGATTTTGCCAAAACTAAATTATGCTGACCTGGTCCATAACCCTCTGCCACAATTTTTACTATGTCTTTTGCAGCAATTTTAATTTTCTACTACAAGCTTTGAGCTCCTAACCAAGCTTTTAGCCAGCAGGGTGTCCAGGCATCCTGTGGACCCCCACTTTGTGAAGAAATTCATGAAAATTGCACCTACTCCTTTAAAAAGTTATGATGGGAAATATCTTCAGGACACCCCCTATTCAATTTCTGGCTAAAACCCTGCTCCTAACTTGGTCACTACATGTATCAAACATGTATGTAGAACGTTAGTAGGGACATACTTGGATTCAGATGGCTTACTTTGCTGATTTTGTACAACATCTCCTGACCCTCCCCTCCACTGCTCTTAAAATACTCATGAGCAGGAAAGGTACGATGAATGTCCCACATGATCACTTGTTCTGTAGGAGATTCCTGGAAAAACAAACAACGAAGTATTTATTGACAATTTCTATTAACTTAAGTTTCAGAATTTGATAGAAAAATTATAGATTGACTATTCTACCTTTTTAATCAAATGCTTGTATACTTCAAGTAGTTCATCATTTTCCTTCAGACGAGCCATCATTTGCCATACCTGTCCTCTGAGAGGTTCTGGAATGCCCTGATGTTTACATGAGAGTAAGAATGTCAATATTTGGATAAAGAAACTACTTAAAGCTATTGTTCCTAGAGTGTTGATAACCTTTATGATAATCATGGCTGAATGTTTAGCTTAATGTGGTTTTTTTTTCTCCTTTTTTTCCCAAGCTGACTTTTTCTCAAGAGAAATACCAAACTGAGAAATAACTGAGGTGTTTGCAACATCATTCTGTAAATTCATTGAACACTTATCTGACAAATAAATGAGGCAAAAAGTGACTTATGTTCTATCTTTATGTGTTCTATGTTCATCACCTTTCTGACAAGCCCAGGCAGTTGTTTCGGCCGTAGGGTGACATCTTTCCATTTGCTTAACAGGTCTGCCCAGCTTCCCAGCTCCTCTTCAGTACATTCCTTTTGTACTGCACCAGATCCTGACAGCAGTGGCTCATCATCTTCATCATCATCTGCAAGTCAAAATACATTCAATATGGAGCCTTGTTCAAGGGGATTTTGGTTATACATGGAATATGGCTACAATACCAAGAGAATGACATAACATGAACTCTGGAACAAAGTGCAAGAAAGAATCAAGGGGCTTTAATGCTTTAATGACTTACTCCTAAAAACAGTAAAAACTATACTAGGAGGCTTAAAAAATAAGAAATACAAATTTAAAATTGGTTTACATTAAGAAAAATAAAAAGAAACTAATCTAATCTAACTATATGATAGTAGATAAATAAGAGTCATCTTGTGAATATGAAACATCAGTTTTAATTTTCTATACTGAGTTTGAAGTCAAAGAATTGAAGAGTAAAACAGATTTAAAACAACCAAAGTATCTTAGCATGACATAATATATGCATTGTGTAAAACAAGATTGTCTAGACAAATAAATGACGTAATTACACTGGGGAATTAAAACAATCCATGTTTACATCTGAGTGATAAATCAAGTGAAAATTTGCATAATTGTTCCCTCTCGTTCAACGCTTCACATATTCACCGGATAAAAAAGGTGGTCCACACAGCCAGAGCATAACCCTCCTGGGTGGGGTGCTTGTCCATCACAGGGTTATCCTCAACATTACATGGATGCTACTCATACCCCTTGTTCATGTGGATGAAGATAAACAATGTGGAACAAAGCTTCTTGTCTTAGGTAACAACATGATGGCAGAGACCAGGACTTGAACCATGAACCTTGAGATCTGGGCTGAGTTGTTCAAAGACTGATTAGCATTAATCCTGGATTAACTGTCAACAGAACATATGAGTTGTCATAGTAATTAACCCTGGATTAGCATTAATCGTCCTTCGAACAACTTGGCCCTTAAGTCCAACACCCTAACCACTCAACCACCTCCACAAGAAAGAAAAAAGACCTGTGATTAACTAACTAACCATCAGAAGGAGATTTGTCGCCGCCAGACAGCTGTCGATTCATGGTGGGTTGCCTTTTATTTTGGTTTCTGGAAGCTTCTATACTGCTTTCAGTTTTAAGACTCTTCACTTCGAAGCCTTTTTCTCCGGTGTCAGTATCAGTTACCTGCAATAAAAGAATTAAATAACAAATGCTAGGCAACAATAAATCTTACCAGAGGGAAGAACCATCCAAGTTCAACCTTTCACTCCCAGAGTCAATCATGGAGACAGGTAATGTAATTCTAACTTTCAAGTCTGTCAATAAAAAATCCTATGCAGTGACCAATCAAAAGAAACCTTTTTGGCAGTGCTTTTGCATGGTACCATTGGTTTTTCAATATTTTACAAAACAAAATTTGGGACATGAAAAATGCACATGCAGAGGCAATGTTTCTGCACATTAAACCTATTGTTGTGTGCCATTTCCACTGCCATTTCTGTTGTGGTTGCTAAAGCACTAGGATTATTTGTTGAAAATGAGCCACAAAGTTTTTTTGTCAACAACATGATCAAATTACCAACGTTTACCTAGATTCACTTGATTTTAAGAGTATGGAGTATTTTTTTTTTATCAAAACTAAGTGTACATTTTAATGCATGTACATTTAAACACATTTTTCACAACACCTTTCACTCCCAGAAATTCATAACTCTGGACATAAGCCTCTGTTTTGACATTAAACACCTAATTACCTACAAGTATTTAATTTAATTTAGTTGTTTATATATATATTCTCACCTCTTTGAGCTCCATGATATATGTTTCATGGAATTTTTGTCTACTGGGATTCCAAAAGAACTTCTCTCCACTGGGATAAACTTTAGCTTTTGTCTCCGCAATGAACCTGACTGGTTCTGTTACACCAGTGACCACCAAGTCTACAGCTATTGTCACAAACAGTCGTGTGTCTAAAAAAACAGTATTTTTCATAGGTTGTAAGCCATTTGTCTGACTTGCAAATGAAGAGCTGGGGCATAAACAGTCTATGTCAAATTTGAATTTTTCTTGCTCATATCATGTTTTTTGAGCCAAACAAGCATTCCCTTGACCTGGTTGGCTCTCTCTTACTTTAACTTACATGAAACTGTTATTACTTTAGCAAGAGAATGCTTTACTGGCCAGCTCAGAAAATGTAATTTGCGAGTGGCACAGCCGATGAGTAAAGAATTGCTGTCTATATTCTCTTTTTTTGGTCATATAAGCATAAGTGCACACAAATTTATGCATGCATATAATTATTAGTTCACTGACAAAAAACGTCTAATTGGTTGTCACCTGACCTGACCAAGTTTTGAAGGTCATGTAGGGCACTTGTGGATGGACAGGGCCATTAGTTCAAGTGTTCACTGTCTATTGCTTTGGTATTTTAATTCTGGAAGGTTTAGCATTTTCTTCAACTTTGTATTTGTATGGTGAGTAGGTTAAAGATGCCATGAGCTCAAGCACAGAGAACACAGAACACAGAACACAGTACTTTTTAACCCTATTCAGCCTGGGGGGGGGGGGGGGGGGGGGCACAACATTCATAACTTCTTTAATATGTATTCAAATGCCATCAAACTTTGTGACTTTTCCTAAAATATATGACAATTTATTGATCATGTGACTTGATGTTTCCATGGCAACAAGATTTTGACAAAAAAAAACAAACAAAAAAGAAGATTTTGACAGCTATGTTTTTTGAAATTTGCATACTTGTACCTTTGAATGAAAAAAAACAATGTTTATTGGTATAACTTACATTTTCACACCATTTAGCGTTTATTTATTGGTTTTGATTAATTTTGAGTCAATTTGGACAGTTTTTAAGAGTTTTTAAAAAATTTCAGAAATACAAGATGGTGGCCGTATAACTAATTACCTAATAACTACGTCATATGACGTCATCGTTCCATTGTGCGGACCACAATGGAGACAGTTTTGGATGTATTATGTACCCTCTAGGTTTCATTGTCATAGCCTTAATGTTCTTGAAGTAAGTAAGTACAAGGGGGAATGCGCCCCCCTCCCCCACAGGCTTAGGAACTCAAAAAAGCCCTGGCTGAATAGGGTTAAACACATCCATCACAGTACCTTTTGGGGTCTCCGTATTTAGAACTAACAAGTCACGTACAGCTGGATCCCATAGGCCAGTTATGAAGTAAGTTTTGCCTCCATCACCAACTTCCATTGATACCTGAAGGAAGATTCCAACAGCATAATAAGCAACAAAAGACCTTTTCAACTTCTCCAGTGTCACACAAAATTAAGTTTACATTCAGAAATTGTCATTTGATTTTACAGAACAGCACATACAGTACACTCTTTAAAAGTAGACACCCATGTAAGACAGACACCTCTCTCTCTTGTTGTTGTTAGGTGGGCATTAGTGATTAACTGGTCCCAGCCAAATCTCACTTGTTTCTCTGTAACTAATGCTCTCTACATGTATAAGGCGGACACCTCTCTTAGGCAGACAGCTAGAGCTTAGAGAGAGATCACTGTAAATTTTTTTAATTCACTACAATATACAAGGAGTTAAATGTACTTTCAGAAGTCTTTGTTATCATCAAAGATGTTTCAACAAAAAAGAGAAAGTCATAAGTTAAATTTGCTTTAATGTCACTGTTCCGATAGATTGATATACCCAATGATTTACTACCCAACCTTAAATTAAAATAAGGACCACAAGACACATGCATGCAGACCATTTTAAAGCCTCACTTATCCTGGCACTACGAGCTGAAACCAAATGCCAGCAACGCGTCAAGCCGAGAAGAGTATTGGCAGGTCTAGAAAACTAGGGCGCTACGAGCTGCAACCCAGGCCAGCAACGCGCTACAGTGACAGCACTACGAGCTGAAACCTAAGGCCAGCAACGCGCCAACTTTAATAAGTGACTGAGCCTCCTTGCAAAATCTTTTAACAGAGCTTAACAGTGAGTAACTTAACTGAAGGCAAATGTGCCTTTGAAACTTGTACAGTACCTTTTATAGCTAGACAGTGTATAATGCTTAGACCAATGGCCGAGGCTGTAACATACAAATGCTAGCTTTCACGTGATAGAGAATACGACATGAATGGGGCATTTACAAATCCAACCATTTAGCGAACGTGAACTGAGCTATCGACCAGATGAGGTTGATAGTACTACAATAGGGCTCTATACGAAAAGCCCGGACAAAGGATACAAAGGTACATTTATACGCCTAAGTTGCAAGTCAAAGTCTAGTTACAAAAATACATGCCCGACAGGGCTTCAGAGCGTCACGCTCCATTAACTGCGTTTTACAATTTTGCATTGTAAAACTTTCTTAAGATATTGAAAAAATGCAGAAGAGATCAATACCATGCCAAAAAAATGTATTTTTGATTTACTTGAAAACCGTCTTATAAAATTTGAAACTCTGTCCACAGCTAGTGATAAATGAGTACTACAAAATTTGAAAGTTTAGTTAAAGTGTTTCACTGGTGTTGCTATGGTAACTGTCATCACTTGGAAAACTTTGATCGCATTTCATAAACTTGGTAAAATACAAGAGCAATTGAAGCATATCTTCCCTGTGGAATTTTAAGTTCAAAACATACACCCCATGGCAAAATAAAATGTTGCAAGCCTCCTTCAGGTAGAAGTGTTTTCATTAATAATTTGTTTTTAGTTGAGGAGTGGAGATAAGGGTATGAAACAGGGGGGCCAGAAGGATTTGATACATCCTTAAGAACTGAATGCCACATTTTAAAGTAACATAACCTTACCTCACTCAACAGGTGCATGTCAGAATATCGTACATTCTTTCCTGGACAAATCAGGAGGCCAAAACACCTGGAAGAGGAAAAGATGGTATACAATGTATGGACACTCTTGCGTTAGTAACAACAAAAAAGAAACCCTTTGAAATTCATACTAGGCTCTATTTCCAGCCATTTTATAAACCTGCATTCCTTTGAACACACCCAGACTCCTTCAAATGGCAGGAAATCGAGCCTATATTATTTTCAAACTGGAGGAACAAAATTAACAAGAACCATTTTGTTCCCTTTACTAAAGACATTCACCTTTTTACTGTTGATTCATGCACAAAAACTGTCTTTCACAAGACAGTATGCATGCAGCTATAGCTATGTATACAAAAACACTAGTGTTGGATGCCAGTCATCATCCTTTGAATAGTTTATATATACATTTGAATAGTTTTTATACATTCAAGAGTCTGTTTTAGACTTGCTTATGAAACAATCACAAACCTTTCCACAATAAGGTGTTTATTTGTCAATTGCTGCACAGTTATACTAATTTTCTTGCGCAAATCTTGTCGAAGCTTGAAGCAGTTTTTGTCCCTTGCAGCAGAGGAGAATCCTTTGTTGTCTTCCTCAAGAACATCAAGAGTAACATCAAATTTGAACAAAAGGTTACTGACACCAGCTATAATGGTGGAAGAGTCCCCAGATGGGTCCTGTGTCTGCTGCTTACGCTTTAAGAGAATAAATAAAAGAAATACTTAATTGACTTTATTTAAAAAGAGATCTACTGGTAACTGTGATTTAGGTTGCATTTGATTGACCGTATTCCACATTTCGTTAAAATTTTACCTTGTGAAGTATATGTTACAGGTCAAATTTGATTTCAGGTTAATTTTGATTTAACCTTGGTTGATTTGTTTTAAACCTAGGTTATTCTAAACTTAAGGTACTTAGATCAAATAAAGAAACTTAAAATTTCTGTTCCATTTTATACCCTAATTAGGGTTAAGCATTCATTTTACGGATTAGGGTTAAGCACTGTTTAGGGTTAAGCACTTATTTACACTGGTTTGCAAACATATAAAATTTATTGTAAATTCAAGCTTTAAACTAAGAAAACACTCACTGAGGAATATTTGTCCTCCAAGAGAGATTTAACATGTTGGAAAGAGAACAAAGAGAAAAAATTCTAAGAACAAAGATAAATCATCCTCTTCCCAGCTTACATCTTTGAATCGTAAATTATATGATTATAATAATTATATATAATTAACTGTTTAGTCTGAGGCAGGCTTTAAGTGACCCACCGAGAGGTTTGCTTAGTCTTGTCAAAATTTTGATATGGGTCCAGCTGTCATTATTTTCGTTGTTGCTAGTAACAACTACATTGCCAAATTTTGCAGTGCCATACATAAGTATCTTTGCTCAGGGCAGGTATTTATAACTTAATCACATGTTCATTGTAAACATTAACATGTACAATGTAAAAGCATAAAACTAAAATTACCTTTCTGTTTCTTCGAAATGATAGAGCAAATGTCCGCAAGATCTTTCCAGCCTAAACATTTGAAGAAAAAGAACTCACCATCAACTTGTTGGTACATTGTTGGGATCAGTATGCTCGAGCAGTGTCCAGAAACCCCAGACTACTAATTTAAATTTTGTATTTGGGCAACAACGAGAACTTAACCCTGTAAGCCTCAATTATTTGGATCAGCATCCAAATTCCTCATGTGTTACCAATGTAGGATCAATCATACAAGTCATGAGAATTAACAAAATGATCACCGAAGATGAAAAGTCTTGATATATGTTAATTTTAAACAACTTCTACCAACTAGAATTATAACAAATGTTTGGAGAATTTGTCTTTTGACAGTGAGGCTTTAAGGCTGGTTTTCACTAGTGCATAAGCACAAGCATGAGCATAATCGGCCGAAAAGCAAGTGAGAACGCCAGAACATAAGCATACATGTAAAGACATACGCAAGCACAGTATGAACGAAATTCTCGATACCAGCTTTCCTCGGCTGTGAGATCTGAATCAAAGATGGCGGATGATTTGGTTGACCGCCTTGTGCTTATGCTTGTGCTTATTTCATCCCCATTCTCACTTGACATAAATATGACACAAGCATAGCATAAGCACAAGAAGAACGGAACGTGTTCGTTCTTCTTGTGCTTATGCTTAGGTCGTAGGAGTTCTCACTTGCTTCTGGATCTCTTATGCTTTTGCTTATGCTTGTGCTTGCGCTAGTGAAAACCAGCCTTTAAAGGTTAGGAGGTGCTGGGCACCCTACATGTATGAATCTTCTTTGAGCACAGTCTTGGTATGGCATGATTCGTCAGCCCAATTTTTTTTACCTTTGGTATCACAACATTGAAACTCTAAAACAAATTTTCTGAATTGAGCCAATTTAAATTTTCACAAATCAGCCCCAAATAACAAATGTCAAGCCGACAAGTCAGGTCAAGAAAAATATCAAAGCATGTAAACAGGAAATGACTTTTGTGTTCTTCCAAACCTTCATTTTGACAGGGCATATTTATTTAAGAACTGGACATGCATCAGTCATCTTAGGAGGGTAATAATATTGGAGTGGCCTGGAGAAATGAAGATTTTTTGGGGGGTGGGGGGGGGGGGGGGTTGCATGGGCATGGCTATTATTTTTGCATCTCCCCATCACTTTAAACCCAAGTAATCCCCTCTCCACCCTGGGATGGCAACACTGCGATGGACTAGTATCCCATTCAGGGGGATGGGGGTGTGAGCAACACTCCAAGCTGGGTTAATTAAGTACCAGTTGTGGCACCAATAGACAGGAGCTGAAGGAATAAAGTAACAGTAAATCAACTTTCAAGACAGGAAATGTTTTTTTTTTACCTTTTCTGGATCCAGACATCTGAAGACATGACAGTGGAAAATGTCCGAGTCTCCATGGACAGTGTTGAAGGCAAAACAGTCACTTTCATTTCCTTCTGCATCACCACGACCACAGAACAAAATCCTCTGTATACGATAAGTTGCAATGTCACCTTGAGTCTCAGGATCCTTCAGTCTGATCATACTGTCTGATGTTGAGCCAACGTAAAGTAAGACATCAATAGTGACTTCTGTTTGTTCTCTCAGAACTGACATTGTCCTTTTCAGTTCAATTTCGCTAACTGGCGCATTAACCGTTGAGGATCCTAGATAAGTAATCCCATCAAATAAAACAGCGTTATCGTCATTTTCATCATCAGAGTGGCAAGGATGAGTACTTGATCTGCCACGGGCTGTTTCTCCAGGGGAGAACTGACCAACGTTTGTTGCCTGAGTTGTTTCAGCTTGACCAGCAGATATTGAGCGCTGTCTTACCAACTTGTTGCATTCTTCATCATCTCCTATTTGATTTGATAGCTGATGATCTTCGATGACAAGAGAATTTCTAGCATGACTCAGATTCTCATTGGATACATTCCTATTGCCTTGAAAAGCTCTCTGACTGTCTGTAACATTGCCTTGACCAGAGTTGACCTCTTTTACTGCACCAGAGCCATGCAAAAAATCTTTTTTTGCATCTTCCACCAAGTTTTGAACCTCTTCATCTGAAGGCCCTTTCTCCAAGGTAGCCTCCATATCAGGGATTACGACATCAGCAAAACTACTCACACTACTCCCCTGGGATTTGCTTTTGTCCATGGAAGAAACAGACACTGCTGATCCAGAATCAGATTCAATATCAGGGGCTGCGAGCACAATATACTCGTGATCACCATTTGATGATTTGGCACCTGGGCTGCGAGGTTGTTCTGGACTATTGGAATTGCTGTCTTCCTTTACACACTGTTCAGCTGTTTCTGATTTTTCATCTGCCATAAATAATTCTAAGAGATTTCCCAAATATCTTAGAAGTCAGCTCTGGAATGTTCAAGCCCCCGGCCAGCAATGCGTTTCACAGCTTTGAGTCCCAGACGTTCAACTGTTTCAAAAATATATCCTGCTGTTTTTTTTAAATTTTGTATTTCCTCTGAGATTAAGTTTCAATGATAATCTGTTCTCAGAGTTTTAGTAGATTTGCAATATCCTATCAATTTGTACTATTTAATATTTCATATCACGTCAAAAACCTGTGTTCGAAGAAGACCTCCCTCGAATTTAGTCAAAATGTTTAAAGATGACAGTCTCTGAAAGTCTCACCAAAATGGAAGCTGATTACAGGTCTTGGTAGAGATTAATAAAGCACAACGCCGGCACGATGAAATACTGGCTTAGCAGTGAAGACCGTCAAATGATGAATCTTTAGACCGGGTCTGTAAATGGAAAATCCTCACCGTGAAAAAATGTTTTTGAGCCAACATTCAAAACAGAAAACGAAAAATTAATAGCGCGAGTACATGAACAGATACCAATAGAGAATACAAAATAAAATCCACACCTTCCGAGTTCGTCGTTTCTAAATGTGGCGACGGACGACAAGAAGACCTTCGACTGCTCAATCATAAGCTTGAATCTTTGAGTTCAAGACTATCGATCGAGACAAATCGATCAAATCGCCTCCACAGCTGTGACGTCAAGGAATAAAGCCAAAGGGAGGATACCGCGTTATTTGCTTTTCGTCAATGGCCTATTGGGTGCGTCTTTCACATTATTCCACTCACATGCACAGGAGTTTTCCTAAAATAGACAAACAACACTTCCTTCGGCCCACAACTTCGACGTAAATCTTGACAACAAAATAACCGAGCTCTCTCTTCTTTCATCGCTCGTGCTGCTCTCTGGGATTTTTGCTCATGAATGGATACGTTTCAGGTTAACGTTCATGAAGTAGGCATTCAATAACTCAAACATGGCGGCAGCACACGGGGTTCGAGTTGCAGTACGGAATATCTCATCTTTTCGAGGTACGAATTATCCATTTCCATGAAAAGTTTAGCTTTTAAGTAGGTTCAGGCTATTTTGCTTTGTTTTGTTCTAGCTCTGTTGGCACCGGTGTCAAGACTGAGACTTGCTTCTACTTCCGCTGTCTCCAGTCAATTGGCGGATTCTAATTTCCCAGCTCAGAGTGAAGTGATCAAACCAACTGACTTTGGTTAGTGAACATCTGAAACAACAATGTTTCACTCAGCCTTCGCTGCTGTTTTGTGCTTGTTCTTACCTAAACTATGCATGGGAGGGGAGGGGGAAGGAGGGGGTGGGGGTGGGGGTGGTGGGGTGTATGGGAACCTCCTTGTGGTTTATTATTATCCCTGTTCTTTGACTTTAATTTACCCTGGGAATAGGGAATTTGGTCACTAATATTATTGTTAAATTCCTGCACGAAAGAGTGACTGGCTATTATTTACACTTTGGCTTATTAATTTTGACTAGCAGGGAATATTTTGCTTTGTGTCTAGAAACTGTTGACATACACACAACTAAAAACATTCTGGAGCATCCTGATTTCTTTGAAGTTCATAAACTTTTCACAATGAAAGACCTCTTCAATGCTAAAGTACATCTTGGTCACCATGAAGGCTGTTGGCATCCTTTGATGAAGCGATACCTGTATGGAGCAAGAGAACATCAGCATATTATTGATCTGAACCATTCAGTGGAGCATCTGAGGGTATGTCAACATTCCACAACAAAAGTCTTGAGACACCTGCAGTTTTATTTATCATGTTTGTCACTCTTTGTCTTTCTGGACCACCTTTCACAATTATGGACATTAAGCAATGGGAATAAAAAATGTTGATGTCCCAGATCTTACGTCATGTATCGATGCTATCCAAAAAGACAGTTGTTTCTCTTTGTGGAGCCATAGACTTCAAAAAAGAGCTTTCCTTTTATGATTAGTTGATTGCTATATGTCTGTAAACTGTGTTGTGAGAGGGAGGGAAGATCCTTCCTTAAAATATCCTGCACAAATGGAAAGCATTGTATGCAAAAGAACTCACACAAAACAAGTTTGTTTGAAAAACTATCATGTTTCCAGCATATGGTGAAAATTGTAGTATAGTTGATGCAATGGAAAAAAGTTTTGAGAGAATTTATTGCAACAAAATATGGCCTTGTCATGTTACTTGGCAAGAGCGACTATACATGTGTACATGTTGACTGCATGCTGGTGTAGTCATGAGCAAGGCATCAAGTGGTACATTCTCATTTGGAAAAAAATTATGTCTTAAATGTCTTTAATGGTCTAAATTATTTATAACAAATTTTATCAATTTGCGATGAAACTGCAATTTTCTTTAGTGAAATTTCGCCTTGTTCTCTCTTTCTTTTTAGCTGGCCTTAAATGTCTTGTCCCACATTGCTTATCGAGGGGGTATAATACTGTTTGTTTCCACTCATCCACAATTTGAAGAATTGACTCAGCGCACTGCAAGAGGGTGTGGTGAGTACTTCGTCACTCGAAGATGGCGAGGAGGAACTCTGACAAATCCTATGATGCTCACAGGAATGACCAAAGTTGCTGATCTGATTATATTTTTGCATTTGCCATCACTGGGTAGAAATATGCTCGCAGTAAAGGAAGCAGCTCAAGCCAATGTTCCAAGTATTGGTATTGTGGACAGTGATTGCAATCCAAATCTTATTATGTACCCTATACCAGGAAATGATGATTCTCCTTCTGCTGTTGAACTGTACTGTAACTTGTTTAAGAAGGCTGTGTTAAGAGCAAAGGAGGTAAGGACGGAAAGGCATTCAAGGCGTAAGGAAGAAAAGATGGAGGAGGACTTTGATAGTTTGCGACTCTATGAAGAAATAGAGGAAGTGGACAAAGATGAATCCAATAAGTGAAGCAATGTTTAGCAGGGTTCAAAAAGGGAGGGAAAAGGTTATTTATACAACAGACCAAGGTGTACTGAATCAATGGCTGCAAAAGCATACCAATGGTACTGTAACTGAGTGAAAATTTAAGAGAAATCATAAAAAAAGTTCAAATGTGCATAGACTCAGAAGAATAATATGACCTACTGTACCCTGGATTAATCTAGCAGTGCAAACTTGACAATATTGATAGCTTAACATTACAGCAACTATGAACTGTGGTAACATGAGTTGCATTCTTGTACATGAACAATGTATGTTGTGGTGCAAATTTTATTTTCCTTTGTTTTGAGGTATGGTAATGTGTGATAATGTATGATAATGAGTTTTTAACAAAGGAAAATAAAATTTGCCCCAAGGATAAAATTGCACCACAACATATATAAAAGAGCTTTCTTTTGATTTCTTTCCTCATTTTGCACCTGTCAAGCAAGCTTATACAATATCAGTCTTCAAATCAACCATCTGCTCTTGTCAACAAAAACACCACTTTACATATTCATATGGGAGAGAGACTGTGCTTAGTTCTTGAGAACCTTTTAAGCAATAAAAGCTGATTACAGGTTGCAACTCATTTCTTTAAATTTTCAATGCTCCACTGAAGTGATCACTCTCTAACTTCTAATGATTCAGTTGTGAAAGGCCCTGCAAAAAAGAAGACATTGTTGTGGAAACTTTATAAATTCCATGGCTTCCACAAAAAATTTCCCCGTTTATGGACACAGAAGCAAGATTTCCTTCTGAGCAGCAAAAGATGTTTCAGATTTTTCCACCATACTTGTGATAACAAATAATGCATGTGTGCACATACAAGGATCCATTTTTGGAAAGGTTTTTTCTTCTTGAATGAATGTGCAGACAACACATCTGCTTTACATCCCAGGTAGTATTTTTGCAGCGAGATCGGACGTCAGCTCATAGGTGCCTCTGGCTGCTGCCATCGGTCCATTTTGATGTCACTGTAACCTACCCAACCCATGATTATGTGAAGTGAATGAAAGATCAGGCAAGGCCAGACCACACACCCAGGAAATGAGCACACATTGAGCATTTCAAATAATTTTATATTTGTTAATTTATGCAAGGGTTGCTTGAACAATCCGCAGGATGCCTTTGTATTTCTACTGAAGGGGGACTTTGAACTCAACTGTCTCCAATCAGCCTGACACATCAAATAACTCATTTTAGTATCACCCAACTAGTGGACTAATGCAAATCCTGCATTTTGATTGGCTACGCTACTAGGGGTCTAATAGTAATAGTCATCGAGTAGCGAAATTCGCCGGTTTTATTTTTCGTTTTATTCCCAAATAAATATTTCTTCAACTTGCAATTGCTTTTTTTTATTATTGCCTTTTTCTGTCCGACTAGTTGGGTGATACTAAAACAATTAGACCCTTCGCCCTCAAGGGCCACGGGTCAATAGCCCATTCGGCTTCGCCTCATGGGCTATTGACCCGTAGCCCTTTCGGGCTACGGGTCTAATTGTTAAATGAACCTATTGAATGTTAAGTCTGAGGAAGCGATGGGAGGCAAGACCAGACATGATCAACCCTTCATGTTGTGACCATTTAAGGTGCCATGGTGACTAAAATTTTAATACTGGCAACCCCATTCAAAGAAGATTTGCTAACCTGGCAGCTAAATCTAAAGAGTCAGTCGCCAAATAGTCACTTAAGAAAAAAAATTAACTTGGAGGATTGCAATGAGAGGCACGTGACATCTATTGCCACCCCCTCCCTTAGGATGACATTAATATTGTGGATACTTCTTTCTTCTCTAAAGAGGTTCAAACGAGTTTTAGGGGAGTGAACAATCACTAAATGGAGTGTAGAAACAAAAACCTAAAGCCATGGAGGATGGATGTGTGATGCAACTGCATTCACCTTGTTGAACCTTTCACTTTCAGAGTCAATTATGGAGTCTGGCAACAAAATCCTATGGTGTGAACATTTACATGAAACCTTTACAGCCAGTACTTTTGTATGGTACCATTTGTTTTTCAATATTTTACAAAATCAAATCTGGGATTTTTGTTGAATTTTGATGTTTGGCACTCTTGGGAGTTAAAGTGTTAAGTGGATATCCCCTAATGCACTGTGGAGGACAGGGAACAGGCATAATTCTACTTTGTTGCGATTTACTTTTAAAGGAACACAATAAAAGCTCTCTTTTTTTGTTATAAAGCTGCTTTATTTTCTTCTCCAAATGAGAACACTACTGGTTCTCCACGCTTGGCAAATTTATAGAATTTAATATAAAACAATGTTCAAAACTTCAATAAATATTAAAATTGTATTTACAGACTATTGAGATACCAGAACTGGCCATGCATATCTCATTTGTTTAAAATGCTATATTAAACTCCAATAATAAATTAATACAACGTTTATTAAAAGGTGCAAAAGACATACCAGTAACCCCTTTTCTCCTAGAGTCTCCTGGTTTATGTAAAGATGTGAGTCTGTGGACAAAATCCTCAAAATGTGACCATTTAAATGAATGCCACTGAGCAGTACTTTCCTGTCGTACTGTTGCATGTAGACAAAATCCTGATGTGTGGCCAATTAAATGAAGCTATTGTGCAGAACTTCCATGTGCTTCTGTTTATTATGCTGTTTTGAGTCTGGAAATGTTGTTCATTTTCAATTTTTCTGAAGTAACAGTGTTCCAGTTAACTTTCAAAGGCAGGGAGTCAATGAATAATTTTAAGGGATCAACAGGTTGTGGGTCTCTCTAAATCGTCTCAAGTTAGCCATTTGATTTGTCAGGTCAGACAGCCAGCCTTGTCAGGTACCTCTCTTATCTGGAACACTGCAGTTACATTAATATTTTTACTCCAAATTGTTACTCTTGGGAGACAAAGGATTAAAGGCTATTTAGTATTACACAACTACCTCTTCTTAGCCTCAATTCTATTAAAATTATCTGGCTCAAAAAATTACATATCCTGTGTGAACCAGCTATATAGCTCCATAGAGGGGTTACTAATGGTCAAATCTGGTCAAAATCCGAGCCCAAGATGCAGTGTTCCAAAAATCCAAGCCTGATACACAGAGTTACAAAAATCTAAGCTAGAGACAATAAATTCCAGTACTTTACCAATGGTTTCACTCACATTGGTTTGTTAGTTTTTAACTAGTAACATAAATAAACCAGTGCTGCTTGTTGAATAATATCTTTATAAACTCGGGTGGGATTGGCAAGGCTTTCAAAATTTGAGATTCAGAGGCAACCCTTTTTTTTGGTGTGCCTGAGATTCCAAGACGCAGCCTTTTTCAATCGCAGAGATTTTGAGACGTAGCAAAACTTTGCCAAGACTCTTCATTTTCAATAGGCCATTGTACATTCAAATGCACTGTGTTCTGTGGCATTCTGCCAAATTGCCACCCTGTTAACAGAGTTGCCTTGCTAATGCCACCACTTTTTCATGAAGCTTGCCCTTTGGGCAATCAAGTCTTAAGTTTACATGTCCGGATGAATTTTTATAAATTTTTACTTAAGCTTAGTTCACGGGCAGCTTGCCCTGCTCCTTGTTTGTCAGGCAAGTGCCCAACGAAAAAATCTACTTGTCCAAGACAACTGGAAAGGACTTTTTTTAGCCCTGCGGCCCGTGTATCCCAATGGTGGGTGGATTAACAGGGTCTTACTGTAACATTGATGGGCCTGATAGAACTGAGTGTTCACTAAGGAGAAGTGTCTGCCAACAGAAAGTGTTACTAGCAGTTCCAGTTCAACAGTATTTGTGCATCCAACAAATTTGCCAAGATAATGACAATATAGTAGCTAGACTGCATGGCTATCAATCTCAACACTTAGTGTTCTGCTTAACATCAGATCCATGCATGTACAGTAGTTACAGTACTGGAAGGGGGGAGGAGGTTCCCATATAAAAATGACCCTCATCGTACCTTTTGGGGGTCAAAATTTGCAGATTGGTACCGCTTAGGGTACTTAAATCTAACATGACTAGTCAAATTATCCTCACAGCTGGTACCTTTTAGGGTATGAATATGACATGTGTTGTTTTAGAGTTGGTACCTCTTAGGGGTAAAAATTCATTTGTGCCACACCCATCAAACAAGATTCTAGTACTGTTTAGGGTGTTTTTAAAAAATTTCCGACAGGCCACCCGGCCACCCCTGTCATTTTTATTAAAACTTCATTGAAAGCAGTATTTTGTAATACATCATAACCTCTTTTTCTAAAGTAAAAATAATTTCTATAATTTAATATACACATTTTTTAACTGAAAAAAAAAATGTAACCGGTATTTTTGCATGACAATAAATTTCTGTAGTTGCAAACATGTTTTACATTTCTACTTTGACTCTTTTTGAATAATTGCCACTCTTGAACTCAAGTGCTTTGAATAAGCCTCCTTTTCCTATCAAGGGATGCAACCCTAATTTGAGGGCAGTGCTTATTGACAATTTTGGTGTTATGTATGGCATTTATTTGGGGATGGCATTTTATCAAGAAAATATGGTATCCTCCAAAGAGTCAACATTGATGATTTCATCACCTTTCAATTTCCAAAGCAAGACTTCAGTAGCATAGGAAAAAACATCCCTTGCTTAGGTTCCAACATTGGGTAGAAGCAGAGATCTATCAGAGGTGTGTTTTGTAAAATGTCATCAAAGTGGTCAACTGATCACAATAAATTGGTTTTGTAAGTCAAACTCTTTTAAGATCACATTGACCTTGTGCCGTCGTAGCTCTTCTTACACTTTAGTTTAATTCCTGATTTTGGTGTCTTGGATAAAACGTCGGCTCAGGTACTTCCGTTCCGTACTCAAGGAACATGGCTCAGACACCCTGTAGCAAGGCTGCCGTTCTCTAACACTCTAGGTCCATTCACAGGGATGTATGGGGAAAGTCTTGCTCATTATTATCGTCCATGGAGACCACAATCTCAGTATCAGTTGGCTCTTCTGTGTGAGTGTTGCATGAGCGAATCAGGTAGCTAAACAGAATAACAAACACTAGTTAATTAAAGGCAAAACACTGCCTCTATTTAAAATTTATGTCCAATTTCTGCAGCCTGCAATGGATCTACCCATCATACCACTCTATACTACTCTATGTGATGTGACTAACCACCCCTCAAACTATTCAATGTTTTTTTTTCTGCAATGGATCTACCCATCATACCACCCTATACTACGTACTCTATGTGATGTGACTAACCACCCCTCAAACTATTCAATGTTTTTTTCTTAACGCATATGTGCTCTGAGATAGAACTAGAACTTGTTTTACTCTACTCACTGAGAGCTGCAAAATAAGGTATAGTTTAAGGACATTTGGGGGGTATACAAAGCATGAAACGTTTTTGTTTTTATGTTTTTAAAAGCCATTTCTGTCAAAGCCATAATGTACTCCATTTAAAATGGCATAAGTTATGAATTGCACTCATCAAAACATTTCAAATAGTATTTCATACATGGACATAGAGGACTTAGTTACCAGTTTGGAAAAAAAGGGGATTTGCCCCAGGGTTTAAAATGTTAATACCCACCCTACCCCACCCCCAATTCATTTTGATAAGGGCACAACCTGGGAGTTGTGACTAGACCTTAAAGATGCACCAACTTTTGACCTCTTGAGACCATTAAGTAACACTTTTACTAGTCCACTTTGCCTCTGTTATATCCCATGGTCTCAAAAATAATTAATATTCTGGGATCAACAGTTAAAAGAATTAACTGAAGTATTTTTTTTTCTGTTACTTACACAATGTCTCCTGGCTGCAATTCAAACTCTGGTGGAGGGTTAACTATCACATAAGAATTGCTTGGTCTTTGTTCCATGTCAGCTACACAAGGTAAAAAGTTAGATCATGTTATAAAAATTATTAGGATATGAACTTAGCAACATTACCACTATTATGCTTGTGAAAAAAAGGATTCACACTTTGTTTTGTATACTAAAAATGAACTTGAATTAACACACTTGCGTTCCAAGATGGCCTCACTCATGTAAAAGTCTTATACCACACAGTCTGTGCATGTTTACACAACAGAAACATTTTCTATGTTTCCAAAGAGTTATAGTTTGTTACTTCTCCAACTGAGTAATAATTCATCAAGTTTTAACAAAGATAATCATAATCATAATCGTGGTGGTGGTTTGGAAACCTGATATTAAATAGCATGGATTTTGGCAATTTTAGTCCTTTGTTTTCCCTGTATTTAATGATCAGTTTGAGAAGCTATCATATCAAACACTCAAAAAAGCTGCTTTCAACCTACATGTCCAGTGGCAGGGGTTTCAATAGAAGCCGGCTACCAGCGGTGTACTGCCACCTACTTCGCCTCTCACCGCCGGTACTGACAACAAACAACAAACGACTGTCTTACGTGTCACTCAATTTTATGCTCCAAATGCTGGAAATTGCATTTCCGAGCCTCTAGATTTCAAAATTTTCTGGGGAAGACCCCCCCCTCCCCCCCCTAGTGGGACGGGGCCTTACGGTCCCTTATCTGTCAGCTGCCTATTATACCTTGGCCAGCCGCCTACTTCAATTCTTATTGAAACCCCTGAGCAGTGTTTGGAAATTGTGATGAAACACTCTTCCTTATATTTAATATAATATAATTTACATCTCATCCACTCAACACTGTTTAACGCTCTCAACAGTTAGACCAAATCAGGTTAGAAGCAACATTGTTCAAATATGGGGATTCGTATATATGATTTGCAAGAGATCTTCAAGAACTACTGTATCACAGATGTTCTATAAATTTTAAGTTGTTTTGTAACTCCCACAATGCAGATTTTAATATAAATATATCTACAGTTTAACTTACGATCACATCCATATATATTTAGAGTTTTCATTCTGTTCTTGATGATATCTTTGATGTCCCCGACTTCCTTCTTTTTTCTCTTTGGGCAAGCATCTATGAAGTCCCCCTATCAGTGAACAGATCCAAAGAATGTAGATCAAAAATAAAGTGCAAAAAAAAAGGAAAAAAAAAAAGAAGTCATAACTGCTTTGTGGAGGGAGCTTTCATTTGAATGGTCATATTTTAGGATTTTCATCCACTGACTCAAAAGATAGAACCGCCTTGTGCAGCATAATAAACAGTACCACTGACAGTACTGAAAGCACTGTAAGTACTACTAAATCACTTCAATTTAAATGGTTACACTATAGGATTTCATCCATAGATTCAAAAGTAACAGAAAGCATAATAAACAGCACCACAGGGAGTACTGCTCAGTAGCCTTATTTGAATGGTCACACTTTAGGATAGCATCCACAGACTCAAAAGTTAGAACCACCTTGTACAGCATAATAAACAGCACCACAGGAAAGTATTGCTCAATAGCTTTCATTTAAATGGTCACACTTTACGATTTCATCCACAGACTTAAAAATTAGAAACACCTTGCGCAGCATAATAAACAGTACAAGAGGAAAAACCTGCTTTATGAAATAACTTGAATGGTTGTCCTTTAAAGTGGACACACTTTAGGATTTCATTCACAAACTCAAAAGTTAGAACTACTTTGTACAGCATAATAAACAGCAGTGAAGGAAAGTACAGCTCAATACTACTGTAACTTTCATTTGAATGGTCACACCTTAGAATTCCATCCAGACTTAAGTTAGAACCACCTTGTACAAAATAAACAGAACCACAGGAAAAAAACTGCTCAGGATCCGTTTAGGGCAATGGGACACTATAACACCAGAGTGGAGAAATAATTCTATACAACTTAAGCAAGGCTAAAAACCCAAACCCCTGATAGTGGGTTATTGAAGTGCTATAAACTATTTCCCTTAGACTGTCATGTCTCTGTGCATGAGCTGGAAATAGTTCCCATCTTACCTCAGAAATATGTGTCCTATAGAGTCCAATAGGAATTGCACAAGTTGTTGAGCAAAGTCTCTGGAACAGTCTTCCATAGGTCTCAATCCAGATGTGATCTTCTGTTATTTTGAGCTACCAAGAGGAAAAATAATTGGAAAATAAGCAATCATTAAATACCACTGCTCAGGGCATTCATTTATTGAGGACTGGATTTCATTTTTTATTTGACATATTTTTTTACAAGAAAAATTTCTTACAAATTACAGACTCTTAAATTCAATTTTGCATGATACCAATAATTTTGTTTTTAGCATTTGACACAGTTAAATTTGGCATTGGTTCTGAATTAATTTGTTGCATTCTTGGAAGTTAAAGGATTAAGGAAGAGTAACCTCTGTATATTAACTCAGTGTATGAGTGTGGAGTTTATTCCTCTTCCCTCCCATGGGGGAAAACTCTTTTTTATAAGCAATAATAATAAATATGACGTGCAGCTCTAAGGGGTATGATTTTTTGAGCCATTTTGGTTCTAAAATAGGTATCAGTTGGGTTTGCTTTCCTTTTTAACAATCCTAGATAAAAAAGAAAAAACAGAAGTGCTGAAAGTGGAGTTATGATGCTTCGGTTAAAACACATTAATTATTTCCTTACTGAAGACAAGTATCCAGATCCTGCAGCCTGTTCACAGCCTAACATCAGTCTCACCAAATGGATCATGTATTTCTTCACAAATGCCTACAAAAAAAACCAATAACTCTTTGTGACTGTTGGCAAATCAAAACCAAAGTTATAACATTCATGGTGCCAAATTTACCCAAGGCACAAAGATTAGAAACTGGGTCAGCCAAGGCTGTGAAATGTGAGGTGTTTAAATAAGGGGCTCAAATTTGTTCCTTGGGTACCCTGTGCTAGTAGTCTGGGGGGTGGGGGTGAGGGGGGTACTCTCGTGCATAAATTAAATGGGTATGGACCACTATGAAGGATACTGTTTTCAAGCAGTTTAGTCTGGGATAGGGTATAGAAATCAAAGAGTTTTGTTCTAGAATAGGGTATCATTTACCAGGAAACTGATCAGTGGTATGAAGATTTAGTCTAGAGTAGAAAACTGAAAGAGCCTTACATAAATTAGTCTTGGATAGGGCAGGGATTTTTGGTATCAAGTCTAGAACATGGTTGCAGAATGTAGCTGAACATGGTCTGGTATAGGGTAGGGTGACAGAGTCCCAGCAGCAAACCATCACCCAAAAATGTACAGTTGTCAAGACCTTGACAACCGTAAAGACATCCACTAAAGCTATATTCTTACACTGTATACCAGATCCTGGCATTTGTTTACAAAATCATGTCCTGGACATTTGAATAAGCCAGTGGGAAATAATCATGTCCTGGACATTTGAATAAGCCAGTGGGAAATAATTACCTGATAGAGGAGAGTGTCCAACATGCTCATACTGAACACATGACCAGCGGCAAATGGTTCACGGAACATATAATTAAGATGGTCCTTCTGTTGTTTGATTCTTTTCTACAATAAAAAGTGTTAACTATGTAAAAAACAAATCATTAAAATAGGCTCCCTTTAGGGAGCATGTGTCTACTGGAGGTTGCTAAATTTGTGATTTACAGTTAATTCAGCCTTTCTTCTTTTGAAATTTTGGGGTCTACCCATTAAAGGCAAACTCTACAAGGTCACCTGGTGGGTGGGTTTAAATGTTCATAGTTTCGGCTTTTGTAGAATTTATTCTGTAGAATGTGTGGAAAGGTCTTTGTGTGAGTCAGGTCTAATGCCATTTTATTTAACCTTTAGCTGATTTGATATGTGAGCTCTTTCTGGTTGACTAGTGATTGCATCATTGTTACAACTATCATTTTGGTGTTGGTGGTTCTGTGTTTAAGAACTTCCTGTTAACAAACTTCAGGCTAGCAACAGATTCAGGTTAACAAACTTCCTTTGACATTGTCGATAGCATAATGTCAATTCGCACATGCACAGTAGATACAACAAATGATTCAGATGCACCAGATACAGTAATTTGGTACCAACAGCTTCGAAGTAACAAATACAAATCACAGTAATGACATAGTTATTGTTAAATGCACCTTCATACTCTCTCTGAAGCTCCGTGTCTTGAAGCTGGCCATGGATTCACTCTGCATTCCGGGAGGAAGAGACATATCTGCATTGAACTTCATGAAACGCATGTTAGAGGCATGGGTCAGCTCAACAATCAGAGTTGCTCTTGGAAAGCATCTGAACGGAGAACAAAGAGAACTCTTCGTTTACATGCTTGCCTCAAAGTTATAATCATTTATCGTGTTCGGAGAACGCAATCCTAATTTCGTGTTGGTGTGCCTTGCATGCAGAAAAATTTGAGATTTTTTGGTGTTAAGTCTTCCAAATGGCCACCCTTCTTGCTTTTTCAGGGGCTCATTTCTGCCGGAAACCTTCGAACGCATCTCCATAATCTTTGAGTACTGCTAGTAATAAGTAATAGTGATAAGTAGTTTCAGTTTCTTCTCTCAGTTACTGGCATTTTGAGCAAAGATGGGTATAAGATAGAGGCACCATGAAGGTTTGAGTTCTTAGTTAGCTGACAAGGAAGTATTTTGAAGTTTTAGCAGTGACAATGTGAGGAATGATAGTAGTCAAACAGGGTTGAATCTGATTACAGCATTGTCTAAACAACAACATGAGAGCATAGACAAGCCTGCAAATAATTTTCTTCTCTAAGCAAGTCATTTGTCAGTCCAGGGAGTCCAATACTGACCTGACAAGAACTCAGTCTGGTGAAACAACCAAGGAAACAACCAGTCTGAACCTGACCGTAGTTTAATGCAGCTAAAAAACCCGAAGTACATGTGCGATGGCGTGAGCAATGTATCATGCATGCGCAAGCTACAAACTTATAGGAATGGACTGGACTGGGCTGGACTGGATATTACATCTGGTTAAACAATTTTGTTCTGCATGGTTTATCGTTACTGGAAAGTACCTGGTGTTCGTGCGCAATACTAACTATGGAAAGTTTTCCATGTTTCACAGAGAGGAAAGATTTTCTGTCTGAAGTTAATTGTAGCCAAACTACTCTGTCCATCTGTACCAAGCCAGGTTAAGCTTTTACCAGTCAAAATGTCAAATTTACTGGACATTTGTCCAATGACAGGCTGTTATTTGCAGCCTTGCAAGAAGTTCAAACTGAGTATCCTGGATAAGCACCTTCAAAGGATGAGCGAGATGAAGCCTCTTGTTAAACAAAATGTCATGTACAAGGGCAGGACTTTGTGGCCCTAGGAAAGGAGGCAAGGGGGCTCCCTGCCCTTTTTGTTGAAAAGAAGGTCTGAAGGGCCAAATGTTTTCCATTTTGAATTTATTTTCTCTTCCCACCTAAGGGATTCACTAGTCATTAGTGCCCACAACTGCAGTGAAGATGAGTGGCAACTGTAGGTTTAAAAGGGCTGAAGAACAACAGCCATGAGGGGCTATCTTGAGTTTACACCTGTCTACAGTGGAACCTCGATCTAACGAACCTCTATATAACAAAGTCCTCAGTATAATGAACAATATTCTTCAGCACGGCAAAATTACAAGTAAATATAGAACAGAACCTTGATAAAATGAACCTCGATATAACGAAATCCTCGTTATAACGAACACAATCCGGCAACCCAAACGTAAAATCTATCCCGATATAAAGAATAAATGTCAAAGCACGACAAAAGATAAATGCGGAACAGACCTACAGTGTGTGCTATAGGGCAAAGGTATAACCTGTACATTTTTCCAGTGTCGTAGTTATATTTACAGTGTACTGTAGCTTCGTACAGGCATTAAAGTGCACATGTTATTTGTTGACATCTGGAAATATGTAACACAGTTACAAAACAATTATTAACTATACCTTGATATAACAAACATTTTTCGTTCTAACGAGCCAATTTACCCAGTCCCTTGGCACTTTGTTAAATCAAGGTTCAACTGTATTTCCTTGTGTAGCCAGCAACCTCAATGCTAATTATGAAAGACCTGGGAGACAATATGGGGCATATCATAACAGGTAAGGGGGAATAGAGTAAGAAAGTGCACCTGTAAATACTCTGTACATCCACTATGGTACTGGCATCTGCCATGTGATCTTCATCATACACCTGACCATGAGACCGGTAGCCTACCACCACAATGCTGTCAGCGTGAAGACAACCAGCTTTAAGAAGGTCATCCAAACTACAAGCAAATGATTAAATAAATACAACATGTAAGCATAAAAGCAACTGTGACAAATAAAAAGAAAGGAGATACAAATGGTTAAGTTTTATTGGTAAATGAAATTATCCAAACACCTGAATCTTGTATATAAATATAGTGGTAATAAAAAAAATGGGTATGTCATCCAGGAGTAGGTAAGTCTTCACAAGCCTAATGGCTCACAACTGCCAGAGCTTAACCCAGTTTCTGTAGCATGAAGCAGCTGAGAGTATTACTACTCCCCCTGGATGGGATGCTAGTCCATCGCAAGGTTACCCCCCAGCATTATGCTGATGGTACCCATTTATACACCTGGGTGGAGAGAAACAACGTGGAACAAAGTTTCTTGTCTGAGGAAACAACATGATGGCAGAGAACAGGCTCAAACCACTGACCTTCAGGTTGAAAGGCCAATGCACTGATCACTAGACCACTGCACCTCCACATCATTAATTCCCCCCGCCAACAACACAACAACAACACAGTCTGTTTTTGGCCAAAAGAGAAGTTTATTTCCTCGAATCAAGTAGACAGAACAGTAATGAACAAGGAAGCGAAATAAACCTCTCTGCCACCTCACCTAAATAAAACTAAAAGGAACAACGGATGGGTGGGTGGGTGGGTGGGAAAAAGAAAAAATGTACACAAATAAAAAACACTGCGCACGCTACTAGAGCTATAACAAAACTGAAACCTAATACTGTTACTAATCAAGCTATAGACAGGGGGTGTGTTGTGTGGCGGATAGCAATTAATCCCTTTGCGCAAAAGCACCCAAAGGGAGACAATTAATTAAACCTGACTTAAAATGTACCTAACAAACTTGATATAAAGATATATATAATACTTGATGCAGCAATACTTTAATAATACTTGATGCAGCAAGTATTATTATCACAGTAAAGAACTGTTTCATACCTGTTTATAGTTCCTATCATGTAATATAGCATAGGAAAGTGAGCAACCGCACTTAAGAAATCTTCATTGGGTCTGCAATAAACACAAAATCAAATGTTTGTACATGCTGTGGCTTGTTTTTTTTTTTTATTTTTTGGTTTAAAAGTTTTCAAACCAGTTTAATTTTCGTTTTCATTTTTCTCAGAATCATAAACAAAGGAAAATAAAATTCAAACTGGTTTCAAAAATTTTACACCAAAACAAAAAGTGAACCACACACACCACACACTTAGATCATCAAAACCAAAAACTATATACAAGATAAAACAAGTAAATGCATTGCTTAATCCAAGAATCAAGTGATGCCATCAATAATTTTACACACTATTGGATAGAGAGACAAAGTGAAGCATGCCTGTCTTGTTTAAGAATATGACACAAGTGTTTCAACAGGGCACAAAGCATTGACCCCTACAGACTCAGAACTATATTTAAGTGCTGCAGGTTGAAATGAAATTCAGGTTAAAATGATTTCAACCCAGTTTGATTTGAATTTCTTTTTTCTTTGATTCATTATCTTAAATCAGAAACAAAGGTAATTCAAAATCAAGCTAGATTAAAATCATTGTGTTGTTCCAGAAAAAATACATACCCACCCCATGAAAGGTCATTGGAAATTCCTAGGGGGAGGGGGGTCTTAAAAGCCAACATTTTAGAAGCAAAGTATGAAGCTAAACTGGAATTTCCTGGGGGGACGGGGGATGCTGAACAAAAAACCTTCTGTGGGTGGAGTATGGATATTTTCTGGAACTGCACATTTTAACCTGAATTTCATTTCAACCTACAACACAGGCACCTAACCATTTAGCTACACCATTAGTGGTACTCACTCTTCTTTGAGAAGAAGCACTATTGGTTTAAGGGTGCACTTAGGGCGTTGGTAAGCTCTCAAAGGAAGAATGAAGTTGTACAGTCCAGCTTCAGCTACAGGAGATGCCACAATGATAGCTCCATGCTGCCTCTGATGCAAGTGAGCACTGTCATTTAGATCCCTGTCTAGGCATGCCTACAAAATAATCCACAGTATGTGTAAATCTATAGGCTGGTTCACACAACAACACATTTAGAGCATCCTAAGATGGTGGACGAAGATGGTAAAGATCCTAAAATGGTGGACAATGCCATCTTGGTTTCAATTTCAACAATGGAGGCTTGGAATGAGTTTTATCACCTTGCTTTTATGTTGCCCTGTTCACAATCTGAAATGCAAAGCAAGCGCAAGGATACGGAAAATTTTCAATTCCTTTCATTGGTGCAAAGCTAAGGACTAGCGCAGGAAACCTCAGCTTTTGAATCTTTTTACGATGGCAGGGATCCATTTTCGACTAAATACTTGTATGGATGAGTAAGATAACTCCAAAAGTCGTCCTTTGGACGAGTAAGATTTTACTCAAATACATTAATAATCTTTTTCCAAACTTTTCATAATGTGAATGTGAATATAATTATGAAACTCATATATTTGAACTGCGGATAAACATCAGTGAGATTTGTGATCCTCACAGTGTGCTCTCAACTTAAGCAGTTGAAAAAGCAACCTGAAAAAAATTCAGGCTTGAACGGGATTCGAACCCACGACCTTGTGATACCGGTGCAATGCTCTGTCCACTGAGCTACCAAGCCATATGGACAGATGGTCAATTGCGAGTTCGTTATATACCGGATGATAGTGAATATATGTGAATGTGAATATATGAAACTCATATATTTGAACTGCGGATAAACATGAGTGAGATTTGTGATCCACGCAGTGTGCTCTCAACTTAAGCAGTTTAAAAGGCAACCTGAAAAAAATTCAGGCTTGAACGAGATTCGAACCCATGACCTTGTGATACCGGTGCAATGCTCTATCCACTGAGCTATCAAACCACATCGATAGATGGTCAATTGCGAGTTCATTATATTCTTGGCTTTCACTTACGTCATATCAAAATTCAGAAGCATTAAAAAATAGATTTCGAATCCAAAATGTTTATGGAATTGTAAAGAGTTTAAAACTACACATCTTGGCCAAATTTTGAAACGCAAAAGCATTTCGTTCAAGAGTTATAGGCGAACGAGTATTAGATATTTTTAGTAAGAAATGTATGGAGCGGCCATCTTTGTGCACCTAAGAGGGGCACAAAGATGGCGGCCAAAAATTCAAAGTCTTAATTACACCAAAAATCACATCCAAAAATATTGTATTTGCTATAAGCTCAATTAACTCGGCTTATAAGCACTTATAATGCAAACAGTAACTTGCAGCTGATTCAATTTTGTTTATTGTCGTCGCTTATCTGAAATAGCGTGACACATTGCGTGACACATTTAAAACCTTTGTTAATCGGAAGCAAAACATCGTTAAAACCTGAACCTTTTTGTGAAAGATTATAACACTTGTATCCACATACCATGTTAGAAACAGCTTTATAGGACGTTTTCTTTAGATTTTTTAATTTTTATGACATCATGTGAAAGCCAAGAATACCCGATGATAGTGAATATATGTGAATGTGAATATATGAAACTCATATATTTGAACTGCGGATAAAAATGAGTGAGATTTGTGATCCACGCAGTGTGCTCTCAACTTAAGCAGTTGAAAAAGCAACCTGAAAAAAATTCAGGCTTGAATGAGATTTGAACCCATGACCTTGTGATACCAGTGCAATGCTCCATCCACTGAGCTATCAAACCACATGGATAGAAGGTCAATTGTGAGTTTGTAATATACCCGATGATAGTGAATATATATGAATATGAATATATGAAACTCATATATTTAAACTGCAGATAAACATGAGTGAGATTTGTGATCCACACAGTGTGCTCTCAACTTAAGCAGTTGAAAAAGCAACCTGAAAAAAATTCAGGCTTGAACGGGATTCAAACTGATGACCATGGGATACCAGTGCAATGCTCTATCCGCTGAGCTATCAAACCACATGGATAGATGGTCAATTGCGAGTTCGTTATATACCCGATGATAGTGAATATATGTGAATGTGAATATATGAAACTCATATATTTGAACTGCGGATAAACATGAGTGAGATTTGTGATCCACGCAGTGTCCTCTCAACTTAAGCATAACGATGTTATCATGTACAAATAAATGTATCTTCATTTTGATCACTTCTCGTCCACTTGAAACTTTCAGAAAATGAAGAAAAACATGCAACTTTCGTCTGCAATGAAATCATAAGTTTGCATGGCACATCTTTGATGATGTGGTATTTTCCATGAAACGATAATTGCAGGCTCAATTTTCATGTTGTTAACCACTGGTATTCTTGTGAAGAACTACATTCATGCAAAACATGGCAACTGTTCAGAAGCTGAGCTCATTGTTTTCGTCAACATCTCCAAGACGTTGAAAAAAATGACAAAGACGCATCCAAACCAGTCGCGCGTCATTTCAATCTTACCAACCACTCTAAAGAACACATGACAATCTCCAGCCTTTCCCTACACCAAGGTAACACAGAAAGCCGTAAAAACTTAGAACAAAAAAATCATCTTCAAATCGGCACTCTCAAACCCCACGGAATCAACGAACGCTTTTCATTCAACTAATTTACATTTTGTTTTTCACGTCACCAAATTTCCACCAATAGCAAAACTCCACCTACTATATAAAACCACACACTATCCACAATCCCTTGATTCGCTCCGACAAAGGGCTAGCGCTCGAAACGTCAGCTTTCTCGAATCTTTTAACGGTGGTCATCGAAAGCAAGATGTGGCATTACTTAGAAGGCATTTTACTGCCTCCAGCAAAAATAAAAAATGGAGCAGAACCTGTTGCAAACTGACAGACTGTGGCTTGCTTTTGTGCCCAATGCATCCCCAATGTATCTGGCAAACATCATCTAACATGCCACAGTCTACCATTTCTGAGCCAACAAATGTTATAAAACAATGTTACAACAAGTTTTTTTTTTAATTTTTTTCAGGAGAGGATGCTTTAACAGAAAATGTAAATAGGGTGATGTCCAATTGAAGGGCTGGGGGCATTAACAGTCTTAAAAGCATTTATAAGCAGTAGCAAATATTTACAAAAAGTAAGCTCACTGAACAGTTATTATTTTCAACTGACCTCATTTCGAAGTTCCAAACAGCAAGATTTCTTAGGAGCCTTCAGGAGATGGCATCTGATAGGTGTGTGTCCAATGTACAATGAACAAGGTGGAACAGCTGCCACATAACTGACACAGAAACAAATAAAGGGGTTTGTCACCATTTTTCTGTGAGGCACAGGATTGCATCTCAATGAATAAGAATAGAGCTTATGCATTGTCTCAATGAACCTTGTTAAAAAAAGGAGTAGATAGAATTTTCTGCAATCCTGCACCCATGGATGGATATTTCCTGGAACTGCTGATTGGGAGCTGTTTCCATGATGCCCCATTATCAATCTCTGGCTAAAAACCTGATCAGAGGTGCAGCATAATTTTTATACCTTGGTATTCTACTAGTGTCATCAAGCAAATCCATTCCGTGTTCTGAATCTTCTTCGTCATCTTCTAAATCAGATTCGTTTGGTATATAATTTGAATTTGATGACCGTCTTGAGTCTCCTACATCAAAAACAACCTCCTTAGTGCCTGCTGTTTTCTCAGGAGATCTCGCTTTTTGCTCTGGTTTGAGCCTTGCAGTGGTGGATGGTGTGACTTCGTCACTGGAGGTAACATGTCCAACACCATTTGAAGGAGCCTCGTCCAAGAATTTCAAGCCTACTACAGTGGAAAAAGTAACATATGGTTTAATGTCTGCCATGGCAAGAGAGAAAGTCAGTTCTAAGTTCTTTTCAAGCAACATAAGAAAATTTAGATTGGACTACGAGTAGGAGACACAATCGGTAAGCATACACGACATGCTACAAGAAGTTTTGCAATGCATTGTAGGGCAATTTCAAATGACATGGCCTTTTCTGAATTTTCTCAAATCAAGAGAGCCATTTACAGCAAAATAAATCGTACAAACAGTGTAAATTCTTATTGTAATGTTTTTGGAATCAAATGTGACTGAGTCAACAAGACTTTCAAGGCAAAAGCTAAGTAATTTTTGTGCTTGGTCACCATATACGAGTATAATTTAAAATTGGTCGGACATTTTCGGATTTTGGTCGGACAATGTCAGATGACCAACTGTTATTTCCAGCACTGTATTCATTTTAATACACATTTTTGTTTTAGAAGATTGTCCCATTAAAATTATGACATTTTATGGGGGGATGGAGGGAAGGTTTAAATTCAATTTTTCTAATAGCATAGACCTTTGCATGTGCGTCTATTAAAAATGGGTGCAGTTGGCGGTGGAGGGGTTAGGGACTTGTAACTCACAGTGTTAGTGTTTTAGCCACAAAATACAGTAGAGTTGGTCTAACTTAGCCGTGGTAATTAACAGACCTCCACATCAAATTATAAGTGGGTCATTTTTAGGAGATAAAATGTTTTTCTAGTCTAGGCTATATGCTTTTCTGATATCATGTGTAGTAATCAACATTTCAATTTTATGGTTGGGCAGATTGAAATTGGCTTAGACCGCGGTTTTGTTAAACATCGTCTAGACCTCATTTAAATAATTGGCCCACAATTTCTGAAACAATGACTTAACATGATTTCTCACCTGCTTCAACTGGATCTGTTCGAAGCTCAAGAGCTACAGAACTTGCAGTGATAAATGAATCATTTTTGTAACGAATGCTGCCCTTGAATAGGTTCATTGATGACTGTTTTGGTTCTGTGTAGGCTCTAATGTGCGAATCTTCCTCTCTTGAGATGGCAATGTAAAGACAGCGATCGTCATAATCCATGATATGTGTCGGACCAGGGTTTAACAATATCCTTGAGCCCTTTTTAACAGCACAAACTGCAAAGAGTGTCACCCCATACCTAAAGACAGAAAGAAATGAGATGGACAGAAACCATTGGCGACAGTTGAGATATGTGATTCACAGATGATCAGTATGTCTTGTTTCTGCTTCTTGGCACTTAACCCTTTCACTCTCAGAGTCAATTTGGGTCTGTGTGACCATTCAAATGAAAAGTCTTCAGCAGTACTTTGGCATGGTTCTATTTGCTGGGCTCGAAAAACCTCCCGTCCGGTCGTCCGTCCTAGACAAGTAGATTTTTGTGTCGGGTAAGTAACTTTCCCCACTCACTTGCCCATTGGGCAAGGATACAGACAAGTCACCTGTGAACTAATCTCAAGTAACAATTTATAAACACTTGTCCAGGCAAGTAACACTTAAGACTTGCTTGCCCAATGGGCAAACTTAAATTTTAGTTTTTTTTCTAGCCCTGATTTGTTTTATTTTACAAAATGAAATTCAGATTTTTCTTGCTAGTCTTTTGACTGATTGGGACATGTAGCATGTCAGACACATGGTCCATCTCAAATATTGTGTTTGAGTTGACGGATGATGATGTTTGGTACTTTTGGGAGGTAAAGGGTTAAATATTGTTATGCTGACATGGTAACATGGAAATTTGTCCAAAACAATATTAAAACATTGGTATGCATTGCTACATGAGCTATTTTTTGCATGTTATTTAAATATCAATATATGGGATCTTAACAAGCCTCATTTGCCTTGTGCCCAGAATTCCATCTTGTCGTATTGTTTATGGTTATTTATGCTTTTTTCGATAAGGTTTCTGTAATTATGTGTATACATACTTCTTGTGCACATGAAAGGCAGTGTGCGTAAATGTCTTTTTATGATATGGTCTAAACATCTTGCTTGCACCCAAGCGTATGTCATAGATTTCATTTCCGGCACACTTGCCAAACATCTCATGCCAATCCTCAGATCCATGCCTAAAACACAATACCACATGAACAGGAGTTATTAAATAATGAGACCCTCTGCAGCCGAGAGAATAAAAGGATGCAATTATTATATTCCTTCTCTTGGTTGACTGTAAGTATTTTTAAAATGTTAGTTTGTAGCCAAAAATTGTTTGGAAGCTACAGTTATTCTCAGCACCAGAGAACAAGTTTATTTTACTCTGTGCCTTTTATTGCAATGTAGGTGGAAACGTCACAAGTAAAGAACTCACTCCTGTCAAGGAACAGAAGTTGGGTTATTAGTCAGTCAGTCAGAAAGGAAGAAATCCTACTAAGGGTCAATGATGTTGTTCCTTGATTCTTGCAACTTTTTTCTATTACTTCATATTGTAGTTTGACTCCATACCCAGCTCATAGGTATGTTAAAGAAACCATACATTAGGCCAGTAGAGAAACCTAGCTCAACAGCTTTGTGAAGTTGCAGTTTGTTGTAGGTATATACAAAGTACTGAGGACAGTGCTGATTAAAGGGGGAGCTGTGTAGCACATGCACTCTGTAAATCATTTTTAAGGCACAAATCAGAATGCCTACAATTACTATAACTTACTGTTCATGAAGTGTGTGGAGAAGAAGGGTGAAAAAGGTGGAAATTCCTGGACAAACACAATTACTAGCCAATAGTGCATGTTTGACTTCATCCTCACAAACCATGTGCTCTGTAACAAACAACACAACAAACAACTATGCTAAGTGTACACCAGAGCAAATTAAAAGTCACTGTAAATATCACCAGATTTGTCACATACAGACTGTTCAGATTTGTTAAGCATTTATATTTGCATGGTATTCGGTTTCCTAAATAATTTACACTTAACTATGAATCCAGAGATATGTGGTTGCATCGCAAGGCAAACATCCAACAAAATGTGAAAAAAAAAATGTTCATCTTGGACAGACAGTAGAGACTGGGCAAATGACAATATGAAACCTTTCCTTTGGAGAACACTGCCAAGTTTTCTTTAGAGAATGAAGACAAGAGTTGCAATAAGAATAAATACAAGGACTTCAGGGAATTTGAAAATGCGAAAGTCCTTGTAAGTTTCAGAATTCATTGAAAAACCCATTTACACAATAAAACACTCTGGATTCAAAAGTATTTGGATTTATGATGCAATCAGGGTATTTTCACCCCAGATTCACCCTTCTGTGTGTACATGGGAAAACAAATTTGGTGCTAAAAGTAACTGGATTGGCGATGAATCTGAAGATTTTTGCTCTAGTGTAATCTTAGCCTAAAATAACACCCATACAAGCACTTCAGCAGTCAAACATCTAAGATACATTCCCATGCAAAAGGAACAATTCACAGTAACTTAATCTTTTCTATGTCTGGCTTGGTTTCTTTTCAAGTCAATCATATTGAACTTTCAGATAAGAAATGGCCCTTACCAGCAAAACTGACATGGAATTTGTTTTCTGGCTTCAGGATCTGTACAAACAGACGTGTTGTTGGGGCAAAGTCCTGGATTGCCCAGGTCCTTAAAATGGTGTGTTTGTCCTATCAGTAACAATAATACAATCATATAAAATATCAGAAATTAGCCCTCTTGGGTGCTGTTATCTGAGTATATATCCAGTGTATGACAAATAAAAACTCAGTGCAGACTTGCAGACTTTCATGACATTTAATAAATTATTTGACGCAACAAGTAGTCCATTGACTTTTCCTGCCAAATCAGCCAAAATATCTTCCAAGCCAAAGTGACTTGTTTACGATGTCATGGTGGCCATGAATAAAACAATAATTTCTTGGGAGAATACTTTGCAAATCTTTTATAATACTGTTTTGTGGACAAAAGGACTTTCATTCAAACTGCCTACTGTCTAACGTATAATAACCAATGCAGAGATTGCATGATATTAAAGTATTGTGCAAGGCATACTTTATTGACAAAGTTGCTATTTATTAAACCTCACAAACATCTACAGAGTCTGCATTTGTTGCACACTGGTATCTATCAGTGTCTATGATTATTTTGTTTGTTCTATCAGCAACAATAACTTCATATGAAAGATGAGAAATTAGCCCTCTCAGGTGCTAAAAGAAGCTGAATGACACTTACAGCAGCTTCCCTGTTGTCTGCGTATCTATCAGTGAGGATAAAGCACCCCTCAGCATCCTCAACCCTGACAAAAAAAAGTTCAAAATGTTACAGTCATAAGGACAGGGGGGGGGGGGGGGGGGGAGGAATCCCATATAAAAAATAATGACTATAATCTAAAATGACCGCCACTAGAATTATTGTGATACCTTTCAGGGTATTGAGCTGAAAAAATATGACAGAATATGGCATGTTTTGTTTTAGAATTGGTACAACTTAGGGGTAAAAATTCATTTGAGCCACGCCAATCAAACAACATTCTGGTACCTTTTAGGGTGTTTATTGAAAATTTCCGAGAAGCACCCTCGTCATTTTTATATAGGAATCCCCCCCACGGGGGTTGAAACATTGTTAACAAGGTTTCTTACATAAAATTTTATAAGCAAAATACCAGTAGATGGCATTTTGTGGAAGCACTATGTTCCATACCAAAACAATATCTAAGGAGGTAAAGTTAAAGGTATCTAAAGGAATACAACTGCTCTTACTTACAAAGTCTTAACATGATTTAACAGTAGAAGCTGATTCTGCATACATCACTTCAATTCCAGTTACATTATGTAACTTTAAACAGTTAACCTTTTCACTACCAGAGTCAATTAATTATGGAGGCATGTAATGTAATTTTGAATTTCAAGTCCGTTGACATTATCCTATAGTGTGACCATTAATATGAAACCTCTTTGGCAGTACTCTTTTTGCATGGTACTATATGTTTTTCAATATTACAAAAGTTTAAAGAATCAAATTTGGGATTTTGATATTTTGCATTCTTGGGAGTTAAAGATTTATCCAATATTGAAAGTAACAAAACCAACCTAGCTCTAATAAGGTCCTCGTCAATGAGTGCAGAGCCCTTTAAATATGTGACCCTCTGAGACCAAACAGGAACCTGTAACAGAATTCTTAAGGTGCTGTCAAGCTCGGATGGACAGAGTAGAACCACATGATGATCCTAAGACAATAAGAATAAGAAATAAAATGACCTTAACAAACAGAGTACAAACCTTGTATGTTCAAAACAGTTTTCATGTGACAATGTTTCAATGCTAGCCACCTTTGGTCATTGACTCATGGTAGCATTCCTTTTACGCAATCCAGTTTCAGATTGGATTTTCAAGTTAGCTGGAACAAAAATAAAAATAAAAAAGATCCCGTTCATCATACCCATGCAGGCCTCTATGCAAAGGGCCTTTGTTTGATTGTTTGTGTATTCTGAACAACCACATGCTATTGGTCTGAAACTAATTCTCCGAATGGAATGCACAATCCACCTCCGGATGTGGATGGTTCAGATTGCAATCTTAGATTGGTTTGTCCCTAAATGGAACGGAAAATCAGAACCTGAATTTAAAAGAAAAACCTAGAACAGTGATTACCACTCATCATTTGAGATTAGATGCTGACATGGTGTTGAACTTAACTCAGTTGTGAAAACTAAATGTATGGATCTTGAAAAAGTACCTGTTTTAGTAAGTTAATTCTAAATAAATTTGATCAACTGCAATACTGGTATAAGAAGACAAGTGCAAACAAAAGTAAGGTGGCATATATTTTCCATTAGCTTTAGAGAGTTGAAAAAATTTCACTGGCTGAAAGAGAACTCATCAACAGCTGAAATTTCCCCAGAAAACAAAGACTTGGGGTGATTTTGAAGGTGCACAACCCAGAAAAACTGGCTGGGCTTACTGTATTCTTAGCTATAGTGTACACCCCTGATAATGATAACTTATTACTAAAAGAACAAAGAACAAACCTGTAATTTGACATCAGCATAGAACTCATTTAGGAAATCAATTAACATGGTTGGTCTCAGAGTTGTTGCACACAAAACCACATGCTTCTCAGAACCTGCAAGCATGCGATTAAATGTCCCACCCTCCTTCTGCCGAGTAACCAGCAAGAAAGCCAACTGTTCCAACTACAAAGAAAAACAATATGATGGTCAAATTATACAAAACGGCTTAACCGTACTAAAAAAGTTTTGACTGTTCATAATGATAACACCTGGGACAAAAAAACTCTGCTTTAAACACATTAATAATAATAAAATAATAATAAAATAATAATAATAATAATAATAATAATAATAATAATAATCACAACTCCAGATAGTTATTCTCTTAATCACTGCAAAAAAGTGAATAAAGGCTTGTTAACAGTTGTTGGTTTAGGATACTAGTTTGAGTAATTGATCATGCTACTTTATTATTTTTTTTTTTTGTACTATGGATTTAAAGTGAACAAATACAGTATGTGCATTCATATGATGTTGATCTTTCAAATGACTTACCTTTATTATGATTGTGTGGTTCCAGAAAATATCCATACCCCCGCCCCACGGAAGGGATTGGAAATTCCAGAGGGGTGGGGGGGTTTAAGGCCTAGGAAATTCCGGGGAGGGGGGGGGGATTGTAGCAAATCCACCCTTATTTTTTCCCAGACGGGTTAAGACTGCTGAGGTTAAAGCGAATTGCAATATCTTTGACAACTGGAAAAAAAAAATTAGCAAAGGGACTGCTTGAAGTGTGAATTTAGTTGTTTGAATATTTTTGGCTCACAAACCGCAAGCTCATAAACACCGCATACCGTCGTGTGCGATATGTTGACAGCACGAAAATAATAATAAAAAATGCAGAAATTGCATCCCAAATTCTGCTGCCGCTTTAGTCCGGTTATTTTCCTAAACAGCGCCTGAGTTGCGAAGCCTTTCATATATTTAACTGTGTTCTTCGAAGTTTATCGACAGTGGACAAATAGTATTTGTCAGAAATTCACGATACCAACTTAATGTAACTTAATTCAATTTTAATGGCAACGCGTTGTGGCTCGCGGGTTACTCAGAACATTTACAATTTTTTTTGCGGCAGATAAAGAGAAAAATGCTTTTGGGATAAATAAATGTATCCTGCAAGTAGAGGTTAATTTGATCTTCTTGTTTGTGGAGTATTACCACATAGTAAACTGACCTCATTACAGTTGCACGTAAATTATTCCAAGTTGTGGACATGAGGCACTTGAATTTCAGATAAGTTTGTTTACCGAACATCTGGATCATTCCAGCAAGTTGACTGAAAAGTTTTCTATCAAATTTTTCTCGCTTTCCATGGCCTTTAGACAGTCCGTTTGACAGTCTGTTTGAATACCAAAAGAAAAATTTTGCAAATCGTGAAACCGGCGACGTGACAAAATTTTGCATGTTTCGCCATTGAATGAAGCCACCAAATGGCAAGACAATGGGACGCTTGTCGGAAAAAATCGCAAGGAAAACGTAGCCTGCGAACACAGACGCATTTGCGGCGTTTGTTCGCAGGCTTATTAAAACGTTGTTTTCGTTCTTTCCTGACAAATCTCCATAAATTACTGAATAAAAAACACTTTCAGTCAAAATGATTACGCGGTACATTTGGCTTTCCGATTTGACACATGGAATGGAGAAAGCAATAAAAAATTCCAACAAGCAAATGCGACGACAAAACACATATGCTGCAAATAATCTGATAAATCCACTCATAATTTCGCTTCGAAAGGTTAAGGAACAAAACTGACTTAACGTCGAATAGTGCTCATGGAAGGCAACTTGTATTTTGTTAGCAAATTTTAAAATATTCAAAATATAGGAGTTTTGCTGTTGCGTCAGAACGGTTGATTGCCAATGATAAGCATACGCTGATCATAGATACGCTGATTTACTACAAAACACACAAATGCTACAAATTCCGGACTACCAAGCTACCCTAATTGAGTTGGCTATTTTCTTCTTTAAGGAGAAAAATAAATATTTCCAGAGGGTGTAAGGGAAAATTGGAATTTCCAGGGGGGGGGGGCACCCCCATACCCATATTTTGGAAAATCCAGAGGGGAGGGGGGTTAAATGAAAAACCCCTTCCATGGGGGGGGGGGGGTATGGATATTTTCTGGAACCACACATTATAAATTATGCCTTCCCGAAAAATCAATCTTCATCTGACCAAGGATTAAAAATATAACTAATATTAACTAAAAAAATTTATTAAAATAGACCGACCTCCACAGGAAGTAGAATAAGAGCACAGGCAATCATGATCATAACAAACGTCTGTGCTGGCCAGTCGTCAGGTCTGAAATCCCCGTAACCAACTGTACTGAATGTCACCACCACAAACCAAACACACTCAAAAAAATTCCATGGTTTTGGAACTGGTCTTTCAAGGTGGTGAATACCACATATTCTGTAGATAATTCAGACAATAAACAGTTAAAACCAGGGCTTGAACAAAGTCCTGTACGCTTGTCTGGGACAAGTAGATTTTTGTGTTCGGCAAGTAATTTTCCCCCTCATACAGACAAGCCGCTGTGAACTAAGCTAAGTAACAATTTATAAAAACTTGTCTTCAAACCAATGTAATTGTTATTTTCCCTTGTTTCAGATTCATTATCATATTCTGAGACAAATGAAAACAAAAATGAAACCGGTTTAAACCAAACAAACATTTGAACCACAACATATATAAAAATTTCTCAATACTTACCCAGTAAACAAGATACAGCAGACAGTTCCAAACACTATAAGAACTTTCTGCGCTAATGCTGACTGCTGACGAAGTACTATTCTGTGAAGATCATTCTGCAGATGCAAATGAAGAAGCATACATAAATACGCAAAATATCACACCTTGTATCACACCTTATTGTCACGGTTTGAAGACAAAGTAATTATAATAAAAGAAATTTCAGTGCAATAATAAATCCCTTATTAGACAGTTTAACAGATAATGGGGTCATCCCCGGTGTAATATAATTTATGATTTTCTTTTGTTCATCCTATTCTTATTTAGATTTTGGATTGCATCATCAGTATTGTTTTGCTATTGTGATGTCAGCTGTGAGATATTACACCGGGGATGAGCCAGATAATTAACGTGTGCGGCCATTTTACTCATTGTTCGCATTTTTATCTTGCCCCTGTGGGGCTTGAAAAGATACTACACAACTCGTAAAACATCCTGCACGCGTATTATCTGTTAAACCATCAAATAAGGTGTATGTTAATAATACCATGCACATCAATATAATTATCCAAATTGGAGGGGCGTGAACGGGATGTGAGTACCCATGCAAGGTGGGTACTGATTATGGTCACAAGCCTGTTTCTAAAGCCTGAGCCAAACAAAAACGAGAGTTGACAAGAGATCAAACTCTCTCTCTTATTTAATTAGCTTGAAACTCTTACACACTCTTGACGACTCTCATGCGCTCCTAATTTTAAATTGATTCAAAGTTCAATTGGCAAATTCTATGGGAATTCTGAACTCTCGCTCCCATTTGGTCTCAACTCTGAGGTACTCTCACTGAATGTTGTGCACTCACAAAGAGATTGAATTTGTGTCAGCTATCTCTCTAGTTTGTCCCAGGCTTAAGGTAAGCCCCAACACATTAATGGCCTATATTAAAAGCCTAATTAATTATTTTATTGATCCAGGACAAGTTAAATAAAAAAACTGATCAATTATAAAACTTACAAGCATTGCATCTAATGCACTCTTGGCAAGCCAGCAATTTAAAAACAAAGGAAGCCACAAATTTCGGAGACGAATATAAAATATCTGCAAGAAAATTATTGAAGTCAACTGTTATTTTCAGCACACTGTAAATACAATTATTGAAGGATTTCACTTTTTATTCGATAATACTTACAGATACAATGAACGGTATTCCTAGAAAAATTTCTGCAATGAGACGAGTATGTACAATTTGGTTCAGGACTGAACCGCCCTGGAATGAAGAAAAAGCAAAGCTCAATAATTATTCAGCTTATTCATTTTTTACAGAATAAATAAAGTTATTTTAATCATGATTATGCTTATTAAATAATACAATAACTAATGCCAGAAATAATCATTATAAACTTAAAGTGAAGTAGATACCTTATAAGTTAAGTAAGTAAATAGGATTGCATCAAGCATGCTGTAAACTGCAATGACTGTCTAAAAAAAGCAAATTATTTTCAGTAACATCAATAAAAACATTTACTTGCAACTTTTCAAATTAGGCTACATATAAAAAGGTTAATTTACAAGACCATACGCTTGCAAGTCCATATATGCAATAGATTAAGGGTGTATGTGACTATTTCACCAAAATGAAAATTGCTGAGTTTTTACATGGGCTTGTTTGATCCATAGCTTTTTTATTTTATTGATCAACAGATTCGTTCAAAGAAATTGGCCATACATGTAGTTTATTTTTTTTATAGATTAACCTGTTTTGAAGGAATTAATTTCAGAATTTTTTATTAAAAGTAAGCTTTCAGGCTGACAAAAAAATAGGGATCAACAAAACACACACAGAAACAAATCCATACGTAAAAAATTTGGCAATAATTTAGCAATTTTCAGCTTTTATTTAAATTGTCGCTTTAGCCCTTTTTCCACTAAACCCTTCAATATTGTTAGCAAACTCATGGCAATAAAATTATTGCAACTTTTTTTTTGGTACTTACCTGGACAATCCACAGTGGAAAAGGTCTATGAACCCACAGCAAGGACCACTTATAACTATAAGGAAGGAAAGACACTGCCATTTTTTAATTTACACAATATTGTATTTCAACATTTGCTCTAAGAGCAATAAATGCTCATCGAGACATTTCAATTTAAAATTATATTCCTGAGATATTTAGTTCATCACTTTATTATCCATGGTATGATTAAGACAACTGTGATTATCACTGCAGCTGTACTTCTGTACTTGCTTGTAAAGGACGCTAGTTGCAGGTGTCTTCCAGCCCCACCCTCCCCCCTCCCCCCACTTGATATCACTTATGGGTGTGGGTTGCAGACAATTAAATTTCAAAATTTTTTTAAAACAAACAACTTACTAATCTTCATTTTCCTGGAATTGTGGACAAGACCATTCTGGATCAGCTGTTCTGTTATCAGGGCAATCGAAACTGTTGACATAAAACTTTTGTTACTATTCTTTTCCAACTTCTGAGTGAGTCCATCTCTTGGACTTTTCTACAGTTCCAGTGTATATGTTGTGGCTCGAATTTTTCTTTGGTTTGAAAATTTGCAAACCAGTTTGATTTTTGTTTACCTTTGTCACAGTATTAAACCTGGGACAAAGGAAAATAAAAATTAAACTGCTTTGAAAATTTTCAAACCAAAAAATTTGAACTACAACATATAGTTCAAACAGAGTTACACACGTTTTTTTGTAACAAGCTCTTTGTATATTTGTCTGCATGGGCGTCAAACTACCATGTGCAACCACCTCTCATAAGCGACCACATATCCTAAGCAACCACTTTCACAAAGTACCAAAATTTCTCCTGTCAAATCACTATAGTTAAAACCCCTCGCAAGTGACAGCAACCACTTTTTACACTGGTGATTTGAATTTTCTATTGTTTTTAACCTCTGGTAAGTGACCACTAGCCTATATTTCGATGTCACTACAGTCTGACGCAAATTGAATAATGTGTCACAGTACAACTCCAATATAACAATAATTTTGTCCCTCGCATCAACACGTCTGTATGATACTCTATTTTGTGCTAATAGGTGCTTTGTACATCCAAATTACTATAGGTTCATATGATTCAAAGTTAAGACCCCCTGTGCTGTGACCTCTTGTAAGCGACAACCTTGGCTTTGCATTTTAGATGCTCACTTACAGGAGGTTCAACTGAAGGGGTGCACGGAACAAAACCCCAAGTGACTTTCAATGTAACATCAAATTCTCCCTATGTTTCACAAGGGAATACAAGGCAATTTGGAAAGAGAATCTAGCAGTTTATCAGGAGTCACTTAGGGCTTTTTTCCATCCACCCCTTCAACTGTAGTTCTAACATTTTAGTCTGTGGATAAATTTTTCATTTGTGATCATTGAAATAGAAGCTAATGAGTGCTACTTTCCTGAGGTACTGCTAGTTTTGATAGTTTGATTTTTAACTTTGTAGAATTCACAGTTACTGTTTATGAATTTGAAAATTGAATGGATGGCCTTGAATTATTCAAAATAAATAACTTTACTGAATTACCTTTGGAAATATAAATACAGTGATATATATTACAAGGAATCCAGATACCACACAGCTCTTTACAACCTCTAATTTCATTGGACCTGGGTATCACGCAGCTCTATTTTTTTTCAGGGCTAATGTCCATTATTGTGCCATTTGTTCTATTGTTTTCTCGGCAAATCAGACAATAACTTGTAAGAGCTGCATACTGACCCAAGGAATCAATAAAAGACTATAGAACTGAACAATGTAATAACATAATAATAAATTATTGACCTGACCATAATAATAAATTATTTTCTTCTAAGGATGGCTGCCCTAGTTTTCTAGCCCATTATGGTTATTTGGAGCAGCCAGTACTCTTCCTTAATTCCACTACTTATTGTAAATTTATGTAAATGAATATAGAGTACAAATAAAAGTTGTTGTTGTTGTTACAACGTTATACCACTCACCCGCCTGCTAAATGTGGACGTGTGTCTTGGACACTTCGAACAACGTACAGTACACATGATAATATCTTCAGCATAAAGCGAAATATCTGCCATCTTATACCTAGAAAGATTTATTTTAATAGAACAGTCAAGATATCGTGCAAAAACAGGCAGGGATTGTACTCAAAACTTTTAAATTATGCAACTTGTGCTGAAATATTTTGAAGAGTATGACCAGAAACCCAAAAGTGGGTTGAAACATGTAACGTGCATTCATTTTTTGCTTGAAATTAGCCATTACTAGCTTTTTGCTAGCGAATTGATTGGTTAATATTTTATCTTGAATTTCCAAATATGGCTGTAACAACCTCTTAGCAAATTGAATAATCAGAAGCTTGTTTTGAAGCGTACAAGAGACAGTTGCACGTTTCAACCCACTTATGGGTTTCTGGTATGACTTTAAATTGTTTAAGAAAGTTTATCCATGGATTGTATAAATATATAAAAAATTTACTATAATAATAATAATAATAATAATAATAATAATAATAATAATAATAAAGGCTTTCTATAGCGCCATATCCAGAGCTCATGGCACTCAGAGCTATATTCAGTGAGTCTTGTTTTGTTCAACTTGGTTTTAATTTTCAACGAAATATAAAATTCCAGATTTTAACTCTTAAGACAGTGATACATACAAAACCTTTCTACATGAAGGTAGCTAGCAAGGTTGATTATGGGTAGTACGTTAGTTATGTTCAACAATTATTTTTATTTTTCCTATTTAAACTACAAATTCTATCAATTTTCTTATTCTCGCAAACTTAAGATAAAAGAACTTATTTCAATAAATTCAAATATAGCAACTGGAACATTATTTGATAAAAGGTGTTTATAAAAATGTTGAAGCTGATCTAGATAAAAATTATTATTTTAAGGATAGCCTTATTTATCATTAATTAGAAAAATATTATTCAATAAGTAATTATAAAAAACACCATTAATGTAAAGTCACTTACTAGATCTTTGATTAGTTACAAAATAGAATTTAAGTCTTTCTTTAAACGACTTGTCGTGTACATAGTGCTCAACACGCACCCTGTAAAATTAAAATGTTATCTCAGAAACACTGACAATGGAGTTATTTTATTTTAAGATACTGTATAATATAGCTCATATTAAAAAGGTTAACATTATTCTTTTACACCAATTTATTTTATCAATTATGATGTTAATTACTTGTGGCATAGCCAACACGTTGAGGAAAGTATTTGTAGATGGACAGGACCATTTGATATTGTGTTTGTCGTCTATTGCTTTGGGATTTTAATTCTGGTAGGTTTTTCATTTTATACAACTTTGGCGAGTGGATGAAAGATGCCAGAAGTTCAAGTCATGTACAGCTTCTTGTTATACTTTTCGTAGCTTAAAGTTAAGTAAAAGCAATTATTATTTTCTTACAACTTAGACTTGGCATTTATCCTTTAACCCATGCATTGACACCTGAACCGCCCGTAACTGCCCGTACAAGACTCCACTGCTTTAAAAACAAATTGTAACTTTCTCAATCGTGCGAACATTGCCCTAACTAGCAGTTGTGAGCATTGACTAGAACATCCCTCAAATTGAGATACCCAATAAACACAAAAAGTCAGCGATTTTTGCAGAATATCAGCATTTGAATTTGGACAATAACAAAAATGACCGTTTTTAACGTCATAGAAAAACAACAAAAATCACGTTTTTGCCTTTAGTTTTTTTTATTCAAATCATCGTAGCAAACCCAAAAGTCAACATTCACGGTAAAAATGACTAATAGCTCCCCCAAAAACATGTCGGCCGACAGACGACCAACAGTCGGCCGACAAACAGCCAACAGTCGGCCGACAGTTCACCAACAGTTTACCGACAGATGACTAACTCATACAAATAGCCAGGCTTTATTGAACAAAATTCAATAAACACTGAAATTAAGTCGCTTGTCTTACCTTGTTAAGTTAAAACATAAACAAAACCACGCAGTAAAAGGTCGGTTTAGATCACGAGTCCGAGTCGCCCAACAGTGCACTGCGAGCCTGGTCAATTTCGCTCGTCATTTATGTATACTTAATGTGTATCGTCATTCTCGCATCATTTTGGTAACAAAACAACGTAGAGTCGGCGTAGGCCTACCTATTGAATGCATTGATATTGTATTCAGTTTTTCTTTTTGGAAGGATTGCATGTTAATTCATGAATCTTAAAATGAAATAAAGGGTGTCCTAGCGCGTGGTGTGGTTGTTATGTCCCTTGTTCACTCGGTTTTTTGGCTGGTTTGACTTTTTCAGTTTAGCCCTGACTAGTATATCTTATCAAAGATCTACCCCTCTTCAAAGAGCAGATATCTCGTAGCTTCTGCAACGTTACGCAGACTGTTCGAAGTGATAATCCAGTCAGAATGGAAACCCGCTTGTTTGACTCTTCAATGGACCAAAGGTAGATGACGTACAGCCATTGCCCAAGTGGGATATTCGAATCTTCAAAGAACGATCCTGCTCTAATCGATCGCCTCTTTCTACAGCTTCTCACTGGACATTCCCAGATAAAACCATCGCTAACATTTTGCCTTTCACGCAACACCATGTCTGTTCCGCACTGGCATTTTGACGTTGTTCCAATCGATGATTGTTCTTGGGAAAAAAAACCCTTTGACCGGGATTTAAACAATATTAGGGGATTGGGACTGAAAAAAAAACATGGCGGACAAAAACAGTTTCCTTACGAACGATGATGGGTTAACCCACAGCTTGATGTCAACTTACCGACAGATAGCCAACAGGTAACCGACAGGTGACCGACAGTCGGCCGACAAACGGCCAACTGTCGGCCAACTGTCGGGCGACACTTTTACCTCAGACCTGCCTATAAACAGTCGGCCGACTGTTGGCCGTTTGTCGGCGGACCCCGGCCGCCTGTTGGTCGTCTGTCGGCCGATTGTTGGTCGTCTGTCGGCCGACTGTTGGTCGTCTGTTGGCCGACTGTTGGTCGTCTGTCGGCCGACTGTTGGCCGTTTGTCGGCCGACTGTTGACCAACAGTCGGCCGACATGTTTTTGGGGAGCTATTAGTCATTTTTACCACATTCACAGCAAAATTCAGTCCTAGTCCTAGCTTAGCAGCAATTTTTTTTGCTCCTATTCGTTGCTCGGGCCCAGCTACAGCCTCTCATTCTACTAGTGCATACTGACCTTGCCTCGATTTTCAACATCACTACAACCGCACTGCATGCTGGGAAATAGCGAGATTTTTTGACAGCGTTCCTTCCGTCCTCCACACATTTCATATATATATACTTAGTCCACAGCCACTCCGACCCACCGCCAAAATTTTGCGCTTGTTGTGTTCTCCTGTGGTCACAACTTCCAAAATATGCCGCAGTAGATCGAGAAATTCATCCAGAGTCGAGTCCCAAAGCTACTTCGTTTCCTGGTGGCCATTTTTCCAGTTCAACGAACCACGAGCCAAATTCATAAACGAAGTACAACACCTAACTCCCTTCGTTGAGAAAGTGGACTCTGAACTACCTTGAAGCATAATGATGCTCATCAGGCAGCTACTAAAGATGAAAAATGGCTGTGAACTTACCAAAAATCACAGAAACATGATATTGAAGTCTTTATTAAGAACAAACGAAGCAAAATGCCAACGTCACAATGACGTTTCCAGTAAATTCGAGCCTTCAGTGTTTTAGAACAGCAGCACTTTCAATGGTAACTCCAAATATGAAGTCACGAAATCCTATGGGGCATGTGTATGCAGAAAATCACTCAAAATCTTAAAAATCCTCAGGTGTCAATGGGTTAAAGATTTTCCTTTTACTTCACATAAGATACTTTCCCTACAAATTAAACTGACATGTTTCAGCTATTTTAGTTGGAGAGGTTTTTTTCTTTAGCTATTTGAATAGTCTAAAGTAGGCTTATTGGTTCTGGATATTCACAGATAATACTTAAAACATATTTATATTTCTTGGCTTCAATGTAATGTTAATTTTCTAACAGCAGGTTGATGTAATTCAGGACTATATAAAAATACACTAATTTATCCAGACCATCAATAAGGTACTATGTTTTTCTCAAATTTTGTTATAGATATAGTTAATTGTTAACAGGTCTTCACGTCAACCCAAACTACCTGTAGTCATAGAAACTTGCGATAAACTAAATTGGGCTTCCACTATCCGGTCGTCCAATTTTGTTTACCGGTAATCGTTCACATGAATACAGGCTAAATTGAACTCCACTCAGTCCTATTAACAATTACTTATAAGCTTTGACACTTGCCAAATAGAAATTCAAAATTATTTTAAAAAGAAATTAATATTTTTGTTATTGCAGCAAGTAACATTGTCATTTTTAGGTTCACAAAGTAATTTTGCATGTGTTCTGTCAGGCAAGATGCTGCCAAGAACCTATACATTAATGATATTCAAATTGCAAATCACCAGCAAAATCAATGAGACCGATCCAATCTAACTTGGGTTGATGGGGAAAACAACTCATTTCACTTTATTGATAACCTAAGTGTGATGTCGGGAAGTTTACGCACCAGAAGTTTATAACTTATAATTTAACGTCTGCTGGCATCAAAATTAATATAGACAATTGTCGAGTGGTGTGGAAATAATATTTATGTCTGAAAGCCAGCTGGCTGGGTGAAGACAAAGAGGCTTCAAGTGAAATAACTTTATGTACCCAACAAAAATAAGTTTAAGGTTAAGTTAATTCGATTTGGCTATCTTAAAAAAAGAGGGTTTGAGACTAGATGATAAAATGAACCTAGGTTGGCTAAAAACGACAGGGAATTTTTTTTTTTTTGGTTCTGTAAAATAAAAGCCTTCGGCATTCACGGATTTCAAAACACTGCAGGGGCAAATGGGAAAAATTAGTTTGATGTCGTACGTGTTTATATAGAAGTATTCATATCCTATGAAATTTCACGCGTATATAATTTAAATGAAAATTCTGTCATTCAAACTGATGATTCTAGAAGCTATTAAATCTTCTTAAAACTGACCATCTTTTCAATTCAGCGCTGTTAGGGGCGATAAAAAACGTCATATGGAAAATGCTCACTGATTAAATTTATTATGCTCAAACAGAACTAATCCTATACATCACACTTTCTCATTCAAAAAGGCACTTCCCTCAGTGTTCTTTGGGCGTATAAATCTTATCAGGGTATAAAGACATGTTGCACAATTCTCTACCGCAAACTTCAGTAGATAAGGATTTTGTAGCGAGATACAAACAGCTGATGAATATCCAAAACAATCTCGACAGTAAACTTAAGCTTACTTCCAAACAACAAAATTGTAATGATTCAGAACACTCGGAACGCTTACCTCTCCTTGTCCTCGCTTTTATCCGACGAAAGCAAATCCCGCAATCGATACCTAGGGCCAAGAGAATCAAAATCATTCACAACAGTAGTGACTGGAGCTCGTTTCGGGGAATTTAACGCAGTTTGTATCCTAACTTTTCTGCCCTCGATACCAGCCGCCATATTCTTTGAATTTCTCCACAGGCTTAGTCATGCGCAATTCTCGTTTTGTTTTATTTCCGCGGGAAAAATCTTCCCAATCAACAGCTGAGGAATATTCATTCGAAGAAACCATCGAAAAATATATTTGCGAGATATCTGCGTCAAAACCTTTGAGACCAGCCGCCTTCAGCAGACATTAGCTACAGCCCTCGTCAAATACCTCTGCAGGTTTATGAATTATTTAACCCATCGGCCGCCTTGTGAACAAACCGCACTGCGGTGGATACGTCATGTTTTCGGTGAAAGAATTCTTAGATCGGGGAGTGATGTTGTTGCAGAATCAAAATGAATACTGTTTTTTAATATGTATGTGCACAATGAGTTTAAAAGGTGCTAACTCTTACTGCCAGCTATTCTATCTAAGAACTCAAGATAAATAAAGTACACGTTGGAATTTAGTGGAAATTTACCATGAAAGGCCAAAGCCGCCTTTCTTAATGGACAAAACGTTGTTTGCAAGGTTTTCACTAGACTGTCTAGGCAAACTGTTAAAACGTCAAATAAAAAAATTCTGTCTCCCACATTTCTCACATTCTATTGTGTTATTTAAAACCTATAATAATGAATTCAAAATTTGCAGTGAATAATGAAGCACCTCTGATGCATTCGGGGAGTGGTCTACAACACGCCAGTCTAATTGAACCCGCGTAACTTTGACAAAAAAAAGTCTCTGTGGCTACAATATTCATTAGACATGTGACAGGGTACGGGAACTATTTAATTTGCTAAAGAACGGTAGAAAATAGCACGGTTAGGGAAGGAAAAATCTATTTTCAACACACCGGCTTAGAACACAGCCGAGAAATACTATTTTGTTTTGTTTTATTGCCCTGAAATTATTTTTCGACTCGAACTTTTGTAATTTGAAAGCTAAGTGACCTAGCGCCACAGGGTACTCAAAACTAAAAGCTTTCTGAGTGTTTTTAAAAAAGAACGGTGTGTTGCTTTGGCGATTTGTCAATTAATCGACAGGTGAAATACTTAGATGTTTTGGTTTCATGGCAACCTTTCGTAACATCATGTAAACAATTATTTTTTCTTGTTGTTCGTATGTTCAAAATCCAGCTACTTTCTTTGTTTAGCTCTACCAAAAAACAACAACCAGACAGGTCATACTGAGAAAATTTACACGAGTAAGAATACTAGTAGTAGAAAACATGCCCTCTTTATAAACAATGGAAAATCATACAATTCGGAAAAGCATCGACTTTTTGAAGAGTATCAGGCAGCTACTGATAGCGAATAGACCTGAACATTTATTTCTGGCCCGGGTTGTTCAAAAAATGGATAGCGTTGATCCTTTGGATAAATTGCTATTCAGTGGATAATATCAATTGGTTTTGTACCCGTTTATCCGGCACTGGATTGCGATTTATCCGGTGGATAGCGCTATCCACCACAGTTGAACAACCGGAGCCTGATCTTCAGGACCATCACATTACCAAAAGAAAATAATCATTATAAGGTTCATCTGTTCAGATGGAAGGCGTCCAGGGGGAGAGGGGGCAGTTTTTAAATAGTCCACGTGGAAGTTCTGTATTAACCATATAGTATGAAAGATATTAATTGACATTCACCGTTAAGTCCGTTAAAACATCCTTTCATGCATTTCAGTTAAAATAACTTATACAGCGCACTAAGGCCCAGTTCAAACGTCGAACTTCACATGTGCCCTAATGCAAATGAGCAAAATCTATTGTTCTTGCTCATTTGCATTAGATTCGGCACATGTGAAGTTCGACGTTTGAACTGGGCCTAAACATACAATGCTCTAATGCGCTATACATTACAAGAATAAAGTTCAGTAAAAAGCTTTTCTAACGGGCAAAAAGGTCTTCGCTTGAGTTTTAAAAGCAGACAAAGGCTATTGGCAGATCGAATGTCCCAGGAAAGCCAGGTGCCACATTATGTAAGACCTCAAAATTAAGTAATTAAAAGTATTTTAAAATCAATCGACAGTTTTACGGGCACACAGGACTGATGTAATGTGGCAGGATTTTGGTAATCAACACACTATGGAAGTCACTATTAGGCAAGCGCACGCATTTTGACTGCAACAAAGACTGAATCACTTTGTCTCGAGTAATCCCGCGTACAAGAGACAAGTACAGAAGTCAAGTCTGGTTAGTGATGAAGGCATGAATGGGAGTCTCGGTAACTTCTCTACTTAGACACTTCAGCGTATGTGCCGTCACCCTGGATCCAGACTTCCGTTCTCTGAATATCATGAGTGAAATTAAACCTCTGGCACCCAGGGTAATGTGCCGTATATGATAAAGAAAGAAAAACCAGAGCTGCAGATCTTCGTGACCCGAGAGCGCATTGCAAGAGTAGAAGCAGTAGTAAATTAAGTTATCTACGCAATTTTTAGCTCTTTGCATGTAAAGTTTAAGTAAATATCACTGGTTGGCAAAAGTGTTAATGAGCTAGCCACACATTCTTTGTAAAATTTCGAGTTTCTAAACCAGCATTGCACAAATACAATGAGGATCAAATTTCCAGAGAAAGCTAAGTGTACTTATTCGGAGTTAAATTTTTTCGTAGCTCGATCCATGAGGTCCATTGGTTAATGAGACATTAATTGCAAATAAAGATTCGCCTATAAAAACAGAGCAAACGGAATTGTCGATCGCTATTTAAGTCTTATAGTAAATAATACAGGGGCGGATCCGGGATTTTTCTTAGGATGGGGTACACCTCTATAAAGGAATGACGTAACCACGTAGTTTTTTTTTCTTTTCTTTGCAGAATACTAGTTATATTAGAAAGATGCAGGTCATCTGTGGAAGAGGGAGTGGGGGGGGGGGTTGCGCCCCCCCTGCACCCCTCCCCTAGATCCGCCCCTGTAATGTTTATCCAGTTTAGTTTCTTTCTTATTTTAGTGTCCCCAATTAGTAGAGGGTTTTTACCCTCGGCTAGGTATATCGACACTTAAATAAAGTCATTGTTCGTTGTTGTTGGTCATGCAATAAATCCGGCAAAACGGCTTAGAAACCGTATGGTCCATGATTAGAAAGAAAACACTTTTGGGTTAGTCATTCGTTTCGCAGTACCACAGCCATCTGCACAGTGTTATTGTCTGCTACCTATTTTAATCTTTATAAATAATCGAAACGAAAGGGAATTATTCCAAACAACATATTAATGTTCATAAACGATACTCTTGATCGAGTGTATAGTTCACTGACTAGAATCGGAATAAACTAATCGCAGACATGACATGATATATATGGTTAACTTGCTCAATCAGTCAGTTTTAGCAGGACAGATTTCCTTGAAATGATAAGTTTTACTTTCAGTGTTGTGGGAATTTTTGAATTGATATATGATTATTGATTAAGATTCCCCTGAGTTTTTATAATAAACTTGAGTAGCTAAGGATAAAATCATTTTGGGAAGAAGATCTTGACTGAGTCTTTCAAATTTTGCCTGAAAAGTGGTAGAAGAAACACAAAAATGGAAAAGAGAATAGCACGCGATTTTAATTGCTTTTCTCTTGCGATTTACCGTTTACAATGTTAGTCTTGTTTATGGTTATTACTGTCGGCTCGTAACTTCAGCTGTGAAAACGTCATGTACCCTTAAACCTGCGGTTATTGAAATTTGACATGAGTTTTACAAGATGTAGTTGGGACAATAGAAAGGGCTATATGTCATTTGTAGCTGTGTTGACAAAATATTTGACTCTTCATTACTTCAAAAAGTTCGGCTGTGCTTAATTTGCCAAGTCATGACTAAGTCATTGCTTTGTCGGTTTTATTTGTTATTTAATTTGTTTATTTTTCTCAACCCTGAAGCCGAACTGAATTCAGTGTAACACAGTATTGAAGAATTAAGATTATGCTCGCGGGTATTTAAATTATTTAAGTTCACTTATACTTTTAGCACTTCACTTGCTTGTAATATGCACGGCACGTTTTTATTGTGGCCACGATTTTTTTCAGTGCTGATCAATAAATTTATCAGACATATTACAGCTAGGTTTCTTCCTATCTGATTAAGAAGGATTTTAGTGAAAGAAAAACAGCCTATGAACGCCAGATGGTCTACGAAACATAAAAATGGTGTGAAACCAGAAATTGTTATTTGTTTGAATGGCAAGCCTTATAAAACAGTTGATAATATTCAAGAATTGTCTTCGGAAGGATATATAATGAAAAAATAAATAGCGAAATTAGAACCAAGTTTGCCGACTCGAAACTGATGTTACCGACATTGTAATATTTTTATCGCGCAGTACAATGAAAATCTACAAGCGTTGCCGTGAGAAACGAAACAACAAAATCATCATGAATATGTGTTGTGCATGTGTTGAATATATGAGTTTGGGTAAACATATCCATGGCGGCGAAATGGAAGCTATATAATAATAGTCCTTCGAAGCTAGTGCCGATATTCTTAAGTGGACAACTGTCCGGTTTGTATTCTTGTATTTTTATGCAGCTCCACGCGTTAAGAGAAAGTCAACCCCCGTATAAGGACGAAACCTGGTAATATTCACGCGAGATAACGTAACGCTTCCTAACATATCAACAGCTCACGTAGCGGGGTTCTGTGGATTTTACGTATTTAAAATGCGGTTTGTCGTCACTTCATACCTTGGATGACTTGCTAAGCTAGGATGAAGCGGAGGAAATAGCATTGGTACTCCGTCCGACGTCTGCCGGTTGGTTGAAATTCCGTTTGCCATCTTGCAGAATTTTGTTAATACGAGGAATTAAGAACTAGGCGAACAAGCATATATAATTCATCCGATATCGAAAAATTATTGTGCTTCTGAAGGGCTTCCAGCGGTTGCATGACTTCCCTTTGTTCTTTGACCAATTGGAACGCGAGGTGATCGTCAGACGGGCAGGTGATTGTCCCCTTTTTCTGAATTGAAATGTTACTGAAGTGATTAATATTACTTGCAAATAGGACTCGCCGTATTGAAAAAAAATAATCACTTCTCTTGGTGTTTTTGTTGTCAGAAGATCGAAGGAGGAGAAAGATCTTTATCAATCATGTTATCTGTGTGATTTCGAAGCGAAACTTGTTCAACCTTTGTGAGAAATTTGTTTTGTGTTTCGTGCTGACATAATTGCCTGAAGTAACTATGAAGTTCGTGGAAAAAAAGAGAGAAATCATAATAATGGAGATTTTCACAAAGAAAAGGCGTCGGAAACTGTTAAATTGTGGTTACTTGAACGCTTCACTGAAAAATAAATGGGTCTTATGCAAAATTATCATATCTTATCCGATTTTAAACCGCAAACCGAGTATGCACTTAAATTATACGTGTTCTTAATATGCTAAATAGAAACAATTCTCGCTTTCCCGAGAAAAACAATGGTTAATGTCCAAATATTTTCTCTTGTTAATGTTTAATTAAGGCACTATCATTTCACTGGAAGTTTTAAGTGAAAAATCGTCGGACTTGGCAAGGCATGAGTAATATATTTTGTGAAATATATTCTGGTTTAAATTGCAATCGGGTTATTTTTTATGTCATATTTGCTAGTTTTCAGATGTTAAACGGTTCCTTTTCGTTCTCATGCGAAAGATAAAATAAAGGATTAACATTAGCCAAAGTTTAAACTTGAAATACTGATGTAAACAGATTTTGTCCTAAAGGAAGATTATTATAGAAGTTCCCTACCTAAACCTTCATAAGTTTGAATTGTAGATCCAGGCAGTTCCATATGTCACCAGCTGTTTATGGTGCAAATCAACTACATTGGAACAGGAGGGGGCATTAGAGCGCCACGGGGGGGGGGGGGAGGGGGTGGGATAGTCATCCGCAAAGCCGCCAAAAAATACAAACTCTCCCCCGAATAGAAAGCTGCCTGTGTATAGCCGTTGGTCAGGATCTGTTTCTGAAAATAATGCTTTCGCTTTACAAATGGTCGTTGCCTTTTTACAATAATTTTAAATGATAAAATTAAAGAAATGCAAATGAACCATAAATGAATTCTTGTCCACGTATTTCTAATAGCAATCTTGGTTACTGAATTAAACGAAAGAAAACCCATAACTCTTAAAAGATAGATAAACAGCGTCTGGCAATTTAAATATTTTAATTTGCTTTAATTCCAGTTTACATGTAAAAATTCTCAGCCCCTTTTTTTTATTTTTATACCGTTTTGCCCTTAAATATTAGTTTTAAGCAAGAGAAAATGTTTTTCAAAGGAATTATTTGTCCATATCGACCTTTCGTCCAGCTTCTAGCCACGTATCAAATCATCACAGCAATGGATAGACGACAGGTGAACAACTTTAGTTTTCAATGTTGTTTTTCATATTATTCATTAACTCACACAGACAATTAGTCTCCGATAACTTGATCCGAGGTCATCTCTTCGCGGTAGGCCAGACTAATGGACATTCGTGTTACGTCACCAACAACCAGCCATAACAAGAGGCCTGACTCGTGTGTTTCATCAGGATTTCCAAACACCAAGAAGTGGGTTAAAAAACAAGGGGGTAGGGGAGGGGAGTAATATATCAAACACGAGGAAGAGTGTTTCATCAGGATTTCCAAACACCAAGAAGTGGGTTAAAAAACGAGGGGGGAGGGGAGGGGAGTAATATATCACACACGAGGAAGAGTGTTTCATCAGGATTTCCAAACACCAAGAAGTGGGTTAAAAAACCAGGGGGTAGGGGAGGGGAGTAATATATCAAACACGAGGAAGAGTGTTTCATCAGGATTTCCAAACACCAAGAAGTGGGTTAAAAAACAAGGGGGGAGGGGAGGGGAGTAATATATCAAACACGAGGAAGAGCGTTTCATCAGGATTTCCAAACACCAAGAAGTGGGTTAACAAACGAGGCGCAACCGAGTTTTTTTTACGATAGTAGAACAAGGAGCAAAGGACCGCGTACGAAAATGCTGCCGGAGTACGTAGGATCTATAGAAGATCTGATCAGCCAAAAAAAATAATACAAACATAGTGAGCAAAGCTGATACTACATAGAACATTAAACGCAACCACGACATGATAGAGCCCAAAGTGAAAGCCAAAATGCAACCGTGGACAGCTGTTTCGACCTGGTTGGGTCTCGTCAGCTCCTTGTGCAAACATTTGAATTCGAGCTCTCATTGTTGCCATCACCACGAGCGATTAGATAGAGAATTGGCGTTCGCGCTAACTTTTCTATCTTTTTGCTGCTACACCATGCTGACGAGACCCAACCAGGTCGAAACAGCTGTCCACGGTTGCATTTTGGCTTTCAGTTTGGGCTCTATCATGTCGTTGTCGCGTTAATTGTTCTACGTAGTATCAGCTTTGCTCACTATGTTTGTATTACTATTTTTGGCTGATCAGATCTTCTATAGATTCTACGTACTCCAGCAGCATTTTCATTCGCAGTCCTTTGCTCCTTGTTCTACTATTGTATTATTTGGGACCGTAGGTCTTTTCACATCCGATATGCTGCTCATTTTTTAAGACCTTTTTATATGGTATTGGCCATGTATTCGCTGAGGGATGGTACATGTCTATCCTCACTTTCTTTATCGCGACAACGACATGATATTTCAAATTCTTTGCCTATTACTCATGGTCACGCGCCGCTGTGTCGTAGGTCAATTGGCAAACATTTGAATTCGAGTTCTCGTCGTTGCCATCACCACGTGCGATATGGTAGAGAATTGGCGTTCGCGCTAGTTTTTCTATCTTTTTTCTGCTACACCGTGCTGACGAGACCCAACCAGGTCGAAACAGGTGTCCACGGTTGCATTTTGACTTTCAGTTTAGGCTCTATCATGTCGTTGTCGCGTTAAATGTTCTACGTACTATCAGCTTTGCTCACTATGTTTTTTACGAATTGGAAACACATTGTTTTGACGAATCATAATGCTTTATTTAGTTTCAGTATAGTCTCCTGCGCAGCCGTTATTTGTGTCGTCACGCAACGATCCTCCCCAATTCAAATTGAATTCAATATTTTGCACTGATACTATGTGTTTTCGACAACTAAAATGAGTCGACCACTATAAGAGGCCGAAATTTTTCTTTTCAGTGCGTGAGCTTTGTAACTAAAGTTCACTGCGCATGCCAACTTCGTTTCCAGTGCTAGCCGCGCCGCTACATCACTTGGTATTTGTCGAGAACTGTCTCTACTACGGTGTGGCACTGAATTTTTGTAAGAGTTTAACTTTGTGACCTTTTGTGGATGGGTGATGTTTTTGTGTTTTGTGGGAACTATTTTTTTGCGATTAGGAAAGACACGCCGCGACTTCTTTCGTCTTTCACACTTTTTTGTTTTCATATGTGTTTCTGTTGCTGTTTCTTAACGCTTACTGCGCATGCTCCAACGTTCAACACCTGTGTGTGAAAAAGGTTTTTCTTGCTGGGGATTAATTTGTAGGAAGTTTCTTTCAATTAGAATTACAATATTTTTGGTTTTTATTCGAGTACATGCATTCGAAATACAAGTGAAACAACATGCAGATATAATCCACCGTAGGAAAAAAGATGGCGGCTGTTCATTTTACCACAATACCTTGCGGACCTAACACGGCACATAAGGCACAAAGAAAGCCAAATTTTTACAATATTTGTTCCAGTACTATGGACAATGTGTAGACTAGGTTTGAAGATTTTATAACTTTTCTTTACATTTTTATGAACGTTGTTAAGGTTTTTGTGCGCTAAGAATTATGGGTAAATGTACCAGTCGCCATCTTTTTTCCTAACGAGGATTACCTCTTGCCCTTGTCTGGCATTGAAAAATTGTCAATTTATCCTACACTTTTAGTAGCTAAATACATGTAGTGCACCGACTGCAGTTTCACTGTTTTATTCCTGAACGTTTAGTTTCTAATTTTATCGTTTTGTTTCTGAACGAAAGAGACGTTTTAAGTAAATGGACACTAACACGATTTTACAATACGTGTAAAAGGTAATGTTTGTATATAATTTCGACAGTGGGCGTAACTTTTTGCGGAGAAGATTTTTGCGGATCGTGAAAAAGAACCCGCAAACATCGAAAAATAGCACAAATTAGAGCCTGCAAAAAAGTTGGTGGCACACGATATACTAGGAAAAACGACTTGTCGACGATAAAACTGCCGTGTTTGTTATCGACAACTAAAGTAGGTTTACTTTTGAAAAGGAAAATTGTACGTTTGGTTGCTTCACAGACTGGTTCATTTGTTAAATAGTTGTCGATAACAATTGGTCTAGTCAGTCTAGGCCCTTGGAACGTATTTTTTTATATTAATTCGTTCTTTCTCAGTTACCTTCTTTATAACAGATATGTAAAGCAAATAGTGTAATGCATGATATTGTTTTTAGTACGTCTTTCTCCCGAGCGATAGTCTTTTAGCTTTTGGATTATCCTGTGAACAGGTTCCTAGTGGACCTAGTTGGATATAGGAGAAGATAAAAACCAGTTTTTCGACCAGAGTTTCAGTATCAATAAACTCCCGCCATTAAAACTATGCCTGGAGCCGGACACACGAGGGACAGAGTTCGCACCGCTTTATTTACGTAAAAAAGTCCAGTCGATGTGTTTTTTAACAACTGAACTGTTAAGTAAAATAAGTTCGTTGTTGTTGTTGTTGTTATACTGAACCTATGGCTAGTTCTTCACTGACATTATGTTTGCATTGCAACTATTCCATCTCGATGTCGTGATGAGAAACGTAAATATTAAATTATGATGCGAAAAATGAATATTTAAAACTTTTTAAGACGAAGATAAGCATTATTGCCACTGTACATGTTTAAAACCTAGGAAAACATGCGGAATTTCCCCATCTCTTGTCAAGGATTCAAGAAGTCTGTTGATCGAACAAAAAAAAAGCAACGGATAACGCCAATTTTCGATATTGTTCAAAATAAGGCATTCCCCGTTTCGACTCGTTTGTATGCTCATACAATACAGCATTCGTACCCAAAACAATGAATCCTTTTAGAGTTCATCAATTATGCAGACAGTGAGACAAGTTAACTTATTCTTAATACGTCAACATTCGCAATTTGTCGTCTGAAAGTTATTGTATTCTATTATCATTGACTATTCGGGAGTCCAAATGCAAATTTGTGCAGATTTCGGGGAGCGTCGCGCTGCAAAAAAAGAATACTAATAATAACACCAGAATTGTGAAGTCGTTTTAGAAAATTTTCGCCTTAAATATAAACTTTATGCTGTTTTGCAGTTTGCGAAATGAAACATCGGAAATATCATTGCCAAAACGTAGCAGTTTAAGAATGGTTAATCCATTTTATCTAATCGGCGGTTACAAACGCTTTGGGCACCAAAACATACAGCCATAAGAACTGACAAATTTCAAACAAACTGCTAGGCGTCTTTATGTTTTACGCATGTAAACGTGAATTGCTAGCAAAAGGCTAGAATGAGTCATAAACTCTATTTCTATAGAAATGCATGATTTTATTGGAAAGTTTTGGGAATGCGAGCAAGAGATGTCTTGTATTAAAATTCTTTAAAAATATAATGAAGGACAATACTGCAAACAAAACAATTTGCATGTTTCCTACTTTTGAACACAGGTAGTTTCTTATCAGAAATAGGCATGGTATATCAGTGCTCAGGAGAGCTATTAAAAGAACAGAGTGTATTGTACACCAAATGAACTTGGGATTGCCATGCCAAAATATTGAATTAACACTCAGGGACACAACTAGGCTGAGATACTTAGCAAAAAAATTATCTGCACAGCACGATACATAATATATTACATATTACATCGGCTTTGAGTTTAAAAGTTTAACAGCAAATTTTTTTAAAAAATTTGAACCGAAGGGGGAATAATACTGCCAAATTTAAAAAGGGTTGACATCCTGCACAAGACAATAATAATAGGTGCGATTAGACATCGTGATGTTTTAAACGAGTTCGCTTGATAACGCCCGGTTCGACCTGGTAGCTTAGCTGAAACCTTAAATGGTTTTAGAAAGAGTACGCGCGAATGTTTCATAACAACTTTTGGCTTTTATGCATGCAAAAATAAAAAATACCTTGACTCGCTGTCACCGGGAGTTAGCAAATCCCGGAATATTGATTTTCTCTGAGCAACTGGAATGCCTTGAGGACTTTTTGGCGAAGATGTTGCCGTCTCTACGTGTGCGTCTTCCATTATTTCATTATTGTTTAGAATACATCGCCTCGACGACTTCGTCTCTCACGTTTTTTTTTGTTTTTATATGTATTTCTGCTTGCTGGTTCTTAAACGCTTACTACGCATGCTCCAACTTGCAACACCTGCATATGTGAAATAATTAGGCGCTTTTTTCATTTATGTATTTCATCATATCATGTGTTTCTCTTCGAGTTGCTTTTATTTGCTGTATATTTTTGACAGTTCTGCACGCTGAACAAATATCAGCCTGGGGCGAATTTATTGTTCAACGGCAAGGTTGCCAAGAGGGTTCAATTATTCGCCAAGAGGTTGATTGAAATTGGATATTAAAAGTTTTTATGGAGATTTTTGTGAGACAATTCGCATCCTGTCATCAAAAGTGATTGAACGTGTATAGATAAAGACATAGTGAGGCAACGCACTGATAAATAAACGAAATTGCACGACAAGAGTTTTAAGAACAGAAAATGCTTATTGTCAAATGTTTAAAGGCAGCTGCTCCCCACAGCTTCTACGAACCGGAATCAACGCATTATATTGCTAAAAGATAATTGTCGTAAATTATGATATTTATTACGACGAAAGAAACTGTCTTTCCCGCCAAAGATATTTTAACGGCGGTCAAGGATAAGTTGAAATTTTTTTCCGTAGATCAATCAATTTCAGTTTACATTTAAGTGTACACGTCTCTGCTTACAATGATTTTAATGACTTACTGAAATGGTGTTTACTTACGAGTTTGTCATTTTTCGCAGTGGCCACAGTTGTCAATCTCTAGAGATTTATTCAATTGGCTACGACTTGACTGTCTTCTGCCTAACAATCTCTGTACACAAAACGCACTGAATTCAGTCTAATCCAGAGGCATCCTATCCTCGTTGGTGTATTATGATCAAGGGTCGCATCTCACGCAAATACGTTTTGTTGACTCGCATACTGATCAGCTCATGTATGACACCCGCTTTGATGAATTATCTTTTATTAAAATTGGTTTCTGTATTGCATATATTCATTTAAATTACTTGACGTTCAGAGACGAAGCTTTGAAGGTAAACTTCACAAAAGTATAAATTAAATTCGGAGAAGAGAAATAGTTTTTTTTTTGAGCGATCGATACCAATTTGCTCGTGTTCCACAATTTGTGTTTCTGTTTGTAATGATTGATATTTTTATAACCTTTCCGAACCTTTGTTTATTTAATCAGCTTCTTATAAATTCTTAAAACAAAATATGTGCTGGAGGTTTTCAAGGAAAATTATCTGCCATTACTTTTTGACAATTTTCAATCAGTAATAATCCAGTTCTTGGGTATAGGAACTGGTTTCACTAGTTTTTAACTCAGTGCATCTTTTTCTTTTTCCCATCAGTTTGGCACAGAACAATACAACGAATAAATAGACGTATATTTGTTGTAAACGCCCAGACATAGATCATAAATTTGTCATACGATGAACCTTTTTATTTGCAATTGTTAGAGGTTAACCTATGCACTCCCATTGTTGCAGTGTTGATACAGGTGTGCGTTTCTCAACTTGAAGTTTCGAAAACGTTTCGAGCCCCAATGGCGATTTATATGCAGAATATTTACTAGATCATAAATATTTCATGATGAACTTTTTATTTGCAATTGTTAGAGGATCATTTGTGTTTCAATAACCTAGGTGTATTTTTCTCAACTTGAAGTTCCGAAAACGTTTCGAGCCCAAAAGGAAATGCATATCTACAGAATATTCACTAGCGCAGATTCAATTTGAGTTCATTATGAACGCTAAGCAGTGAAATACTACAAAACAAGTCGGGTTGGTTTTTGGGTTATTTAAAACTATTTGAAATATATTTGAAATATATTTGAAATAGCTCTCTTACCCGAAAAGCCTTTAGGAGTTTTGAGAAACACAGGTCTTTACTCAAGTGTTGTGGATCGAACTTTAGAGACCTTGATGAAGTCTTACCTGAACGTAACCATTCAAGTGAAAACTCGTCAGTGGTATTGTACTGTGGTGCTGTTTATTATGCTGTACAAGATGGTTCTAACTTTTGATACTGTGGATGAAATCCTAAAGTGTGACCGTTCAAATGAAAGCTATTGAGCAGTACTTTATTGTCGTGCTGTTTATTATGCTGTACAAGGTGGTTCTAACGTTTGAGTCTGTGGATGAAATCCTAATGTGTGACCGTTCAAATGAAAGCTACTGAGCAGTACTTTCATGTGGTACTGTTTATTATGCTGTACAAAGCTAACTGTCGAGTCTGCGGATGAAATCCTGAAGTGTGATGCTTCACCTCATTTGCTGTGATGAAGCTCGCTTAATTTGTCGGTACAAATAACAATAGGCCATTTCCGAGTTACTTTATGCCTCGTTGTCAAAGCGAGGCTAGGTATGGAAATGAGTTTTTATTGAAATAGAAATAAAACTCATTTCCATATGAAAGGTTATGCACCTAGCCTCGCTTTGACAACGAGGCATAACGTAACTCGGAAATGGCCTATTAGACTCATAATGTTGATTTTTCAGCCAATTGGATGCAAGACTTGATTGATGTGTTACATTATTTACGTTTTATGTGATTGCAAGTTAGATGTGATTAATTTGAAAACCGCTTGAGCCACCACTTTGATCGTAGTAGACAGGGCTATGTCCAATCATAAATTCTGCAGCAGTCTTAAGCGTGGCAAGTCTTAAAAAATCTGGCATATTATAAGTGAGTGTACTTGCTACTTGAGTGATAAAGAATAGACATGCTTCGTCCTTGACTAACACATTGTGGATGTGGTAAAAAAAAATCCTAGAATAAAATCTTGCTAATTGTACGTTTGATCCAAAGTTGGAATCTGATCAGTCAAGAGGTATTCAGATTTCCAGATATGTCCGCGGTGCATGCTATCAGTGAATACAACTTGAAGCGATTATAATTTTGACTTAACCAGAAAACTCCCTAGTCCTCAGCTTTCTCTAGTAAACATACTCGTTGATTCTTATGAACATAAGTGAGACAGAGTGAAATCAGGACGGCCTAATCTATTTGCTCGGTCTTATTGATTTTTCGCATGCAACCACCCGGAAATCAGTGGGAAAGGACAGCTCAGTTATTTTATGCTTCTTCTTTTTTCATATGAAAAAGATGCCTTTCTTGGTATCTGTATGAGAGTACCTTCTTTAAGTTATCATTTATTGTTTTAACGTTTTAATGATTACAAAGAAATTTCACTAGAAAAAGATAAACTTAACTTCTTTAACATATCTATTGTAACAATCTCGTTATTTCGATATTTCGGGTTTTAAAGGCCCTAGACTATAAGACTGCTTTCGTATTATTACACAGCGTTCAGAGTCTTGTATCCCAAACTGAGCCTTCGTTGTCGAGACCAGTGGTCGAGGGGTGAAATCGCTTCTCAAAAAGATTGAATGTCTCAAAGGTGTGTGGAGTCCATGAGCTGCAACTCGGTTTCATCATCGTCGAGATCAAGTTGATGATTGTATCGTCCATTTCTGTTTTCAGGATGATTGACAGCTGTCAGAGCCTCTCTAGCTCTGTTAAACGCGTCTCTCACATCTCTGGGCGTTCTGATTTGAAACACGTCATTTATCTTCTTCTTCGCGTCTTCTTGAATCGCCATCAGTAATTTCTCGCGGAACAAGTTCCCCAGTATCTCTTTTTCTAGCTTCTCGAATTCATCACTGTTCGGAAATGTGTCGTCTGCGAAGCAGCATCTCCGAATGCAGACGATACCCAGCGAAAACAGAGTGGCCGCGACTAGGATGCCGAAACCGAGGATCTGGGATTGCGTGTGCATCTTGAGGATGTTACTCTCGGTTGACTCCTCCTAGGGGGAGGAGAAAAGCAACAAACAGTTACATGGATACATACTCCCCCTAGGGGGGAGGGGGGAGCAACAAACAGTTACATACATACTCCTAGGGGGAGAGGAGACAAGCAACAATCAGTTACATACATACATACATACATACATACATACATACATACATACATAAATACTCCTCTTGGCGGGGGGGGGAGGTGAGCAACAATCAGTTACATACATACGTACATACTTAATCGACTTTCTCAAATTAAAGGGGCTTTTCAAAGACAATATTTACCTAATCTAAATATAATATACTAACACAATTGACTACGAATTAAAGTAAAAAAGTAAATATCAATAATAAAGTCCTTAAGAGTTCCATAGTTCTTTTAACCCTGATTTTCAGAAAGCACGAAAGTGAGATTGGCCTTGTTTGGAAAAAGTAGAAAAGAATTAATTTCAAGTCAGCTGGAAAAAGTTAGGATTTTTCTTACTTGTAGCAGTTCGGTATCTTGAACACCACTGTGGCATCCGATACTGGGTGAACCGCCAAATCTCGAGCACACAAAAATCTCTCCTTTTAACAAGGCGATCGTTATGTAAGCGGTGGGAGCGAGAAATGGTTGAAAGAGTCTACTTAGTGACTTCATACGGCAGTTGCATCTTTCATTGAAATGCTTCAGTCTGCTGGTGTCCAGTAACGACTTCCAGAAGCCACCACTCATCATGAAACCGAGGCCCAACAGAAAGAGGGCGGGGCCAGCCATCATAACCATGCTGTACATGAAGTAATTAGTGCAAGGACATCTAGCGAGACAACAAAATAATGTTAGACGACTCTGTTTTGTGTTTATTTCAATTTTAGAATGCTTCGAGGGGGGATCACAATGAAATGCCATCTTAGAACTATCTGTGATTGGTTTTTATGGATTTATTTCATTAACGTTTCATGTAATCCACAAATACTTTCGCTTAGCCTGTAGATCAAGGTTGTGTGAAGTTTCGTGAATTTTTAGGTGTTTTGGGGAGTATGTGAGAGGAAAAGGATGGGGGGGGGGGGGGGTGGATTTGCGAACTTTGGGAAAATAACAAATATTGAAGAATTGATGAAGTTTTCAAATTAGAATATGAAGTTAGTAATTGAAGTATATGGACACCAAAACAGCCTGCATCAATCTAAGGTGCTCTTGCGTGGGTGTGAATTGTTTGTTGGTGTTCCAAAAACAATTTTCTTTTTTCTATCCCTTCTTCGATCTCTAACTTTTTCATTCAAGTTCAACTATAATCTCCCGCTTAACAAGAGTTTTAACTACTAGAAAGGGGACGACATCTCCTCCATTCCACACCGTTGGGTGTAAAATGCAAACACACACGTCTTTCAGTCATGACCCCGGGTTGAGTCCAAATGCTAGAGACTGAAAAATGCGGTCCTTTAGGCCTAATTTTTTGAAAAACCTTTCATAGCTTCCCGTCGAAATCCCGTGAGGCCTTTTTTTTAATTCATAGAGGGAACACTTTATCACCAGAAGCAGAAGGTATTAACCGAAGGAATGAACGCTGAACTCAGTTTTATATCATACACTATATATTATTTTTATCTTATGTTTATAAGTGTGCTGTCTACATGTCATCTATTAGCCAATCATTTATAACCATGTAATTTTCAAATTTTAAGAGCCGTTACAATGTTTTCTTTCAGTACAGCACTGGCCCTGAGGAAGACTAGTTCTATTAATCGAAATATTTTGGCCATTAAATAAATCTGCCCTTTGCCGTAGTGCCAGCCTTGCATTTGGTTTTAAATTCTCAATTTTTGGCAAGGGGGGTGGGGGGGGGGGGGGGGGGGGGTGATCAGCCACCGTGCACTGGGTATACGTTTTGAAGTTGCACTTTCAAAAATCTCCGTTCACGTTTCAAACAAAAATGAGCGCAAAGGCTAATCATGCTTCTAGTGTCATGTTCGTGTCCAGTACAGTTTTTTTATGTTGAATTCTGGATAACGAATTAAACAAATGGTTGTATAAACTATGAATGAGCGGGCTACTGAATTTGACAAAAGACAGTTTGCGGATTCTGGTATTATTATCATTTTCACAAACGACATTTTTCCGACTTCACCGGTTTTCGAAACTTGAATGTACTGCTATACAAATGCAAATTTTTACAGCTATTTCCTTATGACAAAATTAGGCTTCCCTTCCTACCATTTTTATGAACGGCGTAAACAAGTGACATTAACAAAATTAACCACTAATGAATTCGGTAGAAAAAAGAAATCAAATTGGAAGGTTTCGCGTGATTTGTGCCATTTGTTTATCGTACTTTTCCAACAAACTACCATGGAAATAATGTTTTGAACTAGAATTTCATGAAACGCTTAAACTAAAAGAATCCTATTCAAGTAGCGAAGAAACCGTTTCACAATTTTTACTGTATAAGATTTGGTGAATTCTTTTCAGTTCCAATTATGCTACATCAATTATTGATTACCGAATGCCTGACCATGTTAAGACATGTGTGATTTTATAAAACGTAGCAATGATATATCAACCGATCACCAAGTTTGGCAAATTAGAAGTATTGAGCCGGATCGGTCAAATGCAGGCCAACGTGACGAAGACATATCAATTTCCCTGCTTTCATATCGGTGTTACTTCCATCAACCGAACATACTAGATTGTTTTTCTTGGGAAATTTGTAGTTGACTTTCATTTGTTTATAAGCACGAAAGTTATGAATAAATGATATCGTTCAAAAAGGCCAGCTGTAGCGTGTTTCCCCGCAGTACTGAAAAATCTCAGCTGTTTTTTCTCGTTTTTCCTGTGAATGATTTGAAAATAACGAAAAACGAAATATTGATTGTTAGTCTTGCTGCAATGTAAAGCCGGAGAAAATGTGTTATTTTTTATTCTTTCAATAGTGTTCTTGTTTTCCTTACTATTTATCGAGGATTACAAAATAAATAAAATAGAATAGAATAAATAGGAATTTCAGTGGAATCTACGAGGCGGCTCTTACTTTTCATTGTTTCCGGATCGAATTGGAATTTGAAAATGTTGGGTTTTTTTGGAGGAAGGAAAACCGAAGTACCCGGAGAAAAACCCTCGGAGAAAGGACGAGAACCAACAACAAACAAAAAAAAATAAAAGCACAGATAAACAGCCTCTCACCAGCTGTCTCACCGTAGAGAATTTGTTCGTGCGCGCGGCGAAATTACAACTACATGTTCATGTTGTGAAATACTGAGAAACTGTAAAAAACGTTGGGCTCTGTAGCAGGAAACGATGATGTAAAATAGAATAAGGATATCTGTTTCCCTCAAATAACGGCTGTTTACACCACTCTCGAGATCGACCGTCTCCCTTCATCGACCATCTTATGAAACGCCTTTGATTCACATCTCAGCCTTATGCTGCAATGATTTCGAATCATACGATAAACAACCAATTTATCTTCCGTGAGCAACCACTTTTTCTGATCTGAGCCGTTGGTCGCTACAATCGACTGTATTCCAGTTTAAAACTGAGACAGCCTTTACCCCCAACGTTTTCACTACGTATTAAGGACTTTTAAAAACGTACACATACAGTTTACTCCGTGAAGAATCAACTCACCGAGGCCAGGATGACTCAAACACTAGATTTATATACCGAAGATACTTCATTTACCTGAACAGTTGTGTTCTTATGAACTCCTCAAATCCATAAATGACCACTAGGATGATTGAATTTTGAATTGTTCCTTTTGAATGCTTGAAGCGTCTTTCAAGCGCCCCAAGAACATTTTCCATTTTCGCCAGCTTACAGTCACTTTGGAAGTAGATCTTGCCGCTTTCAATTCTAGTAAATATCAATAACGTTAACTCACATAAACCGATTTCATTTAATTTCCTAGTCCTATGAAATAGCTACGAATAATAACTTGGTTTGGCAAATTATCTTATCGGTATCTCCAGGCATTGTTCTGTGGTATTCAGATGGTTTTATGCGTTCCCTACTGGTTGTAAAAATTACCACAAGATGATGTGTATCTACAAGAAAAGTCGGTGTTCGGAAAAAACAAATTTGTAATGAAACTCAGCCATTAATCTTTTATGGCATGATTGTTATGGTCGAGCCGGGCTTTCAGTGCGACCACCGCTCCTTTGTCAATAATAACAAATCTTTCAGGTAAATCAAATAAGAGGCGCACGCAAGCGCGGTGTTGTTAAAAGGTCTGGATGGGTTAAGTGCAGCCCAACCCAGGCGTTTCCGGCTCGTTTAGCCTGGACTCTATCTACCTCGAGCTATGACGTCACCTTTAACACTCGCCGAGGAAACACAGGAACACGTTATGAGCTTTGAGCTCTGAAATTGATACGATCACCTCGTTACAACGACCAAAAAGAGTTCATGCACTCATTCTGTTAACAATATGCTGGGTTCTCTATACTTTTACTTAACTGTGTCCCCCCAAATTTGAAGTTTGGAAACACTTTGAGATCACAAAAAGTAGGTAGCCCCAAATATCCTTGTACTCTCACCTGAACTGCTTTTTCGCAACACCATATATAAAGGGGTTGATAGTACTGCTTAGATAAGCCAAGAACCCGTGTGTTAAGTACGCCTGGCGTAGCAAAGTGGGTTTCCCGCGCGCGGCGTCAATGCAATCTATTACACAGATAGGAAGCCGGCAAATAGCGAAGCCGGCCATCACTGCGGCTAAAGTCTTGGTCACTTTAGCTTCTTCCACGTTTGCTCTGAGGTGCTCGGGGTTATGTGTGTTTGAGAAAACTTCATTTGATCTTGAACCTCTGTTGAACACTTTTGCGTAGCAGATTGTAATTATTGTTAAGGGAGTTGCTATAAACACGCATACAGTAACAGCGGTATAAACAATGTTGGTGACTGTGCACATGCACATTGCTTTTCCTGGTTGAAACTTGTACCGGCCTTTATAAAAAATAGGCGGAGGCACCGAGCCAACGAGCGCGAAAAATCACAAAGCAGGAGTGTATGGGTTCAAGGATCGAAGGAGGCATCGAGTTTCCTTGCTTTTATGAAATTGGCGTCAAGAAAGGACTTAGAAGTCTAAGGATAGAACTGAGAGACAAACTAGTACAACTCGTCCCGACCACTGACAATACAATATAGGTAGACATCCGGAGACCACAGTTAAAAGTGGCAGTTAAAAACATGAAACTGGACAGACGAAATTCTTCTCATTTGTTTATCATTGCTGTTGATTTTTATTACGGTATTGCTGCATTTATTACTGCGGTATCATTGTTACGTATCTTATTTCTATGAAACACCATCTATATACTATGGAATGCAAATAAAATGCTGTTCATTTTTCATTTCGGAAAAAAGAGCTCGCGCCAGTTTTATTTAACGGTTTTTGTTCCCCGAAAATAACGACCCCCGAAAGTAACAAGACCAAAAAGCTGCTAATTCCGAAAGTAACGATGGTCATTACTATCGGAACTTAACGGTGCAAACTTTGATCAAGGAAACCTTGACAGCATGAACCGGCCTATACAATGCGCTATTTCTATTTAAACGCATTATTCTATTCCCGGATCTGCTGTCTCATAATTACTATTTGGTTTTGACAAAACTGGTGGAAAGCCGAGGAGGGATCAATAGGTTGTTTAAACAAATCATTGCGACACAAGTTACAGCTGTTACAGGAGCATGCCTGAAAAATTCGTTGCAGAGTTGTTGCAGTCGTCGAGAAACCGGTACTTTTCGCAACGCCGGATTGCGGCAACGGTACGGCAAATGTTTGTTGCAAGGTACATTACAACAGGCAATTTTCCATGCAACTTGTGTCACAATAAAGTTGTACTAGTGATAAATGTGATTCTCTTAGCTGTTAAATATATACCTTTATAGATTTGTTGGATGGTCCTTTTATGGTAGTCCTTAACAAACACGTCGCCATATTGTTCAAAGTAAGATATATTAAAATAGCTTTCATTACAATTTTGCTGCACAATGAATATCAAAGTATTATTGTACCGAGCAGAATTCGAGCAGAATTCGAGCAGAATTTCGTTGTCAAAGCAGAATTTTGAGCAGAACATGTGATTTTTACAAGCATTGCCGGCAGACAGAATACGCCAATTAACGAGCAGAATTTATCCAAGCCTAGATCTCGGATAAAGTTTAACAGGAAAAGTACAAAGCGATGCTGCACTCCGATCATCTCGAGTTTTAAATAAATTGAACTTAAGGCACACGTGAATTTTCAATGAAATTTTAAGCAGTTTAAAGAAGGGATAGAAGAAAGAAAACGATTTTTGAACATCAACAGACAGTTGATCGACACCCACGTAAGAGCCCCCCAGGTTGACTATTTTGGTGTCCATGTACTATTTTTTTAACTTCAAATTCTAAAGAGCACCCCAGGTTGACTATTTTGGTGTCCATGTACCATTTTTTTTTAACTTCAAATTCTTATTTTAAAACTTCATTACATCTTCAATATTTCTTACATGCCTAAATTTTACGATCGGGAATCCTTAAAGAAAACCTCCTCCCAAACACACCCAAACATTCACAAAACACCTATAACATAAATCCATGAGATGAGAAGAGAGTTATTGGATTTTATTGAAACATGAACGAGTCAGGTATTTCCATTAAAGCCAGCAATGTTAGATGGACCCCCGCCTTAAATGGGAACAAGTATATAGCTTTCTTGACATTTAATCCAATTACAGTGCCAGATACATCCATTTGATATAGATACAAGTAAATATGACATTGAAAAAAAAATCAACTAAAAAATAATTTGAGCAAAATGCTCCCCGTCCCAAAGGACTTACTAGCCAAAGTAAACTTGTCCGACGAAGACAACGCATAACGCGCAAATAACAACTAACTCCGGCGAGACAACCACGCCTTAACAACTAAATTTGACAAGGACTCGGCCATAACAATTGAATTCGGCGATAAAGCACTCGCTCGCTACCATGAGCTAATCACCCTAAAACCAGCGAAAAACTCGAAGAAAATAATAAATGGGAGTGATACACAAACTGGCAATAACAACTACACTTAACTCTCGTAAAATGAACAAACTAACTACCCACCAAATCAGCAGCCGGTTCTTGGAAGAACAGCCTGTGCTTGACCGCCTTAAAGGTCGTCATTGTGCTGGGCCGGAGCAGGTTGGTCTGCTTGAACAGGAGCAGCTGGGACGTTGCTTGTTGAAGTACACATGCAATTTTTTAAGCGATTTTTGTGGCGCTCTCCAATACAATTTTTGTCGCAAGTGTAAAGTAGCAGCGATTTCCTGTGCGATTCGGGTGCGACATTTGCTGTGATTTCCCAAAAAATTGCCACCAAGTTGCGACATCGCGCGACAAATCGCTCCCAAATCGCACTGAAATCGCCGCTAGTTTACACACGCGACAAAACTCTTCGTTTGTTAAATAAAGCAATGTACTTTACTGCTTTCACCACACAGAAATATCGGCTGACTGCAATTATTCCCATGGTTAGAAGACATGCCATTGCTAACGTACTCATTGTAAATCCACCGGCCGCGTGCCAGTGTTATAACTGAAAATGGCATACCGTTGCAGATAGATATTAAAATATCACTCACAGCCAGTGCTACTACAAACATGTTAGTAAGCGTGCGAAGCCTATGGCTTCTGTACACAGCGTAACAAACGGAGAGATTTCCAACGAAGGCCGCTACATCGATGACAGCAAGCAAAACTGTTTTAGTCCAGACTACATACTCGGCCCATTTAGAAAGCTCAGAAGAAAGTGATTCTTCCATGACTTGTCACCTCACAATTTCAATCATTCTGATTTTAAACCTTAGCAAAAGTCCTTGGCTCAGTTTTTGTGCGAAAATGACCTTCGCCACACAAAATTTGTTTCAATCTCAAAAATTACGTTTTTTCATGTGAGGCAGATATTATTTCGCGTTACCAAATAAAAACCTTTTAACTTAATATAACCATTTTTAACATAAATTCCAACTGTACGTAATATATTTTTTAGTTTGCTGCCTTTTGCCAAACAGGGTCGATGCGAATGTGATGAACTGCAAATTATGTGCAGAATCAGGACGAGGCATTGAAGGTATTTTACGAAGGGACCAAGTGGACTGCTAGAAGTTATTTTAGATTAATGCACCTTTTCATTGTTTTGAACAGGTTATTATTTGTTATAATCCGCATAAATGCTCACTGAAATGGAACAACAGGTCATTATTGTGGTCAGTGAGGAGCAAAATTTCACGGCAACTCGTTGGTTTGCTTGTTCTAAAACAATGAAAAGGTGCATTAAAACGGATAATACCCTCGCTCCTCGGCCTTCTTAAAAATAATGACCGAGCGCTAAGGCCTCGGAGCTCGGGCATTATCCCTTACAGAAAAGCACACCTAGGCAGTCAAAGTTCGAGGTGACAATCGATCTTCTCGTTCTGGCATGCAGTGCAAGTTGTTTGTTTTCTTTGGAATAGCTGTCAAATACCTTATTTAACTTAAGCCCGGTTTCCATATGAGATCGCTACGATCGCTGCGATCGCTGAAAAAAAAGTTCAGCGATCGTAGCGATCATATGGAAACCACTCTCCAGCGATCGCAGCGACGGCAAAAATACCATGATGCACTGCGTACGCTCACTCAAAGGGTGCGATTTGGCCCTTTTTATGGAAGAAGTGCAAAGATACGACTGTCTTTACAACAAATTTTAAAAACTATTCTCACTGGGGCCATCTCGTACAAACGCCCCAAATCTCTTCGGGATTCAAGGATAAAAATTCCCGCGTGCTCGTAGTCCCCCGGGTGTTCTGTTTCACACAGGTTTTGTATAAATAGGCCTGTTTTGGCCTGTTTAATTCTCCTTTCGTTAAACGTTCGCCAGTCGTTTGCTTGGCGTCCCTCCCTCCTCCCCGCAGCGATGACCATTGTTGCCAACCTAGCTAGCTCCCGCTCCTTTTCGCCTCCGGGCTCGCTTCTTCCCATATCTTATCCTTGCCTGGGGCGTTTGGGAGTGAGGGCTCCCTTTGGGAATCTATTACAAAAAAAAAAAAAAAAAAAAAAAAAAAAAGAAAAACCTTTGAATGCAGAGGTCCACACGACGCAGAAATTAAACTTACTGGTAGTTGCCGGATCTTCCTTGTGAAAGATCTCGTGCCAGGCGTCACTTGAATGTGAAAATACAAAACTGAATGCAAGGCACAATTCACAGCCGCTATGATGAATTTCAAGAATGAGGCGAAACGATATTGTCAGACCCAGGTCCCCTCGATCTTCATTCACTTTCTCAGCGATCGTAGTGATCGCAGCGATCATATGGAAACCATCAATCGCTGCGATCGCTGAACTATTTTTTTCAGCGATCGCAGCGATCGTAGCGATCGCAGCGATCGTAATGATCATATGGAAACCGGGCTTTAGAGATTGGATAATGCATGTTAAGCAAAAAATCACGCGCTTATTGGGTGCTCTTTTTGCACTTTCTCGGCATTTCAATACAACAAGGTGAAGATTATAGACAGGATGTGACACCCGAAAACGTTTTTGCAACATTTCTGTAGCCTATATGATGAATAACCTTTTTTATTATTATTTTACCTTATAAGGAAAAGAGAACACGCAAAATATCCGCGCGTATTACACAATAGATTGCTGTATTACCCGGTTGAAAGGCACAAGCTTTTAAAAATAAAAGAATTTCAGTTGAATAATAAATCCCTTATTCGATGATTTAACAGATAATACTTGCGAATCTTTTACTTATTGCTCGCATTTTTTTTCGCCCTTGCGCGGCTCGAAAAAATACTACGCAACTCGTAAAATATCCGTGTGTATTATCTGTTAAACCATCGAATAGGGTGTATATAATTCATTTTTTTGTCTTAATAACCTTGCATGTCTGTTTGATGACTTTAATTTTTGTTACAAATAAAACGCTTCAAATCCCCGACGGCTTCAACAGTCCGGCACAGTTATCAATTTTGTTAACCTCATGACGTCACAACATGGCGCCAGTGCAGAACTTGGGCAGTTTCTTGGTGTTGCGGATGGTGTGATCACCAAATGACGTAAAACAAAAGATTCAAAAGACACTGAACAATACCCACACCACAACACAAAAGCTAACCAACAACGGCTTCCGCAACACCTAGAAACACCCAGAACTTGGCGAGTTTTCGGAGAGAATTCGTGTTTAATCAAATGCTAAGTCAAGCAAGATTAAACAAAAAACTGATATAAGTAACACTTATTCTAAAACTCACCTTGTAGTTTTGTCACTATCCGAATGTTCGGTTCATTGTTAAAAAATCTACTCAGTGATAACGAAAACGTGAATAGCGGTTATTTTTCATGTTGTTGTCGAATGCATTACTCATTCAGTCCAGGAGTCTGTTCTTTATTTTGTGTGTGATTGAAAGGGAGTTTAGTCACAGACAATTAAGTGAAACTCGCCCGGGACCTGCCAACCATGTCCGCATCAGAGCAGTATCCACCTTGCCGGGTTGTTTTCTTTGAAAGTTGACTGTACTTCTCAAATTTGTTTCCAGATTTAGGTAATTCTAGTAACATCCGAGTTAAGGAAATTTTCTGGGAGTACTATGCTCCATTGTTAATGTTTCCAGCCTTGATATTGTTTGTGATCGTTGTTGTCACTAATCCACGACACCTCATGAGTTTCAAGGTGTGTAGAATGTACCTAATATTCTTTTGCTTCATTCAAACTGCACGTAGTTTAGCGTTAGCTAAGATAACAATGGACAGAAAATTAATATGGTATGTGGCCATAATTTGGCTTTAAGCTTCAAATAAAAAAATAATAATTTGGCGTTAAGAAACATCATAGACTGAAAATAAACGATGTTTCCCCAAGATGATTCCCCTCTTAAAGTGATTGTCATGCGCCAAGGGTTTACTAAACGCTGCTGTCCCGTTATTTATTTCATAGTTTCTTAGGCATGGTTCAAACGCCGTACTTTTCATGAGCCGTACTTAACCAGAACTCGGGCCGACCCAATTGATTTCAGAGCGGCTGTTGATTCAGACGCCGTGCTCAATCAGCAAGAAATTTATTAAGCCCCCCCCCCCCTTCTCTCTTCAAAGTCCCCTACCCCCCTTAACTTCACAAACAAAACAATAAACAACAGGCTGTATTACCGGTACATTTTACTGTACCAATAGGGGAACAAATTCACAAATTTGTAAGCGTCTGTGAGGGTGCTTGGCCTTGTTTTTTCTCTAAACTCCACAATATAACAACTAAAGACTGTTGCTAGTATTTTTTTCTGAACTTTTGAAATATGATGCATCAAAAAGTGAAATGGAATTTAACAGGGTCAGGAGAATAGACAGAATATGTTACATGCTGCAAACCACAGACCTTACAACTAATTAATTAGAAAATGGTCACACCCACTCAGCCAATCAGTGCCCAGTATTTGCGTGCTCTATATCCCGTAAACTGTCTTAAATTATGTAAAGAGGCGGGGGCTTTGAAGCCCAGGGAAATTGTGGGGTAAAATAACAACTCATTAGTAAGCTCTATATAGAACATACTAATGAATTCTTTTGTTTTCCTTTGTCTAAAAGCCTAATTAGTATGCTCTACATAGAGCATACTAATGAGAAAATAGAGCATACTAATGACCATATAGAGCATACTAATGAATTACAGGCTGCTAATTTAAATAAAAACAACTTGCAGTTATAACAATGACAATTTTATTTGAAGTTTTCGTTTTACACAACTTAAGCAAGAGATTAATAACCAAAATAACAAAACCAAATTCGACTTAACAATTTTTAGGAAAAGTTAAACGAAAGACTGGTCTCACCGTGCTTTGGAATTCTGTCTCTTTCTCTTTGTGCAATTTCGTTCACTGTGGTAGCCTTTTGGAAACGTTCACTTTTATCGAATTAATCTTCCAAGCACTCGGATATGTCTCCGCTCTCAAAAGCAAGTAACTCTTGAATGGCAAGGACGGTCTCAAGTTCCTCGAGCTCTGTATACTGGCTTATAGTCGGAGCAAATGAGCATCAAAACAACAAAGAATAAACAAAGCTCCAAAGAAAGAAAAGCATTGTTATTCGTCAAATTCTACCAATATCACGGCGACATCCAAACCAAAATAATAACGTGATTCCCAAGTGTGAATGACAATTAAAATACGCTCATAAATACAATCTGCATAAAATATGATTTCTTCGCGGATATGACCATTTTCTAAGACGGTTAGACAATGAACGCTCGTGTCCTATGGGATATAGCGCCTCTCGCATAAGATAGAAGTGCCACTCGGGCTACGCCCTCGTGGCCTTCTATCTATGCTCGAGGCACTATATCCCATAGAACACTCGCGTTCATTGTCTAACCCTTACATAAACAACATTCCTACCGATGATTTATAGTATGACTTGGTGCTAGTAACATGGCTTGAGAAAATATCACTCGCAATGAGATAATTACAAACATCGCACCTCTTACCATTACATTTAACAGTTCCCCGGCTACCCTCAGTGTTTTGATCTAGAGGCCGTAATTTGGCGCGAAACGAACGTTCACTGCCCATGTCAACTTCTTTTCCAGTGCAAAACCCCACTGCGCTGCTACACAAACTAAATAGTTATCAATAATACTTGTTCTTGTCAGCGAGTGTCTTTTACATGTCTATACCCTTTCTTTACCTGAAGGGGAGATTACAGTGAATTTTGAACCACAAAGTAAGAGTTAATTTAAGTGAAAGATATAGAAGACTGATAATCATTTTTGAAACAGAAATAAACAGCAGATACCCACGAAAGAACACCCCATGTTGATGGAAGAGTATTTGGCTGCCTATCTACTAATTATTAGTTTCCTATTCTAATTTTAGAACTTTTTTTTTAATTTCACCAATCCCACGCCTCCTCCGCCCTTTTCCCTCTCACACACTCGTAAAAATTACCAAGAAACTCGATCACAAAACTTCACATAACGTTGATCTACAGAGAATGTATCTAGCCGATATCCGATCTGTGGACTTAACCTTAGGCTGTTTCGTATTCACGAGATGGCTGTAAGAGCCGTTTGATTATTTATGAGGGAACCTTTTAAAGACGAAGTTCCGGTATAAAAGGAGCCTGGCCTGGCCATTCTCACCTCCAGTCGTCAATCAACCACTGAAGCATAAACAACTGACAAAAAACATGCGTCATTACTAAGACCATTGCTAACACAATTTGAAAAAACTTTATAAAAGCTGTATCAGAAGTCTTTATGAACTTCTATTTCTTTTTTAGCTTAGGTAAAATCTTGGTTTTATCAGATTTTTGAAGCAAATTATGTTCAAAGGACGTGCAAGTTAACCACGTTTTGTGACTGAAAGACGCCTATTTGCATTTCACACCCAAAAGGTGTGAAATGGGGGAGGAGCTAAGCCTTTTATACCGGAACTTCGTGTTTAAGAGGTCATGACAGTCATATTCCTTTTGTTTTGGTTCTTGAGATTGGTTTTATGCAGGTTTTATGGATGTAATTCGGTAACGTTTCAAGCAATCCACAAATGCTTTCACTTCTATTCATTTGTATTTATTCATTTGCCTAATATCAACAAGTGTACAGGATTTTACAATTGATCAAGAGCTACATAATGCTGAGCAGGAAGTTTCGGAAGGCTTGTTAGGCTTATTGAGGAAACTACCTGTCCGGTTACATACAGGCGAAACGCCATCACGGGCAGCAGTGCTCGAAATTAACACTCGCAAACTCCCAAAATGCGAGTGGTTTTTGGAAGATGCGAGTCAAAAAAATATCCTCTAGCAAACATTTACGAGTAAGTATTTCTCTAATAAAATTTGGAGTGAACGTTCTTGGAGAATGTTGTGGTGTTTTGTGTTAGCCACTTGCCAGCGGCTTTACACGGAAGCTGTGCGCTTTTATCCGTGCATTCACATTTTGTTGGAATCAGCAACGTGACAGAAGATAATCTATAATATGACCGTACTGCCCCGCTAACGCAATCCTACAGAAAATAGAATCACAAGATTGACGTGAGCCGGTCCGGAAAAAGCCGTCCGGCCCGCTCGAGTTCAAGCGACGTCGCACTGCACGACTATTCTTGTACTTTCTAGTCATATTATAAATACTTATTGACTGAGTTGGGTCGGGCCGGACGGGAAAATATTTGGCTCTCGGTCATGGCGCACGGACCTCGCCAAATATTTTTCCGTCCGGCCCTCCCACTCAATAAGTGCATAGAATTTCACGCTTTGTGAGTCTTTGTGAAGTCTAAAATAACCGCTTTTTTCAAGAGTGCCCGACGATGACGTCTTGCCTGACAACCCCGAGCCGCCAAAGAAAAAACAGGACAACGGCAAAGAAGACCACAAAATTAACAGTATACTATTTAAATATTTCTATCTTATTTTCAGAGTCATCAAAGGCAAAAATGACTGCAAAAAAATAGCTAGTGACCTTACTAGTTTCGCTAGTAGAAAAAAATCTTACTAGCAAAACTCTGCTAGTGGACTAAAACATTAAATTCGACCCCTGGGGCACATCCTAAATCGCCTGTTTGCACCTTTCGGAAATGTGTATTGGGTAGGCCTGGGTGATACGTAACCACAAACGTTGTTCTTTCGTTAGTTTCCGGTGACCTCGATGCAAGTAGTTCCTCCCGGTCCAATATCCGAACCCTATGTATTTGGTCCGTACAAAGTTTTCTTGATAACCCCTATTAACTAAATATTTTCTAAGATCAGCTGCCCAATGCTGAAAAGCGGTAGAGGTACAACAAATACGTCTAATCCTAAGAGCCTGTGCATATGGAATACTTTGTCTACACCCCTTTTGGGTGGCATGATGTGTGACATAGGTACTGATTTGTTGAAGAAACGTTGTCGGGTGAAAAGCATAAACTATGAACGATGCGACCCAAAGGTTTACTGGGAAGTTGGATAAATTAATCTTCGTCTCTTACAGAATACACATTATATTAACACAAGATGCATAAATTATGCTCTAAAATGTCTCAAGCAAAGAAAATATCTTGATTATCAAGAAATGGACTGTTACTCAGCTTGTCAATGCTGCCTACCCAGAATCCCAGTCGGTCTCATCGTTCATGGTTTATGCTTTTCACGGGTCAACGTTTCTTCAATTTGGTGTATTTGTAAACTGATTTGCATATAAAACCCACTAATAAGCATAAGTACCCACTCCATACATCATGTCACCCAAAAGGAGCATAAAAAGTATTCCACATGCACATTTGATGTACATATTTACATATTTCGCCATTGTCACCAAAAATGGTAGAAGACATGCTATTTTATTGAAGAAATAACTACATCTCATGCTACTTTTGACATCATATCGTAGCAACTGATTCCACGCAAACTTTGCTAAAATGTCTCAAGGATTAAAACGAACTGCTAGTGAAGACGGCATTTGCTAAAACAAAAGTGTCTTGGAAAAAATGAAGAAAAACATTAAGAGACGGGGGGGGGGGGGAGGGGGGTGTTGTACCTCTAGGGGTTAACAAACATTTCCCCAGTTGTTTTTTTTTTCCGGCTTCGTGGGTCCCCCTTTCCCATGTCGCTTCTGCTTATTATGCAAACTTTTGTTAGCACCGATTTCGCCACCTCCCCACTGATTATTCCCGGATGTATGTTAAACGGGCTCTTTTAAACAGCCTACTAGCTTTTCCTCCCACGCGTTGTTTTCAGTCGACTTTGGATAGTCAATATAGCTTCTCTTTTGCAATACCTTTGGAAATTCTTTTGTATCAATATTGTCAAGTTTGATGACAACCACGCTGTCATCTCTTCTTTCCAATAAACGAACAAGAGCCATATCCAGTTCATTCAAGCAATGTCTACTTTGAAAAAAGTGACGTGAAACGACAGCAATGATTTTTCTGCTATTGTAAACACTTTCTATCATGTTTTGTATAATAGACTTTCCAAGAGTAAAATCTCTGTAGCCAATGCAACACTTGAAACCATGCTTTCTTTCAAGGGTTGGAAGCAAAGTTTGCGTAACCCATATTCTGTCTTCAAAGCTGTATATGATCAATGCGTCGAACTCCCATTCAACTTCCATCAGAACTTCTGTAAGCAAAGGTTGTAATATAACAAGTATATAAAAACTGAACTTTTACAGAAAGCTTTTTCTTCCTTTTTTCACCTTTTTTGACACAACTTGTTATAAAATCTTATTTTACGTTATAAAACTTAATTTGAAATTAAAAATTTAAAAAGGAAATTCAAATCTATCAAAATACGGTTACCATGGAAAGGTAACATGTCAATTGTCGCATGTAAGTAGGTTACGTTTATCGCTCACTAAAACTCTGATTATGGTTTATTTTCTCTTACAAAATTTACTTGATATCTTTCTCTTAGTGTTCCTTTAGCATTTTGTGTACGACAAAGGTACTTAGTTTTAATTTGGGACAGAAAATCACCATCACATAGCTCCTTTATCTCCCAAGAGTGCCAAAAATCAAAATTCAAGAAATATCCCAAATTTCATTTTGTAAAATAATGAAAAGCAAATGGTACCTGATGCAAAAGTACTACCCAAAGGTTTCATTTGAATGGTCACATCACAGGATTTCATCCACATACTCAAAAGTTAGTACTACCCTACACGTCTCCGTAATTGATTCTGGGAGTGAAAGGGTTAAACTGGTGATTGAATAAAGCGCTTCTGGTGGGTACCGACAACAATTAATACCGAACAATTAACACCGTACATTTTTCATGGTCATGGCTAGCGGAATGTTTCGCGGGCGCGTGTGTCCGTCCGTCCATCTGTCCGTTGGGCAGAGCTAGCTCGCGGGCGCGTTTGACGTCGCAAAACGTGCGCGTATGACGTCGCGCGACATCCGGGATCTTAGCAAGCTAAGTTAAGCTTATCATCATCGTTTCTGTTCAGAGAGCTCCGCTGTTAGGCTAAGCCTATCTATATATATTATGGTGACAGATGCAGTCGGAATAACAATTAAATTTGTTATCGGGTGGAAATTTTTTACATTACTTCCTATAATATATATTTTCGATGAAACCCACCTGCAGGCAATGAAGTTGTGAAATAATCAGTATAGAACCAAGAAATAATAAAAATTAAAATAATATAAATTATTATAATTATAATTATAATAAAAACCTTCCCAGAATCCTTTGCACCAGACAAATTTTTGATGCCAGATATCTTTGTCCATTTTGAGTCAATAAGGATGCTACGCCACACTGTGTTTACACCGCTGTGAAATACCTACAAAATCGTACAAAGCGCAATGACGTCATCGGTCATGTGACTACGCCTAAAAATTACATTTTCAGTTCACTGTTGAAACAGGACTTTATTAATTCAAATCAAAGGCTCCTAAGAGCCAACCCGTGAATAAGAAATGCTAAGGCGTAACGCAATATTGCGGTAAGCTTATGTTTTCACACTGACATGGTTCGATATTTTTTAAATTAAACGTAAGGATTGACGAACGCAAAAAAAAGTACATCACTTGCATACTGTCGGGGGTCCTGAACGTGATTTAAACTCGCGCCTCCCGACAAGCATTCCCGGCACTAAGGGTCATTTTTTTTTTTTTTTTTTTGGGGGGGGGGGGGGGGGGAGGGGATTGGGCAATTTCTTCTGAGTATGAATTTTTTTTTCGGCGTCACCATTTGCAACAATTTTTTTTACCCAATTGCTTGAATGTTTTTTCGCGTACTTTCTTGTGCACGATTTTTTTTCTCTTAAATTTCTCGTCATGAAAATTTAGAATTTTTACACACGGCACTCATGTAAAGCAGGTTTTTAAATTTCGCATTTAATATTATTGTTGTATAGTTATTGATTATTTAGGGTAATTTTAGCCATGTAGTTCCAGCTATTACATATTTTATATTACTTTTGTATTAATTAGGTTTTTATAGTTGTACTGATGAGTTACCGTGTCTAAATAAAGTTACCCTATCCTATCCTATCCTGCAGGAATTTTTTTTTGGTAATTGCCCAGCCCCCCCTCCCCCCCCCCCTCCACAAAAATTAAATGGTCCGTCCCTAAGCCGAGACCTCAAACCACTTAACCATCACAAAACGCGTCAAAACGCGTGTCTCGGTAGAAAAATCCTTTTAAATTGATTTTAATGTTGCATTTCAGACTCCAAATGCGAAACATCTTTAAGCTTTTTGTTGTTTATATTCGTTTACAACAAATTAGTTTTTGTTATCGTTGGATTTACATTGTTCTTGTGACTAAACGCATTCGTAACAAAGCATTAGGACACCAAGTTTACGGCTGAGTGATGGAACGAGCGAGTGAGTGAATTAGCCACCGTTACCGATAATCCATTCATACCTGTTTTATACCGGAACTTCGTGTTTAAGGTCAGGTTATTGTCTTCGGTGTGGTGGTAGGTTTTATTTTGCGTGGTCGGCATTCGGTAACATAGGGTGAAGTAGGTCGGACACCTTATTGAGAATTATACAACGTAATGTCGACACTTAGTATTTTATTTTCAATAAAGTTTTAAGTGTAAAAAAGAAAATCTAAAATCCCCACTCAGGATTGAACCTGTGACCTCAGCTAGGCTTAGGCTTACATAGCCTACCGTACCACTATACCACCTAGCTTCTCGGGATTGAATAAATTTAACTATATAAACTGCTGACCCCAACCTCAACTGAAAGCTAACCAGTTACTCAGTTACATAACTCTCAATAAGGTGTCCAATCTGGTCAGTCGATGTTATCGAACGTTGACCATTTTGCGTAGACGGAATTTTCAGACTCTTTCGTGGGCGTGTTATGTTGTCTTTTCTCACAGGGTTTCTGCTCCGCTGTTACAGCGGCATTTTGTTTATCAGGGGCATGGTTTTTTCTCTCCTGCGGGATTGGATTTTTTGCATCTTTGTAGCGGATTTTCATTTTTTTCTTTCACTTCGAATATTTATTTGCCGGGTGGAATTTCGTTTTCACTTTTAGTGGGGCTTTGGCCGCTATCCTTTTGCGAACACGTGGTAGGGATTTGGCCGCTGTTTACTCGTTAACACGTGGCTTACATATTTTTGTCATTGTGTCGGTATTTGGGTCTCACATGGGTGTGTGCCTACGGATGGCTTGTTGTGGTTTCCCGTTGTTTTTCAATTTTACGCCATGTGTGGTTTTAGCGGCTGTATGTTACACCCAAACGACTGTCAACAGCTGTTAAGCTCGTTTAGTTCTGTAATTTCGTATGTATTCGCCGTTTGCCAGTCACGGGGGTATATTCCTTTATGGATATGTATACGCCGTGTGTAGTCACGGGGTGAGTTTTTAACCAGTTATATTCCTTTATGGAATATGTATACGCCGTGTGTAGTCACGGGGGTGAGTTTTTAACCAGTTATATTCCTTTATGAAATATGTATACGCCGTGTGTAGTCACGGGGGTGAGTTTTTAACCAGTAATATTCCTTTATGGAATATGTATACGCCGTGTGTAGTCACGGGGGTGAGTTTTTCACCAGTTGTATTCCTTTATGGAATATGTATACGCCGTGTGTAGTCACGGGGGTGAGTTTTTAACCAGTTACATTCCTTTATGAAATATGTATACGCCGTGTGTAGTCACGGGGGTGAGTTTTTAACCAGTTATATTCCTTTATGGAATATGTATACGCCGTGTGTAGTCACGGGGGTGAGTTTTTCACCAGTTGTATTCCTTTACGGAATATGTATATGCCGTGTGTAGCCACGGGGATGAGTTTTTTTCACCAGTTATATTCCTTTACGGAATATGTATACGCCGTGTGTAGTCACGGGGGTGAGTTTTTTCACCAGGTATATTCCTTTACGTAATATGTATACGCCGTGTGTAGTCACGGGATGAGTTTTTCGCCTGGCATATTCTTTTATGGAATATTTATACGCCGTGTGGAGTCACGGGAGTGAGTTTTTTCACCAGGTATATTCCTACCAGTGTATATAGGAAACCTACTCATACTGATCAATACCTAGCCTATGATTCACACCATCCGCAGTCAGTTAAGCGTGGTATTGTGAAATGTCTGTATGACCGAGCCAAACACCTCATTACTAGACCATCAGTTATCTCCAACGAAAAGAAACATTTGTCCTCGGTTCTAGTTTCTAACGGATATCCTTCCTCGTTTGTACAAAAAAATCACAAAAACGAAAGGACCAACAACAAAGAAGGAATCCACGCAGGATTTTAAATCTACTGCAGTATTGCCCTATATCAAAGGTGTATCAGAGGTTCTTCGCCGCTGCCTACAACAACAAGGCGTACGCACTGTTTTCAAATCTGACACAACTCTCAGGTCACACTTAGTACGACCTAAGGACGTCCTCGACTCTAATAAACAGGACGGTGTTGTCTACAAGATTCCTTGCGAATGCGGCAAAGTGTATATCGGAGAAACAGGGAGGTCTATGCATGAAAGGATAAAAGAACACGATAGAGACATACGGCTTGCTCGTACTCAAACCTCCGCGGTTTCAGAACACGCTAACAAGACCGGGCATTTTCCTATTTGGGACGAGGTTAAGTTTATTGACCGTGACCCACACTGGTACACCCGTAGAGTTAAAGAGGCCATCCACATAAGACTTCATCCTAATAACATCAACAGAGATAGTGGAATTGAAATTCCCGAAGCGTGGATGCCTACAATCAAGAAGCATAACAGCCGACCGATATCAAATCGGACCGGAGAGGGAACAACATCTTTTCGGAATAATAATGAGGATCGAAATGCACCAATAGCAACAAGCCAACGTGCTACATAACCAATCGACCTCATCGCCTGATGAAGACTAGCAGTAATAGCAGTCGAAACGTCGCGATCAACATCTTAAAGTGACTCCATCGTGAGACAAACGAAAAAAGCGTTTACCTATCTTACACACCACGATGAACAACAACCACATTTTTAATAACAGGTATATTCCTTTATGGGATATGTATACGACGTGTGTAGTCACGGGGTGAGTTTTTCGCCTGGTATATTCTTTTATGGAATATGTATACGCCGTGTGTAGTCACGGGGGTGAGTTTTTCACCAGGTATATTCCTTTATGGAATATATATACGCCGTGTGTAGTCACGGGGGTGAGTTTTCCACCAGGTATATTCCTTTATGAAATATGTATACGCCGTGTGTAGTCACGGGATGAGTTTCACCAGGTATATTCCTTTACGGGATATGTATATGCCGTGTGTAGTCACGGGGGTGAGTTTCTCACCAGGTATATTCTGTACGTGGCAGGATATTTTTTATGCCGTGTGTAGTCATGGGGGATGAGTTTTACCGACTCTCTTCTGAACTGGATTGGTAACAGAAGATTTCTTAACGCTGTGTATACAGTAGTCACGACAGTGAGCTTTACTGAGTTTTCTCTGCAATTAATAGCAGAACATGTATTTATAGGACATGTATAGTCATGGGGAATGAACTTTCACCAAGTTATGAATTTGTGATATATTATGAATTGTGTTGAGTCAAGGCGTGTACGTTGACTCCAACCGCCTCTTTTTTCTCCAGCTCCAGACGAAATTACGAAACTTAACCAGACGATGGAAGCCTTGACTAAGTCATCTGTAGAGAACTCCATGAAAGGCATTATGGGTTGTGCATCACGTCCATTGTCCGACTTTAATAAATACGAGGCGTTGGAGATGCTTGCGTCTTTGCAACACGCTGCCCAGCCTGGTTTATCAGACGGTGCGTGGCAAGATGGATATGCCGCCCCACGACCAGTTTTCTTTCTTCGCCTTTTTGGCGATAAGGATCACGGGAAAATTTTTTGATTGTGTAGCAAAAGTGGAAAAGCATTATCGTCAGAAGAGCCGTGACGAGGCTGTTATGTCCCCCTTATTATAGGGGAAACCGGGGGCGTAATTCCCGGGATTACCCAAGAAATCCGGGCGGCTCGCAGGTTGTTTTTTATTGTGGTAAACAAGGCCACTTTAAAATAAATTGTAATATCAGGAAAAGAGATCTGGCTATGGAAAAAAATGGGGCATCTCGGCCAACCAAAAAGTAACAAGTGAATTTTGCCATAGTCAAAAAGTATTACTGAAATAGTTTTCTGCATGCTGTCTGATTTGGTTAATAAACGCATCTTGAATTGAATGTGTTTTGTGCGAGTGATGTTCTTTTCCTTTAATAATTAGATCGATGGTCTCAGAGTTTTGATGTCTTTGAAAACAGGGTCTCTAGTTACCTTCCCAGGATTACTGGGTCGGAGCTGTCGTCTCTCTGCTGACTATTTTGGAGCTTCCCCTTTGCGAGTAATCCCTTTTGTATTTTGATGATTTGATTTGTTTTGCTTGGGGGCTTGATAAAGAGTTCGATAAAGCTATAATTCGTGGACAATTTGTACGAATGCTATACAATGGGTGGATTCCATGGGGAACCCTATAACAGTCGGCAACGAGATTGACAGCACGTGGGTTGGAACATAAGATAACACGGGTGGAGCGGGGCGTGATAACTGGAGACGTCCAAGAGTTAGTCCTTCGAGATCCCAATCATTTAGAGCTTGCGAACTACACGCTCACTTCCCGTTTTGGTAAAAAATTGCGGAACGGTGCCCTGTGGCGACTGATGCTGATGTTTGGATTAGATCAGGGATAAAGTTTCCATTTTTCCATATTTCCAACATTTTACCGGTTCATTCAAAGGCGAGCACTACAATTCTGACCACTCACCCAAAAGAATGTTCAGAAATAACATGTCATGCAAGCCTTTTGTCCGTTTTGTGCAAAAACACTGATTAATCTACTGGTGACTGGGTCAATTTCCTAGGGAGAGTTGGGGAGGTGTAACCGCTTCATATTGTATTACTATTGACCGTAGAACCATCAAAGCCTCGCCTCTGTCATGATGCACGTTATTTGAATCTCTGGATGAAAGATAAAACTTTCTCCCTGGATACTCGTAATGATTTGCCCCGTTATGTTACGAAGGACTCATTTCAGACTGTGTTAGATAATAAGTCCGGGTACGATCACATTCTTCTAGAGAGTAGCCGAACTTTCTTTGGAATCCAATGGGGTGGCTGGTTTTTTACGTATAATACTTTGCCCTTTGGTTGGAAGATCTCCCCATTTAATTATCATACAACAGGCCTTCTGGCGACTGTTTTTTTTCCATCCGATTGATATCCCACGTCTCCTTTATTTTGACGATCGACACAATGGCCAGTTTCAGGTCTCGTTGGATGAAGGGGAATATGGTACCTTGAGCACGGCAGATGAACGCAATTTTTGCAGCCGCCAAATGTGCAATTTTCTTGGTAACCTACTATTTGGTGAGACTGGGCTATTCTCTTGGTTTGTTAAAATCTATTTTGATCCCAGTGAAAATTGTTCCATACCTTGGTTTCTTGGCGGACTCATCAAGAGAAGTTTTCATTTAATTCCAGAGAAGAAATGCAAATTCATTGCACTTGTCCGAGAGACACTTGAGTCCGCCTACGTCTCCGTTAAAACCTTACAACGCCTTGCAGGGAAATGTGTCTCCTTCTCTAGAGCGGTACCAGCGGCAAATTATTTCGAGAGAAATGAATGCAGCCATCTCGAAAGGCTTACGTTCTCAGAAGTCGATTCTGTTGCGTGTCGCCCTGCGAGAAGAGATCTCCTACTGGTTGTTTCTTGAATATTGGGATAACCTAATACCGTGGCGTGATAAACGTCATATTTAAGTTTCAGTAGCCACGGATGAAACCTATTCGCTATTCATAACACTTGTAATGATATGCGAAAATGAAACTCGTGAAAATAACACATTGCTAGCGACTCAGTGCATGCAGGCATGTGCACAAGGGTGTTGTAAGACTATAAATACTGAGTTCAAGCAGAACGACACTCCTTTCGTGCTTAGTTGTCAGCCAGCGGAGCAGTGAAGGGAGGCTTGGCCCACCCATCCACCCTGACCGAAAATTCGCGCGGGTCATAAAATACTGCTACCCTAAGTTAGACCGCTGAGCAATATTATTCCCGTATCGTATTTCAACTGAGCATGAATAAGAGAAATAGATTACGATTTTGTCCGCCATTTTGGGAAAATTCATCAATCTCGTTCCCAGGACCCCTCTCTCTCTTCAGCTAGCCTACGTCATCATCGGCAGAGACCCTGGTTGCGGCTGGTCACGTGCCTCCCAGAATCTGGGTGGTAACAAAGAATTATGTTGGGGGAGTGGTAGTAAAGTGTATAATTGTCGCTTTAACGAGAAATACAGCAAACTATCAGCCAGACTGGGAAAAAATTTATTTGCTACCCTTCCAAATAACGCTAGACACTAAATTAAGAGAATTTCAATACAAGATACTTCATATAATTTGTTATACAAACAAAATGCTTTTCAAATTTAGAATAGTTGATTCACCGCTATGCTACTTCTGTAAGGAAGAGTTAGAGACGATAGAACATTTCTTCTTCCGGTGTGAAATTGTGTCTCTTTTTTGGAATGAAGTAAATAACATCCTAAAATCGCAAAAGCTTATTTCCGCTCCTTTCGACATAAAGGATATTTTCTTTGGAATTGTCCGCGCGATTAACAACAATGTTCTTATTAACTACATCATTCTCGAGGGTAAATACTTTATCTACCGTGCTAAGCTTAATAAATCCCCCCTCTCCATTAGTCTGTTTTTAGAAAAATGTAAGAGAACGTATCAAATCGAACGTTTTATTGCGAGAAGGAACAAAAACCTTTTTCTCCACAACAAAAAATGGGAGCCCTTCCTCCCTCTTTTGGAACAATAGCTAAAACTTTCCTTCTTTTGGTATACAAGCTATAAGGGTTTAAGTATGTTAACGAAATATTGTTTAGTGTGAGTATCGTTCTGTAAGTATTGTAAGTATTGTTTTTGTAATAAGCGTAAGTATCGTATTGTAAGTAGTGTAAGTACCCGACTGTAAGAAGTATATGTATTGTTTTGTAAGTAGCGTAAGTACCGCACTGTAAGAAGTATACGTATTGATTTGTAAGTAGTGTAAGCTTTGTATTGTGAAATAAAATGTTTACTCAAAAAAAAAAAAAAAAAAAAAAAAGGGAAAGTGTTTTGAGGTATTATCGGTCATCAGAACAAGCTTATAGCCAAGCATTTCGAGATCACACAAGTATTTTCGACCTGTAAGCGGTTCATGTTGTTGTCAACTCAGCCAAAACGGTTCTGAGCGACGGAATGCACGTTGAAAAACCTCGTTTCTTCAGGGATGGAAACAAACGCCGTGACGGTCAATATTTCTCGCAGGCAAACAGGGCCGTAGCCAGAAAAAAAATAAGGACTGAAGCAATATCCATGGTTAAATTCCCCGTCTAGCTCTGATTTAGGCCCAGTTCAAACGTCGAACTTCACATGTGCCGAACCTAATGCAAATGAGCAAGAACAATAGATTTTGCTCATTTGCATTAGGTTCCGCACATGTGAAGTTCGACGTTTGAACTGGGCCTTAGGGTCTTCAGTTATGATGACTACGTTTAAACAAAACACTGTGATCATGACTGAGGCAAGTGCCTCGGTTTGCCTCATACTGGCTACGGCCCTGGCAAATGCCACGAACCGAGCTGAATTCGACATTAAGCCAGTATCAGGCTCCTAAATATGTGAAAACAGAGGTAATCTTTATCCTTATGCTTTATTTTATGCTAAATTTATACTGTCAGACGGCCAATTCGCCGATAAAACTAACTTAATTCAGAGTATAGGCGATCGATCGAAATCGACACTTTGTTGACAAGATCAATGTATTACATTGAGCAACATTATACAGATTATATTTTATATTTTATCTGCAAGCTAAGATTTAGACACGAATGCAGCACGCAAACTACACGAATTCAATACAACATTCTCGTCAATAAAAGCATCATTTTATAAAGCTGATAAAGCAAACGATGTGTGTGATGTTATATTTTGTTCAGGCAATATCGAATTCAAATCTGGATAAATAAACATCTGGCTCTTTTAACCTCTGTTGAAAATAAGGTGACCGGAGGCTTTCAAAGGTGTACGATGTTAAATGCCTGTGTGTTTGAACGAATAAGCCTCTTGACAGGCATTTCTTTCGTCTTCTGTGAACGAAAGTAGTTATTGACCCTACCCCGATGGAAAATATTTTGTCACAACGTGACCAGCCACAACCAGGGTCTCTCCCGATGACGTAGCTGAAGAGAGAGAGGCCCTGGGAACGAGGTTGAAAATTCATGATCCATGATGTGTGGGCCGCTGTCTCCAAACACAGGGACGCTTTTTCGCGATTACACAGCGGTTGCCGGTCTCACGTTCGTTCGTGTTCAGCGAGGAAAATTGTTTGAAGAATTATTTTCCTTTTTTTAGTGGTTTAACACTCACTCAAGAGGGACAAAAGTTTCTCGAACAGTCGACAAGACTACGTCCACGGCTACCTATAGGTCTTTAAAAAGACCACATAAACTAATACAGTGGAATCCTGATTTTTCGAATACTCGATTTTCCGAAACTCCCGATTATTCAAACCAAAACTCGTTTCCCTTGGATTTGATTTCAGTCAATACCACCTTCGATTTTTCGAACTTCCGATTTTTGTATGATTTTTGTATGTATTTTTTTTTTGGTGTCAACCGCAAAGCTAACACATTGTATTTGCCATACCGTTATAAGGCTGGAAATACACGCCTCGGCGGCCGCTTTATGTCGCGGGGGATACCTGGCCATGAATAAATTCATAAGGTAAAATTGTAGCAGGGGTGCCACTTTGAAAAACGTTATATCGTGAACGTTTGGAAGCCGATTTCGCTAAAATTTAACAAAGATATTGGCGAATAATGGAAGTGCATAAGGATTGTTTTTTTATTGAATAGATCGCGCTTGGCGGCAATGCTGTAAGCGACCAATTAAAAGTTATTAGCTTTTAAAGGAGTAAAATTGCCCATGTTAGAGTTTGAAGCCTCATATCTTCTCTTTGAAAGCCTATTTAAAAATTTTGAGTCAGACATGACAATCTACAATACACCTAGTTTACCTCCCTGCAGTTTCAACTCATGAAATTCTCTATCCGCGCTGAATTCTTGGACACAAAATTGCTTGTTTTTACGCTTCCGAAGGCTTTCCGAGCAAACACGAATGCAAAATATATATGTTTATGGTAATTTTGCTAATTTTAATCCACGGGCCGCTATTGTTAACACTTCATGCAGAAAGAACAATGCGTTGAAAAATAATGTATTTTACCAGACACCGCTTTGCACGTGCAATTATTGATGCAGAAACATTACAGAGCCTGTTCGTGAATATTTCGCGCATTTTCGGTGTCAGCCGTCGCACTTCGTGCATACTCTTTTCATAAATGCATACTGACGAGCGGAACCTGTCCCCCGCGACCTTAAATGGATTTGCCAAGTATCGATTTTCAGTGTAGGTTAATTAGTGGTCAATGCAACCAATTTAGCATCCTTGGTTACTTTATACTTCTTATTATTAATCGTGCATTGGCTCTGAGCCAAGCGCACGACTTATAAAAGGGGCTGCAAAAAGTGAAAAAGTTCACTTTTTCAAGTGGTTTATAGCATGAGGCGAAGTGTTAGTGACGTCATATCAGTCGATATAGCAACTTCAAGCTCATGGATGATTGGATTTATTAACAACATAAGAAAAAGGAAAATGACGGAACGAAACATATCAAGTAAAAGGAACTTACATTATTGCCGGGTTTGGCGAGAGTTCCATTCGATAACGATTTCGTTCTTTCTTTTCGAGCAACAGATAAATGGAAGTAATATAAAAGTTGAAGTTGACCTTTCATGCACGAGTGATTGCGAAAGACTGATTAAAGGTTTCAAATGACGTACAGTGTAGTAACGCTCGTGACGGATCACCTACATGTAGTGTGACTGGAAAAGTGACTGTATAGGCCGATACAACACTCCCGCTCATGTAGTAAACGTTACTTACAAGACCCTTAAAGCTTCTTAAAGCACGACTTCACTACTCTAAGAGTTGCTGTTCCTGTTCTTTTACTATTTCCACTTGAAAAGGGGCGGATTAGCGGTTTCCAGTAGGTAACTTATTTTGCTTGACTGTGAAGTACTAAATTTCCCAAAATGATTACTTCTTAAAATCACTGGGAAACAGGGAAATAAGCATAAGCATAAAATAATTCTATGTTGCTTGAAAAAACAGTATCAAATTTTAAGAAGCCATTCTGCGATGCTAATTTGCAAGACCATTTCACCAATCGCATTATGACATACTATTTGCTAAAAGCTGAACCTACTCACCTGAAGGAGTATGAAATCTCCGAAGAGATCTCCGAAGAAACCCACGTGCAGGCGATGAAGTTGTGGGATTATCTGTACAGAACCAAGAAATAATAATAGTTAAAATAAAATATTATAAATATAATAAAAATCCTTTTAATGTTCATGAACATGAACACGTGAAACAGCTCTCAAAGTCCTGCTACAGTGTACTAAGTATTTTACGGAAAATCAAGAATTTTAATGACTTTAAACTCAGAAAACATCTGGTTGAATCGTTAGTTTTATCTAAAATAGATTATTGTGGCACTGTTTTCTATCCACTCCCTGATTTTCTGTTGAAGAGACTTCAGCGCTTACAATTTGCTGCTGGCAGTTACGTCACTGGACGCTATATTAGAGACATAAATGACATTTTAAAATTAAATTGGCTTCCTATGAAGGAAAGAAGAGATTAACACATACTTAAACTTGTTTTCAAGGCCTTGCATTTTGAATCATGGCCATCTTATCTTAAAATTAATGAGGTTTTTCGGACACGTCTGCTACGTTCTAATATTGCAAAACAATTAGAAATTCCACTGGAAAAAGGGAGCTTTCAAGATAGTGCTGCTAAACTTTTTAATAGCCTTCCTGTTTATATCAGAAATAGTGAGGATTTTAATTATTATTGTAAAGAGGTAAACTCGTATCTTAGAAATCGTATCAGTAATAAATTAGCTGTACATATTAAATTAGTTAAACATAATTTAATTTTTTTTTGTCTTTATATTAAATTGTATTGTTTTTTATGTATTATTTAATATTTTCAATATTATTGTAGTTTATACCAGATGAAGAGCCACCTTTGTGGAAACGCTGATATTAAACCTTTTATTTATTTATTTATAAAAGCATTTTGCGTACGACAAAGGTGCTTAAACTTACTTTCTGACGTTGTCTTCATCAGTACTGTTGTCATTGCTATTCGTAACGCAAGCCAGTTATTAGCATGTTTGACAAAATTCTTCGGAAAGCAATCGAGCGTTCTGTTCGATGCAAATAAATTTTGTGCTAAAGTTTTGCACGTGCATAAGAAACTTGAAAACAATACTCGTGAATAATAGGGACGCTCAGTTGTAAACACAAAATCTGCGGGAAAAAAATGGTACATTGGAGGCCCTATTTTATTGCCTTGCATGTCTTCAATGTCCTTGAAACTTGCAGGCCATATAAATTGATGATTAATCTCGAGATGATCAAAATTTAAAAAGAAATTATCTCGCGGTTTCCAAATTATCATCACATTTGTAGGCGTAGACCAAATTACATACAAAAATGACAACAAGAGCAGCTGAGCGCACGCTAATCAAATCCTTATTTATTGCAATCAGCCAAAGCAACACCCTTACTTTTTCACACACCATTTCAAATAGAATCAAACTACTATGAGATGAAACTGCATTTCCATCGCGCATCGTTTTCTTTAGATATTAGCCAATTATGTCGATAGTATGTTTTTCACTGTATTTATAATCCCCAAAACTTCATCCCCAAAAATTTCAAAAACGCTCTCATACATTTCTTTTAAACTTTGTCCAGTTTAAGCCCATGGTCAAATCAGTTAGTCCACTAGCGGGTTTTACAAAAATTTCTCTCGATGTAGAGAAACTCCGCAAGTTGTGAATTTCGAAGGGTCACCATTTCGTTGCCATGGAAGCGCTGATGTAAACAAATCCTATACTCCCATAAAGTTCAGTGTATTGTGTGTTTGCATGCAA